>OZ007589.1:111515416-111937916 GCA_963931845.1 Maratus michaelseni | reverse complement strand
TCAAACGGAGTTCGGTATATGCTGACAAATTTATTATTTGTAAATAGGAAGTCAAGCATATAAGACTAGTTATTTTTTTTTTTTTGGATTCGGCATTTTCAAACGGAGTTCGGTATATGCTGACAAATTTATTATTTGTAAATAGGAAGTCAAGCATATAAGACTAGTTATTTTTTATTATTATTTTTTTTTGGATTCGGCATTTTCAAACGGAGTTCGGTATATGCTGACAAATTTATTATTTGTAAATAGGAAGTCAAGCATATAAGACTAATTATTATTATTTTTTTTTTTGGATTCGGCATTTTCAAACGGAGCTCGGTATATGCTGACAAATTTATTATTTGTAAATAGGAAGTCAAGCATATAAGACTAGTTATTTTTTTTTATTTATTTATTTTTTTTTTTTTTTTGGATTCGGCATTTTCAAACGGAGTTCGGTATATGCTGACAAATTTATTATTTTTAAATAGGAAGTCAAGCATATAAGACTAGTTATTATTATTATTATTATTATTATTATTATTTTGGATTCGGCATTTTCAAACGGAGTTTGGTATATGCTGACAAATTTATTATTTGTAAGTAGGAAATCAAGCATATAAAACTAGTTTTTTTTTTTTTTTTTTTTGGATTCGGCATTTTCAAACGGAGTTCGGTATATGCTGACAAATTTATTATTTGTAAACAAGAAGTCAAGCATATAAGACTAGTTATTTATTTATATTTTTTTTGGATTCGGCATTTTCAAACGGAGTTCGGTATATGCTGACAAATTTATTATTTGTAAATAGGAAGTCAAGCATGTAAGACTAGTTATTTTTATTTTTATTTTTTTGGATTCGGCATTTTCAAACGGAGTTCGGTATATGCTGACAAATTTATTATTTGTAAACAGGAAGTCAAGCATATAAGACTAGTTTTTTTTTTTTTTTTTTTTTTTTTTTTTTTGGATTCGGCATTTTCAAACGGAGTTCGGTATATGGTGACAAATTTATTATTTGTAAATAGGAAGTCAAGCATATAAGACCAGTCATTTATTTATATTTTTTTTGGATTCGGCATTTTCAAACGGAGTTCGGTATATGCTGACAAATTTATTATTTGTAAATAGGAAGTCAAGCATATAAGACAAGATATTATTTTATTTTTTTTGGATTCGGCATTTTCAAACGAGTTCGGTATATGCTGACAAATTTATTATTTGTAAATAGGAAGTCAAGCATATAAGACTAGTTATTTATTATTTTTTTTTTGGATTCGGCATTTTCAAACGGAGTTCGATATATGCTGACAAATTTATTATTTGTAAACAGGAAGTCAAGCATATAAGACTAGTTTTTTTTCTTTTTGGATTCGGTATTTTCAAACGGAGTTCGGTATATGCTGACAAATTTATTATTTGTAAATAGGAAGTCAAGCATATAAGACTAGTTATTTATTTTATTTTATTTATTTTTTTTTTTTTTTGGATTCGGCATTTTCAAACGGAGTTCGGTATATGCTGACAAATTTATTATTTGTAAATAGGAAGTCAAGCATATAAGACTAGTTTTTTTTTTTTAGAATGAAAGATTTTGTTTTGACTACATTTGGTTTATGGTACTTTTCGTACTTTATTTCATTATATTAAAATTTAGAATGACATTATTCAGTTTATCATTCATAGATATAATATATGAAGGAGATTTAACTTCATATATTAGAATGCAATTTATATGTTAAATACCCCCTCCCCCAACTTTAAGGTATATGGTTCCTGTTTAACTTGAAATTTAATTGTCGGGTCACAAAATTATTTATTCTCAGTTCCGTTGCCTAAAATGTAAGCTCTCATTTTATTTCGCTCGTTAAAATCTTCTGACCATATTTTCATCTACTTTAAAGAAAAAAGAAAAGAAACAGCTTTGTGCCTAGCAACAGTTAGAAATCTTTGTTCACAGATGCACTTTACATCTGTATTTTAACGGATCATCATCTGATATCACTTCTTACGGCATATAAAAGTTATTTCGTCTTATTATTATTCCCATGGCTTTTTACTTGCCATATATGGTATGCCGGCGCCTGTTTGGGATAATTTTAGCTCACATCTTCCTGTTCTAGATAGTAACCTTTTAGGGTGGGTTCCCTCAAAAATTTGCCGGGTTCCATCATGCGGTTTTAATCGGACTGGCGTTAAAAATTCATAATTCCTCTCTGACGTAATCCCATTCACTTAATACTAATGGATAAAAAACACATGTGTCTCCTCGCTGTATTGTATCGCCAGAAATAGGTATTTTTGGCTAATTTTATTGCTATTGTTTCGCCAATGCTTCATACGAGCTGAGAAAGTTGTAACAGCTCTCGAGAGAGATTCAGCTCTTGCCCTGTGTAAGAAGAAGATGTAAAATTGATTTGCCTCCTCTCTAGCTATCGGCGATTGTAAGCCGGCCTTGTATTGCGATCTCCACGCACCTGGATGTAATAAAAGATGTATCTGTACGCAACTGTGGACTCCTTTCATCTGGTAGTATATAGTAAATTCACGGCTCTAATTATTTCTGATTTCCCATTTATAAATTCCCAACGAAGTATAATTCCTGGGAGAACAAAATAACTATCATAATATATATATAATATATTTTAAAGGTTTGACTTATCTTAAACCTATACTAAATTTTTCGTCCCAATTAATTAATTTATTCCCTTTTAAAATATTTTATTTCATTGTTTATTTTCCTGTTATATTTTTTATTTTTTTTCTACATTTCTCTTTCTTCATTCGTTTTCAAATATCCTTTGGCTCTGCGACATAATATTTTTTTTTCATGTTTCAATTCATTCGATCTCAGAATATTCTTTTTTGATCATAAGCCTTTTTTCAGTTTATTCGAAGGATATTTGCGAATTGTTGTTCACGGGCTTTTTAAGACTTGGTTGTACACTTTAAGCATCCGCCGGTGAGGTCTGTTTGCTTCTGTCGATTTGCAGATATTTGTGATACTACGCACTTACTATAAACCATGTCAGCGCTATCTAGGTGCGTTCTTTTTAGTGTTTTTCTTTCGTTGTTGAAGAATAAACCAAGCCAAATTGGATTAATCTTGGATTTTTGAAGAGTTTATAATTGCTATTATTTACATTTAGAAATAAAGACCTGCCTTTATTTAACATTTCCTAAAATATAAAATGATAAAAACTAATCATCCACCAAAATAGAATAGGAATCCAAATAATTATAACATTTAAAATTTATGATTACATCTTTAAAGTGGCAAAATATCGTGAGACTGATTTCTAAATTAATATAAAAAATAGAAGAAAAATAAACAATTATACATCCGAAAAGAAATTAGTAATAATATATTAATATATAAATATATATATAAATGCGCAAAATAAAGCCCAAATGCCGAATTGAAAATTGTGTATTTAAATTATGAAGTAAATATGACATATGTATAACATATTCGCCGGGCATATATGTGTCATAAAGCATTTGATTTTTTACAAATTTGAATATCATGCAGTATTAGTTAGATGTTTATTTGATAGCTCATATAATATGCGTTTATAATATATATACATAACTGCATTATATTAATAAATATATAAGATACTAAAAATGGTTTTTAAATCCTAAAATTTAAAAGAGTACGTCACCTTTTCATAAACATATAAATTCATTAAAACTTTCTTTTACTTAATTACGGCGTTACAAAAAATACATATATAAACAAATAAACCACTTGAAATGTTTCGGTTCCATTGGAGATAAAAATCATTATAATAAAAGTACATCATCGATTAAGACTAATGATACTGGACAACGATATATATACAACATACAAAACACATACATGCTCTGTATTATCAATCATATCAATCATATAAAGAAGCAAAGACACTCATTTAAAATTATTTACTCATGTGGCTTCCCCTATTCAAGTTTTCTTTTAAAAAAGTATTTAGTAATTCCAACTATATAGTTGGAATAATATAGGAAAAGGTGTCTTTGCGGAATAAATCTCTATATGTATGGATTTCTATGGATTCTCTTGTAATAGAATTTGGATAAGAATGTGAAATAAAAATCAATTTACTGTTATTAAACAATATTCCAATCACTCCTTCCAAATATAATCTTGATAAAGCTGTTTTTACGTGACAAAATCTAATGTCTGACTCATGCTCCTCTTTCCTGATACAAAATTTTCTCCAAATCATATCCATGTAATATTTAATGCCCCCCCCCCACCTTCATTAACGTAAGTTACCTCATCAACCCCTGATACATCTTCTTACTTTACCGGATCAAACGGCTTATTATGTAAACCCTTTAATTTTGGTGGTGGTTTCGCAATTAATTCAATATTAAACTTTTCTAATTTAAATTCCAGCCCCTCAAAACAACCTTTCAAATATTACGGATCTTATCTAATTCGTTATTTAAAAATTCCTTTGAACAAACCTTAAATACGCTATTAACCACTGAACGAAAATGAACAAGAAGAATTTGAAATAATATGCTGACTATTCATTTTCTTTCTAAACACTGTTATTTTCAAAGAATCACCCTCCTTAATTAAATAAATATCCAGAAATGGAAGACGACAATTTTGTTCTAACTCATATGTAAATTGGATATTTTTATCCAATTTGTTAACCTTATTAAAACCAAATTAACGAAAGAATTCACCCCAAAGCCCAAATAATTAAAAAACACAATCAACGCACCTTTTCCAAAAAATAGGTAATTTATCAAAATTTACAAATGTTCTTTTTTCATATGGTCTCAACTTGAATTCTGCTAGAAAACCCAAAACAGGAGAACCAACTAAAGTCCCCATATTATGTTCCTATACTTTCCTATCAAACATAAAGAAGTTACTATGTATGATCTGTAAGCCAATTTTTCAAAGTCATTTTCAATACTGTCATTAAATTTTCAGAATTGTCAATCACATCATTAATTACAGAAGTTACTTCAGTTACGTCAATTGACGGAAACAATGATTTAATGTCAATACTTTTCAAAATGCAATCGTGAGGAATTTTAAGCGTCTTAATATTTTTAATAAATTCCGCTGTGGAATTGACAAAATAGTTCGAATGTGGTAATATTTTAAAGAAAACTTGAGTAGGGGGATTCACGTGAGTAAACAATCTTAAATCAGTGTCTTTGTTTCTTTTTATGATTGGTAAAAAAAGGTGTTTATGTGTTGTGTATGTTGTATATATATCGTTTTCCAGTGTCATTCGTCTTGATCGATGATGTACTTTTATGATAATGGTTTTTATCTCCTTTGAAACCGAAACATCTCAAGTGGTCTATTTATTAATATATGTATTTTTTGTGACACCTTACTTAAGTAAAATAAACCATTTTTTTAAATAAATATATAAGATAGTTAATGTTGCTTTCTATATAATTTATACTGAGCTCTAAATCATCATTTTTTTAAGTAAAATTTTATAAAATCTAAACATATTTTTGTTTGAAGGATTATTGCAATATCTTGAAATAGAATTTCAATTTTCTCTTTAGTATTTATTTTAAATGTTTTACGTTTTTTTAAACAATATTTAATCTTAATCGTTTAAAAATCTTCAAATTTCCTTTGGAAGATGCATAGAAAAATCAAAGATCATTATGCCACCATTTAAACCTTTACTGGAATGTTATCCCATTGTACATTCAAAGGAAAATGGAGCCCTCGAATAAAATAACATTTTAGATAACTAGAAAAATAACAGATTCACATTTTTTATTAATTTCAGTTCCAAAGTATGTCAAAGTCGCAACAGGGGGATTGTAAATATATTGTGTTAAAGGGAATTTCAATGGAAATGCAAACATTAGAGATAAAAAGTTCATATAAACTGTAACTGCGACCTGCTTTTCACTTATATATATATATATATCATATTTTGAACCACAATACGTATTCTATTTAATTATGTGTACTGAATTTATTTAATACTATGTTGTACATCAGATAATGTCATTTGTTTTGTAATATGTTTGTCAAATTTCCTTTTAAAAAAGGCGTAGAAGTCGGCAACCATGTATATATTGTACTTTTATAAATTGGCAACAATATTGCTAATTTTTGAATATGGCCACAGTTACAATGTCAAATGGACATGATTGTGTAATCTTCCAAATTATATATAAAATATGGTGGATTTGATTTTGCTATTTATGGAAGCGTAGATATATATATATATATATATATATATATATTTGAAGTTTAGATTTTTTAGAACCCTGAATCTTGAACTATTTAAAATAATTACAACTTTTTGAAAATATCAAAGTTATGCATGCTAATTAACTTTATTTGTTTTTAATATTTTTTTGTTACGTTGGTCACAAAAATTTAATTGTTTTAATAAACAACCCAATGTTGCTATTTAGAAGTTATAAATTTTGCATTTATTTGCTTAGCTTTTGTGCTATTTAAAACAGTTTAATATTTAATTTTTTCATTAATAATTATATATATATGCATGTGACTAATATAACAGGTGACAATGTAACCAACGTAGCTAAATCAAATATTACGTCTAGCTCGCTTTTATTATTATTTTACATACTTTTTAAGTAATTGTACAACTTAGAATTGATATTTATAAAGGTGGAATGTAATTTATTAAGATTCCATCTAGCAGATGTATAACGCAGTAGTAATATGAAACGTAAAACATACTTTTATTAAAGTTTACAGGAAAATAAATTGAATTTAAAAAAATAACTAAGTATAGCAGTCGTATATGCGTCAAAAGCAGTAACCAATACAAAAACCGCTGGCCATCAGCTTAAATACCCTTTTTCTAAGAAACATATCTTCATCTGATAGAAAATATTGAATTCAATTATCATTTAATTATCTGTGATAACATTCGGGACGCCGATAGTGAATACATTACATACAATTATCATATGATAAGTTCTGGAAAATTCATAAACACCAGCTAACTTACTGGTCTCAATTACGATCTTTTGGCTTAGTATTTTACATTACCATGAAAATAAATATAGTGAAATTTCAAGGTATGTACGTCTAATTTAAAATTATTGCACTGTTAAAAATTCGCATCAAACTGTCCAATGGATAATGGCTACTTAACCTTACTTATTATCAATCTTGACCATAATATTGTCCCAAATATAATCAAAATACTATCAAAATACGGTATAGTAATTGTTATTTACAAAAGTATTCGAACAATCGGATAGTTTACTGCAAAATTTAACAGTGTATAAGAATTGTGTTTCAGTTGTAATAAGAATTCAGTTCTGTACGAATTGTGTTTCAGTTGTATTGTGTAAGAGTGTATAAGAAATACTTTTGTGAATTTTTACGGTGACACTATACCGAAATTTGACTGTATATTATTGCACTAAAAACAGCATCACATGAATATATATGTATTTTTTATCATTTATCATAAACAATCTTGAATTTTAAGAAATGCATAAGGTGCTTAAACATCATTTTCAGAATCAAGAATGCATTAAAATCTTTAAATAGAATCCAGAATTTATCTTTAACAATTGCTTCTTTTCTTGACACTTCCTCAAAATGTCTTTAATATTAAAAAGTTCTTTCATCAAAACCCAAATATCATTATGCCATGAATTTAAAACCTTAAAGGAAGCAGATTTCTCTGCCCAATCAAGTGCAAATTGAGACATCAAGTTGAAAGAAAGTGCACTTTCGAAAATTGAAAAAATAACAATACTTATTCATTTCATTTGCAAAGTGTTACTAAAAATATTTTTTAAAGAATCATAATTGTAAAATGTAGGCATATTTAATATGTGAAATGATACTCTATGTTATATCTATAAACTCTTCTCAGATTGCGATAAAATTCATATAGATAGATCTAAAACTATTTTATTTCATTTTTACTTTATTAGAAATATTACTTTGACCAGACTGTTTTTCATGCTAAGAAAATCGAGTAAAAATTGCATGTATTTTGTAAAACGTTAGCAAAAAGAAACAACTAAAAAGTGTACAATTTAACGAACACTGCAGTACAAATATGAAAGTATGTGTTGTAGTTTTAAAAAACCTAAACGCATACCGAGAATAATCAATCGACGTTAAAACGCCAATTTCTTATTGAAAATAGTGATCAATTAAAATTTAATAACATTATTTTACAGTTTATTCTCTTTAGTCTTAATTGGCACTTAATTTTGTAATTAAGTGTTATTAAGTGTTATTTTACTAATTATGTTTCATGGGCTAAAAAATCATGATCGTGACTTATGTTTCACAAATAGTCCCAAAACATAATTCTCAATATCAAACAATCTGTATATTGGATAATCAAATGATTTGTCTAGAAAGTGTATATCTCGAAATTATATTTTACAAATTTAAGAATATACGCACAGTGGAACAGCTATAAAAAATTTCTGTTCTTCATATTTCCCCAAGAAGTTCAAACAAATTATTTCCTTGTTTAAAGCGTATAAGATATCTCCACTATAGTTTCTTTATGGAACTATATGCTAAGATTTATCTGAATAGTATTTTAAGAAAATTTATATCCGGTAATATTATTTTCATTTCATCACTTAAAGTTTTCCCATAAATAATCCCACTATTATTAGGTATTATGTTGAAAGGGCCCTTCTGCTTTGTTTAATGAAATACTTTGAAGTAGAAAATGCATCCAAACTTAAATAGCAATAATCTTTGATTTCAAAATCATACAGGATGTCATTCTCTTTTCTCATTAAAAGAAACGTGGAATCTGTATGTTCAAAGAAAATTCACTTCATAGATTAGAAAAATTACATGATTTTTTTCCAAGTGCCAATTAAGACTAAAGAGAATAAACTGTGAAATAATGTTATTAAATTTTAATTGATAATTTTTTTCAATAAGAAATTGGCGGTTTAACGTCGATTGCTTATTCTCAGTATGCGTTTAGATTTTTTAAAACTATAACACATACTTTTCATATTTGTACTGTTAGTGTTCGTTAAATTGTACACTTTTTAATTCTTTCTTGTTGCTAACGTTTTACAAAATACAGGCATTTTTACTCAATTCCTTAGTATAAAAAACAGTAGGTGACTTAAATAGGCGAATTCGAAAAAAATTAATTAAAAGAAAGGAACACATGTTTAACTGTCCCAATTCTGTCCCAAGTGTTGGGGCACGGCAGGACAGTTGAGCGAGAGTTTAGACAATTCAGGCAAATTAATAGTAAAATGTGACCAAGTGCTAAAATCTTACAAAATGAAAGACAAATAATTTAATAAAATATTGTTCACATTAGTACGATGTTACGTATAATTTGAGATTTTTTTTTATTTTTTTTTTTTTTACATGATTATTTTTTTTTAAATTATAATATCACAAATCCTTTACATACTCGCTCCTAATTATGGGACGGTTGATTATTTGTTTTTTTATATTATTATTATTATTATTATTATTATTTATAAATTGTTTTATTAGTATATGTGAATCTCATTTACAATACCACACTTCAGTCTAAATCACTGCTATGAAACTTTATATAGGTAACATTAAGAAAACAACATCGAATAAATATTTTATATAATTAATTTATACACTGGACATTTGTTATTAAGCCTATTCTTTTGAAATTTTTCGAATTCGCTGGAAAATGTTTAAGTTCTCAAAGATCATTATGAATCGAATTCAGCACTTAAAGTTCATCTTATTCAACGAAAACTAGAACGATAAAATAGGATGAATGTGCACTTTAGAAAATTAGAAATACAACTTCAAGGTATATTTATTTAATTTTTGAAAGTGTTGATAAGTTGAAGTGATTAATTGCAAAAGGATGTCGTTTTGTGAAAATATTGTTCTGAATTATTAATGTAAACAAAATCGATTCTTAAATTGATCTATCTAAGTTTTAAAGTTAAAAATAATTGTAATCAAGATTTTGCCGTCCTATACTAATAAAAATAACGTATAGCCTTTAAATATTAATGAAACGGACTGACTGCGCCACCCAATGAAAAATCCGTTGTGAATTCTAAAATTATTATGTGATTAACCTTTGCACTTTAACCATCTAATGCCCCTTTAATATTCAATCAATGTTTAATGTTCAAGTTCGAATTTTTCCCCGTTGTTTCTTTATTAGATTTCCGTACTTAAAAAGTAAAACCGGAACCATTATAAGATCAATCGTGTGTCTGTCCGTCCGTCTGTCATTGCCGTTTTGCTCTAAAACAATAGAATGTGGAACGTTCACACCAGGAATGGTTGTAAAGCCTAAAATATATGTGTTTTTTTTTCAATCACCTTCACAAGCATCTAAATGTGAAAGAAAATAATGGACATGTTGCCTCTAATATTGCAATCGGACGTTTCTGATTTTATTTTATCAAATAAAAATGTTCATAATATGTTTTCTCTAAACTCCATTCGTTTACTAATAAGATATTTAATTTAGCGTTACACTTTCTTTATAATGAAATCTAAAGTATTTGCAAGATGCGTTAAAACTTATATATCATAAAAACGTCTATTCTAAACTTTAAAGAAAAGAGATCCAAGCGCTCATTCATGGCAAAATGAAGCCGCTAAATAAAAATAAATTATATTTTAGATAATAAGAAAAAAAATAATTTTTTTATGCATTTCATTTTCAAAGTGCTACAAAATAGCAAGAGACAGCTGTGAAATATTTTTATTAAATTAAATTTCCAGCAGTTTCACTGTATTAAATAATACATTTGAATGAATTAATCATTTGTATTCTGTATATGTTTGAGAATACGATTGCTAACAAGATTCAGGAATGTTGTTTCGTTTTCTTTTTTCCTTAGATAGAAATTTTACATTTTTTTGCAATACTCCTTTATTTTATACTAGCTAACCCGCCCGGCGTTGCGCGGACCCGAGATAATTACAATCTCAGAGAAAGGCGTTCACTCCCTCCCTCCCCATACCCGCAAATATAATCAATAATTTGTTCAAGAGAAACACCGTCACCTATACATTAACGCGATCATTAAAAAAATAATTACATTTTTCTGATAATTAGAACATAACGCAGACGCTACGCTAAAATAGCCGGCAGATGACACCCCTTCCCGACCTCAATTTCAAATCTATATCTTAATTATTTACCTAAATTTTTGTTCATTAGTAAAAAAATGGCAATTATTTCCTTTCATTTTCGCAAACTAAATGGAGGGATTTTCCCGAGAAACAGATCTCTTTGTAGTTCAGTTTTTAATGAAAGCCGATCCCTGTCTGAAACTTTCTGGGATCGTTTTCACTGGCGCATGCAGATTTTTTGCAGTTTTTTGCGTAAATTAAAAAAAATTACCAACCGAATTTTTCAAAAATCACATAGTCAGATACAGAATATTTTTTTACATATGCTCAGAAATTTTCAAATTGATATCTCAATTAGTTCGTTCATTTCCGGTTGCAAATCCAATGCGCCAGTCCGTTTCTTTCGACATTTTGATTTAAAAGATGACATTTTAGAAGCGATGGTTAATGATAATCTAATTAATATCTAGACTAATTATCAAAATATTTAAATTCTGAGGATCAGGTGCACATGGCCAGACCTTGGACTATCTACATCTAAATTTCCAGCCTTCTAGGTGGGCTAGATTTTAATAGCCATCGCCAACAGACAGACACACACACACACACAGAGCAAAACTTTCTTTTATTAGTATAGATTCTGAGGCTCAGGTGCACATGGCCAGACCTTGGACTATCTACACCTACATTTCCAGCCTTCTAGGTGGGCTAGATTTTCCTAGCCATCGCCAACAGACAGACACACACACACACACACACACAGAGCGAAACTTTCTTTTATTAGTATAGATTAAAAGTTTATATTTGAGATTCTGTTGTATGGACTAAAATGAAAATGTTCACAACTTATATATAATTTGTAATACTGCTAAATATTTTTTTTTGAGTTTTAAACATCCTCTATGCCTATATCTATGGAAGCTAATTGATATAAAAATTAACTATACCAATAATACAATTACTGACTGATATGCAACTGAATGTTATGCAACTGAATGATATAATTACAAATTAAACGAATAATATATTGCATTTCCATGTATATAAATACAGTGAAATACCAATATATCTTAATTAGTGTTACTTAAAAGAACTGCGCTTCGCAATTTCAACCCATATTAAAACACACGTATTTTCCAGTTAAGAGGTTTTTTAAATCGAATATATCTAAGAAAACGTTTGCATGACGTTTTTAGATAGTACTATACCGAAGTTAGACTGTATAATATTTCGCTATATACTGCGTTACATAAATGCGTTTGATATTACATTACACATTGTTTTTATACCTCTAAGAATTATCCTCTTTTCTTGACATTCCCTTGAAAACGTACTTAATATTTGAAAGTTCTTTCAATTCTCTTTTAAAAATGCATCAAAACCCAAAGATCATTATGTCATGAATTTCAAATTGCAAAGGAAGTCCGTTTGAAGCATATTGAAGTGCAAATGAAGCCACCAAGTAGAAAGAATGTGCACTTTAGAAAATTACAAAAAAAACTAGAACTATTTTTTTTCTTTTCATTTTTAATGTGACACTAGAACTACAGTAAAAAGCAAAAATAAATTAAAAAAATCAAAATAAAATAATTTTCTAAATTAATGCTACTTACCCATCATACGTAGTATAGGGTATGGCTTGTAATCGTTTTGAAAATCGAAAAAAAAATTTTTGACGGATTTACACGTTTCAGACACTGGAGATTCCGAAAAACATACTATTAGAAAAAAGAATTTTGCCGTCCGTCTGTGTGTCTGTGTGTCTGTAAACGCTCTATCTCCGGAACAAATTGAGATAAAGACTTGAAATTTGGTATGTACATAGTATGTAATGATGGAAAGAAGTTTATTGAATTTGAGTAACCTCGATTAAATCGAACTATTTTTTTCGGACTCTCGAAATATTCGTTCTGATAAAAGGTATATAAAAATTTTCGAAATTGTTTATTTTAAGGAGAGAATATAAAAGACAATAGAAAAACATAAATTCTGCGTAAATCCTGAAGTCGATCGGATAATTAGTTGCCGAGATATTTGTAATCCTATTTGCCACACTCTTCGATTTTTCATGACCCTGTATTTCATCCAATTCAAAGATATATTTTAATTGGAAATAAGACGCTTAATCAGATGCAATAAACCGCTAGTTAATAGCATTTTTTTTTTTGGATTTATAAGGATGTTTCTTTGAAGCAATTCTGTAATCGAGACTTTAAAGTTTATGACGTCATCAAGCTACGATTTTATTCGAATTGCAATGCATTTTATAAGTAATTTACACATTTGTTTACTTTAATATTTTACATTATGCATATCTATGATGGGTAAGTATTACGATGGCCCCCAACGACTAGTTTATATTTAGAGTAGCATTTTCAACGAGTTAACTCATGATTTAAGATATATTGATTATTTAACAATAAAGATTTTTTTCTTTTACATTTTAATTTTAATTTAGTTCTTACAAAATGCATGTTACTCATTACTTGATTTTTCCCGTAGTAAAATAATTGGTTAATAGTTTGAAATAAGTTTTGCAGAAAATCTAATTGGTTGCTCAGTTAAGAGAACTGTATTTAATAGTCACTATAACTTAAAATGACTTTACACTGTATTTTATATGAGTAAAAGACGAATTTGCTCATCAGTGTATAAATAGATATATCAAAACTCACAAAAAGTACGTAAATGAGTGACAATAGTAAAAGTGTAAATAAATCCCGACAGTTTCGGATATATAAAACTTCCCATCGTGATAGGGCAAAAATAACAAGAGGGCATTTGGAAAAATAGAAAGATCTTATGTGTACGATACGTACATTATAAGATTCGTTAATTGTTTTTAAATATATATCCATTTTTATTTCATTTGATATCCAAATTCTAATTTTCATACATTATATGGCATATTATATCATTATTTTATAAATATTTATTTCTAAATTTTCTTTACAACTTTCAGTATTTTGGCTAGCTGCCATACCTGAAAAGGCGCATTGGTAATCTAATGTTTGCACTTGTTAATTTTTTGCATTAACTTATGGTATTCTGTATATACTTTATGATTACCTATCTTTAAATAGGAGATTAGTATAGATTTGTTGCAAGAACTTGTTTAATGTATTTTGAAATTCAAGGTATCACAATTATATATATATATATATCTTTTGTAAATATAACTTTTATAAACATATCTTATGTATATATATTTTATATATATATGTTACATTCAGTCTTTTTGCTGATAAATAATAGAATTATCCACATCAAGTTCCAAAAAAAAAATTTAATGCGATTTTTGAAATATTATTTTGCTAAGAACTGTTATTTTATTTAAATGCTTTAATTTAATTTACTTTTCAGTCAGCTTTGCTGACATATAAATGTAACATTATAAGATAATGCGCATTGATGAATGAATATTGATTTGGACAAAGCATGATAAAAATACGGTGAGAAATAACAAATAGTAGAAACACGTTAACAGTGTAAGAAAACTTACAGTGTAATAAAACTTACATTATTATAAATAACAAAGACAAAAATAATATATTCATGCGGCATGTTGAATATTAATATTTAAAATTCACGTATTACTAGGGAAGATGAAAGATATATTTGTGAGAGCTGATTTTTTTGTTTTAATTATTTTAACTTATTATAAATTATTATAAATTATTTTTGTTTAATTTTGTTTACTTACATATTCACCTATACAGCCCAATAATTCGTACAACATTTTTATTATCCGCACGCATAATGTATTAACATACACTACACTATTTATCACCAGGTAAATTAAGTAATAAACACTCAAAGGGATAATTATTTAATATAATGGCAAGTTTAAAATATTTATTTCTGGACATAACCCCCCCCAAACTTTTTTATTAATTTTAAAAGCAATCTGCATTATTATTTATAATAGATTTGTTCCCTAAAATATCATTAAACAATGAGATTTTGTATAATTAAAGCACTTTATCTTTATTAAATAGCTCAAGAGCTCAAATATTATAATGATCATATATTTACATTGAATTTTAAGGATCTTGCACTATCTACGTTTTCAAACTGCCGATTAAATATATAGTAACGGAAAATGAAATGATCTCAGTAATTTTTTAATTTTTAATATGTAGATGTATTTTATCTGTCATAGTTACAAATGACCGTTTTACTTTCAGCAGTTTATATTATAAACTATCCGCCCTTCACTAATCTTGACGGTAGTTTGCTTATGAGTCCCAGATGCCCTCTGTAGCGTATAGCCCGGACATTGCTTGGAGCCCAGAAAGAGCAGTTTACATGGTAACAGAAAATATAAATAAAATATTTTATTTTAAACTGTACGAAAATAACGAAAAAGAATGTTAAAAAAACGTGTAAATAAATATTTCACTACATAAATAATATATATTTTTTCATGAGCTCCCTGACAAAAACCAGATCGGTCCTGCCCGTGATTATCTAGGGTACAGGGAGAGGTTTCAAATAAAATAAACAAATATGGGATAGCATAAGATACATGGCGATCATGCTTCACAGCCATATACCGTTCATACAGCTATCCCTACAGGTGTATAACGGGACCCTATGAATTCTGCGTGCATAAATCGTTAAAATGACAATCATTTTAACAGAGCCCTGTGAGTTTCGCCTTTAAACTGATTATACAGCAATCACTATAACGAAGTCTTGTGCACACTCGAGCCCATAAATATGGTGATCAATATTTAAATCGAAAATTTATTTCCAAAAAATGTAATTGAAACGAGGAGGAAAAGTACTATGTTATATAAAAAAATAATAATCCTATCTCTAAAAGATGGAAAGCACAAAAACAATTTATAAAATTTGAAATAAAAATAATATTTTCCTTGGGAAAATGTCCTAAAAATATCCAATGAAAATTCAGAAATAGTTTTTGATTCGTCTAATCGTCTCTAATCGTGTTTAAAGCCGATTTTGGCGACAAAATCGCTAGCTCTGAAATCGCTAGCTCTAAAATCGCTGAAATATGTGTTTAACTATTTTTTGTAGATTTGTTATCCTGAATTTCACGCTCCTACATAAAACCACTGCTGGGGTATGGAGAAATGACCTAAAACTTCTGAACTCCCATTTAACACTCTGAATTTTCGAAAATCCTTACTTAGTGAGTGCGTGCCTACATTGCGTATTGAACATATCTTCGAAATTTCATTCTTCTAGAAGCAACGATTTAGGCTTGGCGTTGGGTATGAGTCATCAGGACATGTGCTTTTATAAATACTGATAATTATTCTGCCGCTTAATTCATGTATATACTCAAATAAATAATTCTCATCAGTTATATTAAAGCGCTTAATGGATACAATATAATCTGATGAAATATCCATCAATACATATTTTTATTAAAAATATCATTATCTGAAGTGAGAATAAAAGTTTTATTTTTGTAGTTTTCTATGAAACGTAAATGAAAAACTAAAAATATATTACACTAACCTTCCGGTTTAAGCCCAAAACAATCATTTTGCTTTGGGTTTAAGTTTTTCGAATTTGACGAATTTCATTCGCGCGTGTGCACATGCACCACACATTAACGTTTTGAATGCTTGCCAGGCCTGGCATCCTAAGCACAATTAAAAAATAAATAAAGTTTGTGGCAATTTTTTCATAAAATTGGCCTTTTTATTCTTTTTGTTTGTTTGTTTGTTTGTTTAACATACGTTTAATTTAAACTTCTTATATATATATGTATTTAAATAAAATAAATATTTATTTATTTAAAATTATCTTACTTTATTTTTAATTTTTATATCCATGCTGTTACTACTAACAACAACAACAGCTATCATTTTAAAAGTAACTTTTATTCTTGGCCTTTGTTAAGAACGTTGAACATTTTATCATTTTACTTTTTCACTTAAATTTTTTTTATTATTACATTTGTTTTTTTAATTAATTTTGGAGAAAAATGAACTGTAATAGTTTCCCACTTATATGCCAGAAAAAATGCTCTATTACTAATTCAAAAGAATAGTCGCAATTATTTGTTATTGGTTGATTATTGGAGAAATGTTTCTGAGCATTGATAAATAAATTATGATAATTTATTTAGAAATAAAAATGAACTATTTATAAAGCATTCAATTTCAATATTGCAGAATAGTGAGTGGTTGACGATTATTTTGCTGCATTGACTCTATTTCTCATTTTTTATTTTATTATCAACGCTTTTGTATCTTTAATTATAATTATATTCCCTCTTAAGTAGTTTAGAATACAATTAGTCTTTTTATTCCTTATGCCTCTCTAAGTTTTAAAAATACTGCTAATCCTAGACAGGGCGTGAATTCGACCTCAACTAGGAAGCCCAATAAATGCCTAAATTGTTCAGATATCCAACAGTTTCTAGTATATAATATGGCAGATATAATTTTTTTATTCAAAACTTGGTATGAATAGAATATAAATAAAGAGAAAACTGCCCAGTTAAACTGAGGGCATTGAGCTCACTGGCTATTCACACTAATTGTATATTAAATTCTTATTTCAAAGAATTTGAAATAAGTCCTAGGAAAATAAAGAAATTGACAATATATTAAAGGGGGCATCATCTTCCCGTCCCCCTCCCTTATAATTAATTAATGAACCCCCAAAACTAATCAGGGAAGCGCTTTATTACAGTGAACATATATACAAAATTTGAAGCAAACTGTTTAATTCTGCATGAAAAACTCATTTATCTAAATTAAGGGGCGATTAAACCCCGCTTTAATACTTTATACTTAATCAATGAACCTCCAAAACGAATCAGGAAAGCTCCTTATTACAATGAACCTATATACAAAATTTGAAGAAAAAGGAACAATTCTGCATGAAAAACCCATTTATCTAAATTAAGGGGGGGTTAGCCCTTTTTCCCCCTTTATACTTAACCAATAAACCCCCAAGACTCATTAGGGAAGCGCCTTATCACAATGAACCTATATACAAAATTTGAAGAAAATCGGATAATTCTGCATGAAAAACCCATTTATATAAATTAAGGGGGGCTAGCCCCCCGTTCCTCCCTTTATACTTAACCAATGAACCCATAAAACTAATCAGGGAAGCGCCTTATCACAAGGAAGCTATAAACAAAATTTAAAGCGAAACGGTTAGTTCTATCCAGAATTATCGCGTTAGGTGCATACGTACATATATACGTACATACATACGTACATACAGAACCGGGGGGCACATTAGCTCTGAGGCTTTAATAGCCTGTGAGCAAATAAGCTTCCACTGGGACGTAAATGTCCTGATAAGTTAAAGTGTAAATTCAATAATCTTTAGCATGTACTAAATTGAATTCGAAGGCAGAATCTAGAGTTTGATAACAAACTTAATTTGCGGTTGCGAAGAAATAAGTAAATAAAATAAAACTGTAGCAAGACTATTTACGTTTCATATCCATTAGAAATGTTACTTTGCTTTTGCATGTGTTGGTATCAAGCGAATGAAAATTTCAAAGTTAATACATTTCTTTATAATTATATATGTTTGTTAAGCTTTTATAGATTATGTCATTTCTAAAATCATATTTATATTATATAAATTATACTTTATCAATGCATTTTTCCTAAAAGTTAAATGACAATGTTATTAAAAATGTACCCTTAGCTTATGAGTACAAAAGTCTTTAAATAAGAATTAAATAATTTTCGTTTATCATTTTAAGATAAATGAATTATGGTCTGTTCAAAGGGATAGTCAATTTCGTTACTGTTACTTTGATTAGTAGTTTATTACTGAATCAAAGAATAAATACAAATAAATAACAGAAACATGCTTCGTAGGTAGAAAATTTCTACTGTTATCAGTTTTGCCTTTGAGAAATGACGTTTCCCTTTGATGTTATATTTATCGAAATGGATTTCTTATTCGGGGCATGTGTATTTTCTTTGAACTTAATTCATTTTTCTGTTTCCTCTTTTTTTTCGGTAGAAAAATAATTAAGCAATATCGGAAACGTTAGACGACAATTGAATGTGAAAGAATAAATAGTAACCTTTCACAAAAACTTTATGATTACTTGAAATGTGTAGTAATTTTTAAATATTTAAATGTTTATAAAGTTGTGTAAAAAAAACCTTATCTGTTAAATATGTTTTGACTTTCTTATTCTGCAAAAGGAGACACTATAGACGTTTAAATAACATTTAGTTCATTTATATGGGAAAAAAATTCAAAAATTGAAATATAGAAGAGTTTTAATTGATATTATGTATAATTTTAAATCGTACCTTATATAAAAAATACATCTTTGGATTATTTTAAATCAATTCATCTTTTATTTAAAATGTCGGTCGGGGATTGATTACCGCATTGTCAAAATTCAACCAGTATTTTTTAATAGAAATGTTTGCCTTATTTTTGACAGATACTCTGCATTTGTATAAGGCAACTATTAGTATTAAAAATAGCCATGCTACTTTGCGGTTGAAGTAACTGCGGTTGAAGAACTTTCATATTTCGGATAATTTGTTTTCAAAACACGTCTAATTATATTTTATTCTTAACAAATAAATCCTATTTTATTATTAAAAATATAAGTATTAAGCGAAATTCTACAAGAAGTTGTATTTAATATTGAGTTATTTGTAGTTTAAAAAAATAAAACAATTAATTTACAGATTTGACGGAATTAGAAAAAAAATAAGCACACGAGATATAAAATAGCATTATACAAACTTGATTTTAAGCAGAAAGTGTATAAGCCTTTATTTATGAATAGAGAATAGAACAGTTGCAATTGATGTCATGCTGGAGGTCATACACTACAAATAAGCAGCTACATCACTTATATTCATTAAATATACAAATTAGAATAAAATACAAACTTTTCCTTCTCTGATGTTTTTGAAGCGAAAACAATTAAGGATATTTTTTAGATGGTATTGCCTCAAGCTTAAAGTGTTCCCTTAAGAAAAAGGGTATAAGAAATAGCTATGCAAGTTTCAATTGGGTACTTTATCTTTCTTAAGGAAGCAATAAGTGGAACTTCTCTTATGATCTTATATAAAAGTTAGGAAACTCTTTGTTTCCCTTCTCTGATTTAAAGTTCAGTTTTTAAAGAGGTGATTGAATGTTTTGATTTAATTTTAAAATTAAATGTTCTATGTTCTAAACATATTTAATAAAATGTCATGTTATTGTAAACATTTTCTAAAAATGCATTCTCAATTCTCTAAGTACCAAAATTTAAAAACTCTTTAAAGTCCTTTTGTAATTATCTTTTTTTTAAATATCTATTTTATTAATTTATCATAACGCACAATTTAAACGAATGTTATACTTTAATTATTATATAAAATTACCTGATAGTCGATTAAAATAATATATTTTCTGGCAGAAATTTTAAGCCAATGACTTGCGGCTCCAATATCTTCTAATGAACGAGTACAAAAAATTTACACAAAGCAAATTTCGCGCTTCAGTGAAAATTCATATATTTTTATCCAAAATGCAAACATATTACGAAAATACAGCTAAAATTATGAAGATTGTATTTAGATATAGCAATTGACGATGCGCTTATCAGTGAGACTGCTTACAACAGTGCCTCTAGTGGTAAAATTATGAGTTAGTTTAATAATATCAAAAACTATATAATATAGGGGGGAATACTGTATTAAAAGGTTCTAAGGCGGCGTCGACTTAGTGCTAAAAGACACTTTGCGAAAATAAATGTTTAAAAAAATTGCAATGAAAATAATCGCGTGTTTCTATTTTCCTTTTTTTTTTTTTTTTTTACAATTTGAAATTTGGATCACTTTAGCATAAAACATTCTTTTACGCATTCTTATGCGTTATTCTGCGGCAGACACTTCGGGCCAGTCAACAAAGAAATTAGCAATCGACAGAAATTGCCAAAAACAATCATTTACCTAAAAAACGTTAAAAATATTTAGCTGGCAGAATTAAAGCAACGATGATTAAAATTAAGTTCCAAACATTAAAATGATTGGAAGGATGTTATTACAAATATATTCCCTTACTTGAAACACTAACTCGCAGATAGATGCATATGCACCGACTTCATGTAAACGAAAAAGGTAATCATGAATACTTCCACCATAAATTTTAATAAGGTTTTGTTGCCTGTTTAATTACTCTGATTAATTAAAACAAAATTAATATTTTTAAATTAGTGGATTATTTCGTCGTCCCTGCTTAATCGACATTTATGGCAAGATGACTGCTCTAATAGTTCGCAGAAACTAATTAAAGATCACTAGAAATACCGTAAATAGCATTATAACCTGGCACAGAAAACACTGAAAATATCACTTTATATATTGCACTTGCACTATAGCTGGAACACCTTTATGTTAAGTACTTAAATCCAAAAACTTACCACTCGAAAGAAGCAGCTAAAATTGAGCATTACCTATTCCGAACTCGGCAAAAACTATTTTTTTGTTTCATTAATTTCCGAATTCAGGAGTACGAAACTGTAGTCTTGTTGTCCCCCGAGGGCAGGGTGCAATTAAATCCGCTGAAACTAACCTCTACCGCTATATTTATACCAGCTACACGACCACAGATATTTTGTTAACAAATCCTTATTCGAAGTAAGAATTAATGTAATAAAATAAGTAATATTACAACTCATATGATTTCTTTACCAATTTGAATAATTGTATTAAAATTAATCTAGTGTAATCACGTATCCAGTTTACTGGAGTTCCATTACCTGCGACCTATTCTGTTGAGCTGATTCAAATATCAGACCAGATGCTATGATCAATAAGGTTAACTGGATGAATTATGCCCTCCAGATTCGACCTGGATATCTCAATTGGTAGAGCATGGCAGCTTCAGCCTTGAGATGCCAGGCTCTAATTCTGACCCGGACATTTTTCGTCCAGTTGAAAAATTACAACTCATAATATTTCTCTTACTGGTTTCAGAAGTAAAAAGTTTGAATCACCCTTATAGTATGTCACTTTGTTAAGTGACGTAGTTCCTATCCCTTTAAGACCCAGTCCGCACGATCATGCGAGTAAGACATTCATTTAAATTTTTGCTTCTGAAACAGTCGTATATAATAAAAACCCGAATTGAACGATCGTTCCGGTTTACAGAAAGAGTAAAGTATAATTTTTCTATCAACAGATGGCAGTTCTATTACATGTTTTATTTTCAGCCGTCATGACTAGCTTTGTTTACAAGTATAACGGATACAGTTCACCATTTTATCTATCGTAAAAAGGGAATTATCAGTATATTTCTAATTGCTTAGATAAATATTTTTTTTTATGTCTAAATAAGTGTAATATAATAATAAAAAAAAAGATTAGTTATACACTATTCACGTTGCTGGTACGACTCAAGATCGACTCCAGACGTACGATCGTGCAAATTCGGCGTTACATTAGTCAGTGCTACTGTAATGGTAAGAGTTTTTTAATTTTAAGTTTGTTTTCTGTTTCAACAATTTTAATGTCAGCCAGAATAAAAACGAACTATGTTGTTATATAATTAATGCCATATTATTTTCTTGGGTGTTGTCATGGATGAATCACTTTTTCTTTTTTTTCAATTAATTTTTACTTTTTTTTTAAATTAATAAATTCTTTTTAATTAATATATTTTATTATTTTATATGGAATACGTTGTTAACTTTAAACAAAGCACAATAAAATACTTTTTTAGATGTCTAAACACAAAAGAATTCTCACACAAGATGAAATATTTCAACTGATGAATAAATCAGACTCTGAATTTAGTGGTCTCTCGGATGATGGCAACGTGGCGGACAAAACATTTGAAGCAGATTTATTAGAAGAACAGTCAAGTTCAGATGAGCTCGAGGAAGAAAAAAAGTACAAATATGTCTAAAAAATGACAATTTTGGATCATTATTCCTCATCAAAGTCATCACAGAAAAAGCTAAATCCGGACGATCGTGCAGGTGTGGCTTTCAGAGAAAAAGTCCAACCCGCACGTTCGTGCGGGAACTATCTACGCTCCAGGGGGGGGGGGGGAGCGTGGAGAGCACTATTTTGTAAGTGTCATTAGGGTCAGTATAGAGTTAATAACCAGAAGAATGCAATATTTAAAGGTGAAAATGTTTGGGGTCATAAAGGATTTCAGGAAAAACCATTCGTATATTTCTAAATTCGTGTTAGCTTATATTTAGGTGCAATGTCGTATCCACTTTAAAATTTAATTTAAAGTAAACACTCGTACAAACCTCTTTACGTCTGATTTCATAACTGTTAGAAAATTTATTTATTGTTTTATTGTCATTAGATTATAAATCAAACTTTAGCAATCAGTATATTTTAGTTACTTTATTTGCAAAACGCCATTTTGAGTTTTTAATTTATACAAACTTCTAACTATAAAAATATAAATAACAAACTATTCCTATTTTGGATGTTAAATATGTACAACAAAAATTATAAACAACGAGATTCACTTGTATCCAGAAATGTAGAACTGATTGTGTGTCAAGTATTGAAAGAGGAATATTTTCTGATTCTTGAAACGAAACGTCGGTGAATTCACAAGAATTCAGTTAATAATATTAATACAGCAATTCAGTAATCTAAAATGTTATTATCTAGAATGCTCTTATCTAGAATGTTATTAATCGATACCGTTAAAGGGTGTATAATTGTCTTTAATTCATCTTTACATCATATGTATTTTTACCTGTTTAAATATTGTGTTACAACTACTATTTTGTTCATCCTTGTTATCAGCTAGCGCCCCCTAAAGTGTAATACAGCGCTGCACCAATTATTGAAAGAAATATCTAAACTAATTTTTAAACTACTGTAGACAAAACTTGTGAAGCATCTTAAAAACCTGCTATTTAATACAACTTTATATTTATATATAAAAAAAAATATTATTGAATTTTAAAATTGGAGCACCATTTATGGGACACTATTTATGCATAATAATAAAATAAAACCTGCATTTTCAACGATATTTTATATTTCACAAATGCACAGTTGCTCAAAGAACTATCACTCCAATTCCCTTAAGCAAAGAATTATACTATGCTAATTATGAAATAAATAAACATCATTTGTAATTTATGTATTTTGTAGCCACCATGTAATGGAATTGGAAATTTATTTTAGTAATTATACTCTATTCTGGATACATCTTCGGAACGGTCCTTTGTCTAAATCTTTTGAAATTCTTCAAATTCTTTTTGAAAAATGCTTTTCATTCAAGGGGAAATGAAGACCAAGATAGAAAGTGCAATTTAGAAAATTAGAAATGTACCTTAAACTTTTTATTTTCATTTTCAAAATGTCAAAAAGTTGATAGAAGAAAACAATGAAAGAATGTTATTAAATTGAAATGTATGTGTATTATTATCAATGTCATATTTCATACTTTAGTTAAGATGCATTTATCTATTGTTTTATTATGTGGAAAATTTATTTAAAATTAAGAAATTTTGTTTTATAAATATTTGCTTTACTATATTGGATGAATTATTATTATCCTTATTATTCTTCTTCTTCTTATTATTATTATTATTTAAATAAAAATGAAGTTTTTTTTTCCTTAGTAATTGCTGATATTTTATGAAACTGCAGAAAGACAAAATTTTATTTTCAAACAACCTACATATTTGATAGATAATGGAATGTCTTGACAATATATATTCGAAAAAATATGGTATTCTATCATGAGAGACGGTAGTTTCTCGAGTGACGCAGCAAAAAAACGAAAACCGAATGCTTAATACCGAAGATTTCCGTCACTCCATATATACAGCTAGTTTGAGTTCAAAGGAAAAGCGAAAAGCCGACATTTAATATCTCAGCAAATATGAGGTACATCGTTTTGATTTTTTGACAGCTGTCTTATATCTCCGGTCTAACTCTATCCTGAAATTTATAGATTTCTACATGCAGTAGATTTTAAGATCTGGAAATCCATTTTTAAGTAAAATGGGAAGTTTTTCGCTCTGCATGTAATGGTGTCATGGTGTAAGACAGCGTATCTCGAAAACCGCCCGAAGGATATTTTTAAAATTAATATATGATACTAATCGGTTTTATATGAAGTGAATCCACCTATCCGCTTAAATAGGAAAACTCTAGTTTTTTATATAATCCGATTTAAAAAAATGGGACTATTTTCTTAAGCCAAGCTGTACAAATGCAATAGAGTATTCACTACCTTCTTCCGCCGGGAATTACAGTTAAAATTTGATGTACGGTTGCCGTTATCAATAAAGCTTGTGACCGGGCTAATTATTTATATTTTTTTAAATGCAAAAACAATGAATTATATACTCTAAACATGTAAAACATATGTATTAAATTCAATTGGGGTTTATATGTTTTCTCTTTTTGTTACAAAGAAATAATTTCAGATTTTAAACATGCATATATTCGAAAAATTATTTAGATTCCTTTTTCAAAATGAGGAAATATTTTTTAATTACATGTATTCAATTTTACTGCTAAATATAATAAATCTTTCATTTTCTAATGATAAAATATTTTTCATTTCTTTGTTTCTTTCGCAACGAAGACAACCAACCAACTATTATCGTATCAATGCGCGAAGCACAAATTAGCGAGAGGCATTTGGGGAAAAGATAGGCACAGAAAATCAAAGATATTATACTTACTATTAGGTATTTTGTTTATTTATTCATTGTTTTTTATTTTATATGACTTGATGGTTCTTTTTAAAAATTTCGTTTTGGTAAGGTGCTTAGTTTGTCTTTGTCAGAGCAACTGCCAATTACATGTTTTTATGGCTTTAAAATATTACTTTTATGTTATTTTGTAAAAGAAAATGCAGAAAGTTAGTTCTGAATTAAGTGTTTTATGTTATATAATGGATAAATAAGTTCTTAATTACTTTAAATCCAGAGTTTGAAAAGTAAACAAATAGTTTTTTTTTCTTTTTCTTATTGCATTCAGGGGTCAATGCAGGTTTTTTTTCTTGGGGCCCATTTTGTGAAAAGTAAAGGTTGTTTTTGTGAAATTTATTATATTTTTGTGAAAAATAACATTTTGTAACGAAAGTTGAAATCGATTTAATCAAATTCGAACCAAGCATTTATAAACAAAACCTGTTTTAAATCCTTTTGCGGAAGTTTTCATCTCTGGCAAACTTGTTTGTTTACAAATTACACATTTTAAAACATCACAAAATAATAAATAGTAAGTTTTTATGGAATAGAATTTTGTGAAGTGGCCCATTTTATCAAATTGATTTTTGTGAAGGGGCCCATTTTATTAAATAGATTTTTGTGAAGGGTCCCTAAATAGGCCCCAAATTTTTCCTGGATCGACCCCTGGCATTACATTATTGCATTCATATTGCCAGTATTATTACATTGTTATCATTTTTTTTTCTCATTACATTTACAAACAGTTGTGTGACAAACTTCTATCTTCATGAATGTTTTGCATTTACTTTATATTAATTTTTCACATTCATTTTTTAATAAGCTTGTTAAATAGTTTTCAAGCACTATATTGTTTCAATGTCAAATGTTACATTAAAAATTGTTAAAAAATACAGTAAAAAAATTGCTATTTGCTCGCGAAACTTAAGAATATAATCATTTTAACCCACATATTTTTTTAGCTCTAAAATATTACTATACAATGAATAAATAAGTTCTTATTTACTTTAAATTCAGAGTTTAAAAAGTAAACAAATAGCTATTTTATCTTTCAATTTTTCTATCATTTACCTGTGACTTTAAAAATCATTTAAAATTACTAATTTAGAGGTATGAAATACCTTATATTTGCTTAAATCACAGAAAAAATACAACTTTAGTAAGTATATTGCAGGGCTCTGTTTAAGAAGAATTAAGAACACCTTTAAAGGATCCTTCACAATTTTTTTTAAATCTTAAAACAGTATCCTTCACATTTTTTTTTTCATTTTAAAACAGGTTATTTCACATTTATTTTCATATTAAAACAGGACACTTCACAAAACTTTTTCCTACCAAAAATTAACTCTTCACAAATTTAATCATCTTAAACATTTCCCAATTTTTGTATAAAATACGGTTTACTGTTGACTGTAATAAGTGTTTGTTCTTCAAAGTAAATTCTGAAAAATTATTAAATTTCAACTGCTGCTAATACATTTAATTTTTTGATTACAACTTACATAAATATCCATATTTTACATAGGGTTTCTTGTACAGAGGTGTATTTTGAAAACATATAGAAGAAAGAAAAATTTTTTTTTAGAGATAACCGCTGTTAATTTTTTCGCAATGATTTTTAATAGTCAGATCTTATAAATTAAGTGTTGGTGAGTGCAAAGTTTGAAATTGTCTGAATATGTTGAAAACAACATAGGGCTCTAAAACTATTTACTTGCATAAGTTTATTAAAAATGAATTTGAAAAATTAATATACAGTAACAGCAAAACATGCATGAAGCTTCACAAACAGCTATAGGCCATCAAAGTATCAAATAAAATGAAAATTTTGAAATGGAGAACCATCAATTCAAAATAAATAAAAAACAATAAATAAATAAACAAAATACCTGGGGGAGGGGGGGGGAGTATTTTATCTATTATAAATTGCAGCTTGTCTTTTCAAATAATTTGGAAGGGCGGATAAAATTTTATCATTTAAAATATTAAAAAAAATAATACCTTCTAAACTAGAATTTTATTATCAATTTTATAGATGATTTTCTTTGGACGATTACTCTCTATGAGAGAAAAGTTCTACTTTTTGTATTTGTTCGCCACAGTATATTTTGTTGTTTTTCAGCCAGTCTATAGAATTCTTTGCAGGAGTGCGGTTTTCAACAGGCATGTGATGTTGAGCATTGGCCATATATAGGGCACTATTCGATTGCAAATTTGGAAGAAGTTTTTCCAACACTCATTTTTGGAAGTTTTCGTAGTTCATTTGCATGGGATTGTCACCCCTTTTTGTCGACGCTTTATACAGTAGTTGAGCATCCGTAAGGAAACACGTTTCCTCATTTTTACGCTCGAGTTAAGACCTTGTACAGCTAAGTACATGGCCCTTAAAGTTTTTTCCTGTAAATAGTTAATAACTTTCTCCTTTTAATTCGATGTTATTCGTTTTTGGGTAAAGGTGAAAATAGGCACTCGCCAATCACCACTCGGCAATAAAACTTGAAAAACTGACTTGAAAAATATGGAGAAAACCGACCAAATGCAGGATTTTCTGATTTTCTTTTTTTCCCATGTTCGTTTGACAAAATTCATGATTTTCCTCGCCAGATCGACGAAAATAGTGATTTTTCTGCACCAGATCAATGAAATTAATGATTTTACTGCACTAGATTGGCGAAATTTATAATTTTTATGCGCCGATTAAAGAAATTCGTGATTTTTATGTGCCCGTTCAGCAAAATTTCTGATTTTTACATGCCGTTCAACAAATTTTTTTATCTTTATGTGCCCCGTTGACAAAATTTGTGATTTTTAAATGCCTGATCGACTAAATTCATCATTTTTATATGCCCGATGGATGAAATTAATGATTTTTACGTGCCGATCAATGAATTTCTTGATCTTTATGTGCCTGTTTGACAAAATTCATGATTTTCATGCACCGATAAACAAAATTCATGATTTTTACATCTGTGTTCGACAAAATTTATGATCTCCCCCTCCCTGATCCACAAAATTCATGTTTTTGCTGTGCCTGATTATTGAAACTCATCATTTTTACACACCCGATCGACAAAATTCATGATTTTTACACACCGATCAACGAAGTTCAAGATTTTTATGCACTTGATCGCCGAAATTCATGATTTTTTTCATGCTCGATCGATGAAATTTCATTTTTCTGAACCTGATCGATGAAATTATTGATTTTTATGCAAACGTTTGATGAAATTTGTGAATTTTATGCACCTACTTGATGAACTTGTGATTTTTAACCACCCACTTGATGAATTCGTGATTTCTATGCGACTACTCTACGAATTGGTAATTTTTATGCGTCCGTTCTACAAAATTCATGATTTTTTCGTACCTAATCGATGAAATTCATAATTTTTACGCACCGATTGATGATTTTTATGTGCCTGATTCATAAATTTCTTGATTTTTATGCATCCGTTTGATGAAATTAATGATTTTCATGTGCCGATCAAGGAATTTCTTCGTTTTTATGTATCTATTTGCTGAAATACGTGATTTTTATGCGATCGATAAACAAAATTCAAGATTTTTACGTGCCCAATTGACAAAATATATGATCCCCCCTCCCCCGATCGACAAAAGTCATGTTTTTTCTGTGCTCGATTGATGAAATTCACAGATTTTTACATACCCGATCAACGAAATCATGATTTTTAAATACACTATCAACGAAATTCATGATTTTTTCATGCCCGATTGACGAAATTAATGATAATGTCCATGCCCCAATTTGACCCCCCCAAGGCGGGTACTTTTTAAAATTTTGCACACACCCTTCATGTGATATATTGTTGGAAATGTCCGAGACTGTTTAATCATATTATGCATCTCCTGTGTCCACACCCCCACTTTGCCCCCCAAGGGGGTACTTTCTGATATTTTGCACAACCCCTCATGTGATATATCGTTGGAAAGGTCTGTGACCGCTTAGTCATATTATGCATCTCTGGTGTCCATCCCCCCACTTTGCCCCCCCAAGAGGGTACTTTTTGAAATTTTGCACAACCCTTCATGTGATATATTGTTGGAAAGGTCTGTGACTGTTTAATCATATTATGCATCTCCTGTGTCCACACCCCCACTTTGCCCACCCAAGGGGGTACTTTCTGATATTTTGCACAACCCCTCATGTGATATATCGTTGGAAAGGTCTGTGACTGCTTAATCATATAATGCATCTCTGGTGTCCATCCCCCCACTTTGCCCCCCCCCCCCCAAGGCGGGTACTTTTTAAAATTTTGCACACACCCTTCATGTGATATATTGTTGAAAAGGTCTGAGACTGTTTAATCATATTCTGCATCTCCTGTGTTCACACCCCCACTTTGCCCCCCCAAGAGGGTACTTTTTGAAATTTTGCACAACCCCTCATGTGATATATCGTTGGAAAGGTCTGTGACTGCTTAGTCATGTTATGCATCTCCTGTGTCCACACCCCCACTTTGCCCCCCCAAGGGGGTACTTTCTGATATTTTGCACAACCCCTCATGTGATATATCGTTGGAAAGGTCTGTGACCGCTTAGTCATATTATGCATCTCTGGTGTCCATCCCCCCACTTTGCCCCACCAAGGCGGGTACTTTTTAAAATTTTGCACACACCCTTCATGTGATATATTGTTGGAAAGGTCTGAGACTGTTTAATCATATTCTGCATCTCCTGTGTTCACACCCCCAGTTTGCCCCCCCAAGAGGGTACTTTTTGAAATTTTGCACAACCCCTCATGTGATATATCGTTGGAAAGGTCTGTGACCGCTTAGTCATATTATGCATCTCTGGTGTCCATCCCCCCACTTTGCCCCCCCCTCTCAAGGGGGGTACTTTTTAAAATTTTGCACAACCCTTCATGTGATATACTGTTGGAAATGTCCGAGAATGTTTAATCATACTATGCATCTCCTGTGTCCACACCCCGACTTTGCCCCCCCAAGGGGGTACTTTCTGATATTTTGCACAACCCCTCATGTGATATATCGTTGGAAAGGTCTGTGACCGCTTAGTCATATTATGCATCTCTGGTGTCCATCCCCCACTTTGCCCCCCCCCTCTCAAGGGGGGTACTTTTTAAAATTTTGCACAACCCTTCATGTGATATACTGTTGGAAATGTCCGAGACTGTTTAATCATACTATGCATCTCTGGTGTCCATCCCCCCACTTTGCCCCCCCAAGGCGGGTACTTTTTAAAATTTTGCACACTCCCTTCATGTGATATATTGTTGGAAAGGCCTGTGACTGTTTAATCATATTATGCATCTCCTGTGTCCGTACCCCCACTTTGCCCCCCTCCCCAACGGGGTACTTTTTGAAATTTTGCACAACCCCACATGTGATATATCGTTGGAAAGGTCTGTGTCCACTTAGTTAGATTATGCACCTCCGGTGTCCATCCCCCCGCTTTGCCCCCTCCAGGGGGGCACTTTTTAAATTTTGCTGACACTCCTCGTGATATATTGTTGGAAAGGTCTGTGACCACTTAGTCATATTATGCATCTCCAGTATCCATCCCCCCCACTTTGCCCCTCCCACAAGGGGGGTACTTTTTAAAATTTTGCACACACCCCTCATGTGATATATTGTTTAAAAGGTCTGTGACCACTTAATCTTATTATTCAGCACGGCAGCTATACGGTGCCGCAGGCAGCGGGAACCCGAGCCGGAGGTTCGTGCGGTTAGAGCTTTATACTATTCGATGTGCAAATTAAGGTATTATCCGGTGCATGCATAGCACGACCGGTATACGGTGCCGGTGGCAGCAGGGACCTGGGTTGGTGGTTCGTTCGGTTATAGGTTTATACTATTCCATGTGGAAATTAAGGGATTGTCATACAAATGGAGAATTCAGTTAGATTCGAGGCCCTGATGTAAATTGAAGGCCCACTAGCGGGCGAAGCCACTAAGTTTTATTCTTATAAATTTATACCCTAATGCTTAATTGCGACTGAAAGAAATTTTCATCAATAACCGCTTAAAAGTAATGATATCAGTACAAAAACCCTTAACGGGTTAAAAGTTGTGACGCAGCACTTTCTTTTGGCTCTAAGAATTTCAAATATGGGTCTTAAAAGTAATGATATCAAATTTGAGTGACGCTATGTTAATTTTTTTTAAATCATCATTTTCTTTTTAGTTTTATTTATATTCACAGGTGCAATTATTATCTTAACATGAAAATAATATAAAATTTATTCGCTAAAGCTTTTTCATTCAGATCTCTCAGGAATTCAAAATATGGGTTTTAAAAGAAATTATATCAAAATTTGAGTGACACCTTGACGTGAATTTAATAGGATTGTTTTAAATTTAAATTTAAATTATTTTTCGTTTGTCTTCTAAAGTATATTTACACATACAAACAATACTTTTAATTTTTCAATACACTGTTAAATATATTACTTTCACTGAGCCTATATTATGTATTGAAATGTATTTATTTCAATAGACTGATTCATGTTTTGTGCCACGGTATCCAAAATCATAAGTAAAATTTATGTAAATGATTAATTTGCATCATAGTATCCAAACAAAGGAAAATGTATGCAAGTGGATACTATGACGCAAATTAATCATTTACATTTAATTTGGTTGACCCAACAAAACTTTTTGTTTAAATATAGGTCAATGGAAATTTAGTTTGAATCAACTTTTTTTTTTTTTTTCAATTCCAAAAAAAAATTGTATCACCAGCAAAAAATATTTAGTTAATTCAAGTAAAATGGTTCAATTTTACTTGAATTTTGCTAAAACAACCAAAATGTACTCAACAAAACATGTTTTGTAGTTTTAATCAATTCCTTTTTCTGGCTGAAATTTTATCGTTAATGTCTGTGAATGGCAGTGTACTGTGAAAATATTTATATATATAGTTGATATTAGGAAAATAACTTAAAAAACTATTAGACTCTTTATAGAAATATATCATAATATTTTTAACACACGATGTCCACGACTAACAAAAAAAAAAGTAACCCGTCTTCCTCTTAAAATAAAAATATGTCACATGCCGCGAGAACACATTTATGGAATTTAAAATGTTCTTCCGGCCTGTACCGAAAGGAAGAGGTAGCTTCCCTATATCTTCGTTTTAAAATTTTAGCTAATGTTACACGAAAACAGCAAGTTAAAATGCAAAGAAACGTTTACAAAAGATTCGTTAATACTGAATTTGAATAAGAAATTCGCCAAATTATTGAGCAATAGCCAAATTGGCTTCATTTATGAAGACTTATTTTGGTCGCCAAATTTGGCGATATTTCGTCAAATGTCGCCAATTTTGGCGAGAATTTGGTGCTAACGGATATGAATATATAGTTTTGTGCGTATGTTTGAGAAAATTATTACAACAATGAAAGAAAATAATTTGCGAGTAATCGCGTTAATGTGCTGTTTTGTTTCAAAATGTCAGCCCCCTAGAATTTCAAACTGCTCTATCTCAGCCATTTTTTAAGAAAGAGGTAAACCAAAAAATGCTCTGGAATCCTTGTATCAAGGCCTAACACTTAATTAAAAAATTAATTTGAATTTTTAACTTTTTTGTATATTTATTTTAGTTTTAAATTTTTAAGTGGCCGCCATCTTGAAACAAAATGGCGGACCAAGCTGGCCAACGAACTCGGTCGAGACATTGGTGAGCTTAATACACACAATTAGTTTCATCAAAATTGATTTATAAGTACGAGCGTTATCGTATGGGTCAGATATATATATATATATATATATATATATATATATATATAATGATATATCTATATATATAAATCAACATTTGAACGGAGGGTGGTTTTGGGGTCTGGGGGTCATGATCGGTGAAAATATATCGAAATTTTCCGGAACTGTTTTCCTCCGAACGGCTGCAAAAGGTAGCTCTATACTTTTATGTAGCTATCAATACAAAAGAGTACCCAGCAAACACGAGATTTTTGGCCACCTGTTGTAAACGTTGTGGCCAAAAAAGTTTGCGGCAATTTGTATCCAGCCATTAATGTATTTTAACTGAAGCGCCCGCACACCGGATGTCTATCGCCAAATCGTTAACGGGCAAATGGCGGGGAAACTTAATGCAATTTCAGTGCCCAATAGCGAATGAAAGTACGTTTGCGGCCAAGATATACAAATCTATCATTGTTTAAAAGTCAGTGGCCCAGTATAATCTTCTCGACATTTTTATTATAAGAAATAAAAAGTATCTTTACTTCACATTTTATAAGATGATTTTCGTTATTTTAAACCTGGATTTATGTGAAACGATAAAATATGCTGCATTTAAATATTTTATGCAATAAAAAATACACAAAAAGTACCCTTCTTTAATTTAAAGAGTTTTTATGGAAAAAAAAAATCATAAAAACTGTTAATGTTTTTGCTTTTAAAGTATGCATTAATATCTTTAAATGAATATTTTTTGTGAGCACCTAGAATGAAAATGAATATTGCAATCTTTAGACATACATATTATATAAACATATTAAAAAAATTAATGATAAATGGGAATTTATTTCAATTTCAATTTCAATGAAAAAATATTTGTCAAAAGAAATAAATGCCACTTTACCAAAAAGCAGTTACTGTTAAACGAAAAAAAAAAAAAAAAAAAAAAAAAAAAAAAAAAAAAAAAAAAATTCTTTTTTTTCTTGGAGGGGGGGGGGGGGGGCGGTGATTTTATATTATCTGTATATTATCTATAAATCAGTTCCAAAAAATAAGTTATTTTCATTTTTTGAAACACTCCAAAATTTAGATTTAAAAGAAAAAAAAAAATCTTAACTAGCTTAAATAAGCAATAATACCAAATACCGATCCCCCCCTCCCACTCCTTTCACACGGCAAGCCGGGAGTAATGCAGGGAAAGATGAAACAAGATTTCCCTTTTCCAACACATTTTTTTGTAAATATATTTTTAAATGTTTTCCGCTTTGTAATAATCAGCATTGAAAAATTTCCACTTTTAAAATTATTTAATGTTGTATGAGAAATTTTGAAGATAAAAAAAAAAACCTTGAAAAAATAAATCTATTGAAATATAGCTTTTTTTCTGCGGTCTCGTAGGGATTTTTATGTCTTTTTGGCAGCGTCATCGCACATCGCAGCGTTGTTTACATTTCCCTTTCCTGCATCGTGGCGTCGTCTATGTCTAAGTCTCGTCATTCACTGGTTTTTGGATATTTAGATTTACTAATTAGGTAAGATTATTTTTCTATATTATTCCAAGAGTTAGTTAAAAATTAGTTTTCATCATTCTCAGGGACAGATTTAAGTTCAAGATAAAGAAAGCTGAGAAAAAGCATCAGCAATTGTGTAAAATTAACTGCATTGCTTTGCTTATTATGCGACTTAATTCTACAGAAGCGAATAAAAAAAAAAAGTTCTTTACTGATCTTACATCTGCCCTGAATATGCTATTAATAAGTTGATTGTAATTATATATATATATATCAGAGTAAAATGTGTCCGTAATGAACAATCTCAGAAGTTTTTGGTTTATAAAAAAATTAACCAATAAAAATTCAGCTTTTATTTTTTTCATAATTCTCCGTTGCCTGTTTTATAATTTGCTTTATTGCTGACAATTTTAAACCAGTCAGGAAGCGGAAAGTAATATTTTACAGCTCCAGTGTCTTTCAGTGAAATTATACTCATATGTTAAGATCTGGTTTTAATTAACTAATATATATATATTCTGTATTTTCTGATGATACTGGCATATTTTTATTTTGATAGTAATAGAAAACTTCGAATTTTATGTACTAATTAATGACCATTTGAAAAATTTCATTTTATTTTTAAGATTTTAATAAAGTAGGTAATTTCTTTTTAATTCATTAATGTGATTTTTAATTAGTCATGGCAATAGTGCCCAAAATGTTTTGGTTTAGCCGAAAAGCTAAGTAATCTGATTTAATTTTTAAATTCCACTTATCAGAGTCAGAGTGTAATAGGAACACAACTTGGTACTTTTCTGTTATACCAACACATGCCAAAATATACGCTAATCTGCCATTTATTTCTACCCTAACCGTGTAAAGAATTTTTTATTGCAAACTGTACCAAACATTCTGATTGGACTATTTATTGAACGTGAATCTTTTATTATTATTATTTAATCGTAACCTCATAAAACATCTTAACTTGCTACTTTTCAAATAGAAAATATTTATTAAATTATAACTTGCATTTATTATTGACACTGAAATGAATTTTACCATTAAGCTGTTACTTGATGATGTAGAAGCGGCAATAAAATTGTTTTAGGACTTTAGATACATAAAAAAAAAAGTTTTTATCAAAAAAACTCATAAACATCTTCATTCAAAAAATGAAATGTTTACAGCAATCCTAAGAGACATTTACAATTTCAAGCCTGTAGTTTAAATAGAGTTTTATTTTATTACCTTATGTAATATTTATTTGTTCTTTTATTTTAAGTGCATATTTTGTATTGCAATTTTCAAACGTTTTATTTTTAAGTGCTTAAATTCGTGCCAACAATGTTATTTTTGTTTTCAAATGATTCGTTTCATGTGAATTTCCTTTTGTGCCGATTATTATGCTTAGCGACAATGGTGTTGGTATAGCAGAAAAGGACCCAAACTTTTTATAAACAGTTGCTTTTAATATATTTTCATGTTGTAAATATTTTTTTAATAACAAACCAGATTAATTTTTAATGGGTTTTTTTTTTCCTAATGAAAGCACATAATTTGTTTGGGTACATTTCGGTTAGCTGGGCGCCAGTGATATATATACATGTATTATATATACACATATCTATGTATATACACATATGTCTGCATATACATATATATACATACATATATTTATATACATATATGTATGTATATACATATATAGGTATATACATTATGTATTTATATATGTTGATATATATCACTGGCGCCCGGCTAACCGAAATGTACCTTTTTTTGTTTCAAAGTATTGCATCGTCCCTTACCCCTCATGCAAAAACAAATTTGTCTTTAAGGACGTCTTCCTTTTTAAAACTTGTTTTAAGCCTTTTTTTAACCTCATCTCCCCCGAGTCTGAAATTTTCTTTCTGTGTTTGTGACAACATACTCTCAAAGCATGCAATTTCTTTCTTGGAATCCAAAATAGTTGCACACTGTTATACTATACTGTTACATTTTTTTTTTTTTTTTACACCCATCCAAAATATTAAGAGGAGAGAGCCTGTCTGATATTACACTTTTAATTTTATGTTAAATAAAACATTGGGTACTTTTCGGTTAGCCAGGTGCCAATGATGTGTACAAGTACATACATGTATATATATTACTGGTGTCCAGCTAACCGAAAAGTACCAAACATTGTATCAATTATCTTCCTTAATTACTTTCCTGGAACTATAATTTATCTCCATCTTTTATATTATGTTCTGCAGTGTTTTTCTTTTTCAGTACCATAATTTCAGTAAAAAGCGCTATAGTGCATATGCGTGTAAAAATTTAAAACAGTCTAAGTGCACAGCACTTCTGCTGGTGTGGCTGATTCAGTAATTTTTTTTTTCTTTTCCTCCCCATAGCAATATTTAGATAAGATGCCATTTTATTTAATGCAAATTATGTGTGTGTGCATGTTGAAATAAGTTTTGATTTAAAAGAAGAAGAAAATGATTCACTGACATCAGTTATATACATTAATCAGTTGTACTTTTTCTTTTTAATTTTCTAGTTGAATATGATAAATGCTTAATATTGCAACCTATTACAATTTATTTTCATATTTTTCAGGAAACTGTGGTGGTGCAGTTCAGAGATGGCAGCAGAGATGACTGTGCAGCATAAACTCGTTTGGCATTCAAGCAAAGGTAAGTTGTCAATTTACTCAGTTTGTAACGCAGGGCTTTTATCTTAGGGCCCATTTTGAAAAAAGTAAAAGTTATTTGTGTGAAATTTATTCTTTTTTTTTTTTGTGAAAGATAACATTTTGTAATGAATATGAAATTTAGTTACTCAAATTTGAACCAAACGTTTATTGATAACTTCTTTAAGTCCTTCTGTTAAAGTTTTCCTTTCAATTTGTTTGCAAATTACACATTTTGAAACATAAAATAAAAATTAACAATGAAGAGTATGTTTTTATGGATTGTTTATAAAATAGTCAATTCAGAAAATTCCAGATTTTAAAAGTATTGCTACCCCACATGCAAAAACAAATTTGTCTTTAAAGACTTCTTCCTTTTTAAAACTCAATTTTTTTTAAGTTGCCTGTGTTATTTAAAAAAAAAATGGGAAGAGATCCTGTTTATTAAAAAGGTATATTGTGAAGGGACCTGCTTTACTAGGAAGAATTTTGGGATGGTCCCCTAAATAGGCTCCAAATTTTGTCTGTATTGATCAATTTACATTAGTAAATTTAATTTCACACATTCATAAAATAGAAGTGCACTCTTGTATTTTAGCTGCATACAGTTGGTAAACGTTAAAGCTCTTTACAAAGCTTTCCAACCTTTGCACTTTAAGTGTAAAATTTACACTTTTTAACCTTTTTTTACAGCTAGAATGTACTTATTTTTTACTCTTAAAAGTTATAGAAAAAAAAAAGCTATTAAAATATTTTTCGGCAGAATCCTCGAATAAGCGAGGGTCCCCGATTTGGCGATTTTTTTGACGCACGCCAAGGAACGACGCGCGCCAACCGAGAAATCGGCAACCTCCGAATTCTACCCAATCAGAACACGAGCTTTTCGGCAGACGACTTATTACTTACACACATCGTCAAGCAAATTCTTTCACAAAGTACACCGTGAACGTAGCATTGATTTTATTTCGTTTTAAGAATATTTACAAAGTTTTAGTAAATTTTACCGCCACATTTTTCGATTTTTACATACTTTTACCAATATTTTCCTTCAGATATTTCAATTTTTACAAACTTTTACCGATATTTTCCTTCAGATATTTCAATTTTTATAAACTTTTATCGATTTTTTCATTCCGATTTTTTCCATTTTTACAAATTTTTAGCTATTTTTCCTGCCGTATGTTTCCGTTTAAAAAACTATTTAGCTATTTTTCACTCCGTATTGTTTCATTTTTAGCAATTTTTCTATCCAAATTTTGAACTATTTATTCCTCCGGATATTTTTATTCTTACAAATTTTTTCCTCCGGATTTTTCCATAAAAAAAAGTTCTACCCTATTTTTTCCTCCGGATTTTTCAATTTTAACCTACTTTTTTCATTTGGATTTTTCGTTTTTACAAGTTTTTAGCTATTTTTCATCTATTTTTCATTTTTACAAATTTTTAGCTATTTTTTCCTCTACATTTTTACAAATTTTAGCTACGTTTTTATTTTATTTCTTTTGTTTTCATTTTTATAAATATTTAGCTATGTTTTTACTTTTTTTTTTCATTTTTATAAATATTTAGCTATGTTTTTACTTTTTTTTTCATTTTTATAAATTTTTAGCTATGTTTTTCCTTTGTTTTTTTTGCATTTTTTGAAATTTTTAGCTATTTTTTCCTCCGGATTTTTCAGTTTTTAAAAATTTTTAGCTATTTTTTCCTCCGGATTTTTCCGTTTTTAAAAATTTTTAGCTACTTTTTCCTCTGGATTTTTCCGCTTTAAAAAATTTTTTAGCTACTTTTTCTACCGAATTTTTCAATTTTTTAAAATTTTTAGCTACTTTTTCCTCCGAATTTTTCAATTTAAACAATTTTTAGCTACTTTTTCCTCTGGATTTTTCAATTTAAAAAAAAATTTAGCTACTTTTTCCTCCGGATTTTTCAATTAAAAAAAATTTTTAGCAATTTTTTCTCCAAATTTCTCAATTTTTTAAAAAAAATCTATTTTTTTCATTTGGATTTTTTATTTTTACAAATTTTTAGCTATTTTTTCTTCCGGATTTTACCATTTTTACAAATTTTTAGCCATTTTTTTCCCTCCAGATTTTTCCATATTTTTAATTTTCTTTCTTCTGTATTTTTCATTTGTATAAATTTTTAACTATTCTTTCCTCATCATATTTCCATTTTTACAAATTGTTAGCTACTTTTCCTCCAGATTTTACAATTTTCACACATTTTTAGCTATTTTTGCCACCATATTTTCCCACATTTTTAGCTATTTTTGCCACCATATTTTCCGAATTACCAATTTTTTTGCTATGTTTTCCTCCAATTTTTCCATTTTAAACTATTTTTCCCACCGGATTTTTCCTTTTTTTTTATGAATTTTTAACTATTTTCCCTCCAGATTTCTCCATTAAAAAAAATTTTTAGTTATCTATTCCCTCTAGCTTTTTCAATTTACAAATTTTTAGCTATTTTTCCTGCCGGATGTTTCCGTTTAAAAAACTATTTAGCTATTTTTCACTCCGTATTGTTTCATTTTTAGCAATTTTTCTATCCAAATTTTGAACTATTTATTCCTCCGGATATTTTTATTCTTACAAATTTTTTCCTCCGGATTTTTCCATAAAAAAAAGTTCTACCCTATTTTTTCCTCCGGATTTTTCAATTTTAACCTACTTTTTTCATTTGGATTTTTCGTTTTTACAAGTTTTTAGCTATTTTTCATTTTTACAAATTTTTAGCTATTTTTTCCTCTACATTTTTACAAATTTTAGCTACGTTTTTATTTTATTTCTTTTGTTTTCATTTTTATAAATATTTAGCTATGTTTTTACTTTTTTTTTTCATTTTTATAAATATTTAGCTATGTTTTTACTTTTTTTTTCATTTTTATAAATTTTTAGCTATGTTTTTCCTTTGTTTTTTTTGCATTTTTTGAAATTTTTAGCTATTTTTTCCTCCGGATTTTTCCGTTTTTAAAAATTTTTAGCTATTTTTTCCTCCGGATTTTTCCGTTTTTAAAAATTTTTAGCTACTTTTTCCTCTTGATTTTTCCGCTTTAAAAAATTTTTTAGCTACTTTTTCTACCGAATTTTTCAATTTTTAAAAATTTTTAGCTACTTTTTCCTCCGAATTTTTCAATTTAAACAATTTTTAGCTACTTTTTCCTCTGGATTTTTCAATTAAAAAAAAATTTAGCTACTTTTTCCTCCGGATTTTTCAATTAAAAAAAATTTTTAGCAATTTTTTCTCCAAATTTCTCAATTTTTTTAAAAAAAATATCTATTTTTTTCATTTGGATTTTTTATTTTTACAAATTTTTAGCTATTTTTTCTTCCGGATTTTACCATTTTTACAAATTTTTAGCCATTTTTTTCCCTCCAGATTTTTCCATATTTTTAATTTTCTTTCTTCTGTATTTTTCATTTGTATAAATTTTTAACTATTCTTTCCTCATCATATTTCCATTTTTACAAATTGTTAGCTACTTTTCCTCCAGATTTTACAATTTTCACACATTTTTAGCTATTTTTGCCACCATATTTTCCCACATTTTTAGCTATTTTTGCCACCATATTTTCCGAATTTCCAATTTTTTTGCTATGTTTTCCTCCAATTTTTCCATTTTAAACTATTTTTCCCACCGGATTTTTCCTTTTTTTTTTAATGAATTTTTAACTATTTTCCCTCCAGATTTCTCCATTAAAAAAAATTTTTAGTTATCTATTCCCTCTAGCTTTTTCAATTTACAAATTTTTAGCTATTTTTTCCTACGGATACTTCATTTTTACAAATTTACCGCTATTTTTTTCCTCCGGATATTTCCATTTTTACATACTTTTATCAAATTTTTTCTATTTTTACATATTTATAGCTTTTTTCTTCCATCTGTATCCATTTTTACAAATTATCTTTTTTTTTCTATGAATTTTTTTGAAATATTTATCAAGTTTAATAATTTATTACCTTTAACAATTAAAAAATTTCTAGTAAAATAAGGCTTAAACTTGAAAATTGTCACAAAACGGAATAAAATCAACGTTTACTTCATGAAAGAAATTCTCATAAAAACTCTATAAATAGTCAATTCTCTGCATCACACCACACACGTTATAATTGAGGAAAATTTCGATATTCTTCATTTTTCTAATACATGCAAGACGCGGTTGACTATGCTTCGCGTACATTAACCGAAAAAAAACATCACTGAACGCATGAAACTCGCCGTACAGCAATCTCTAGAATGCACGAAATTCATTCAAGCCGCGGTCAGTAACTTGTGTATGTACGCTTCGCATACATTAACCGAAAAAAAACATCACTGGACGCATGAAACTCGCCGTACAGCAATCTGTAGAATGCACGAAATTCATTCAAGCCACGGTCAGTAACTTGTGTATGTATGCTTGGCATACATTAACCGAAAAAAAAAATCACTGGACGCATGAAACTCACTGTACAGCATTCTCTAGAATGCACGAAATTCATTCAAGCCGCGGTCAGTAACTTGTGTATGTACGCTTGCCGTACATTAACCGAAAAAAAAAACATCACTGGATGCATGAAACTCGCTGTACAGCAATCTGTAGAATGCACGAAATTCATTCCTGCCGCGGTCAGTAACTTGTGTATGTACGCTTCGCGTACATTAACTGAAAAAAAAACATCACTGGACGCATGAAACTCGCTGTACAGCAATCTGTAGAATGCACGAAATTCATTCAAGCCGCGGTCAGTAACTTGTATATGTACGTTTCGCGTACATTAACTGAAAAAAAACATCACTGGACGCATGAAACTCGCTGTACAGCAATCTGTAGAATGCACGAAATTCATTCCAGCCGCAATCAGTAACTTGTGTATGTACGCTTCGCGTACATTAACCGAAATTTTTTTTTTCCCCAACAATCCATTGACTAATTTTAAGATTTTTTACCACGATTGGCTGATAAATTTAGCGATATCTTTTAAATGGCCAAAAAATCATTTTGTAAACTTTTTCATATTAAAATTTAGTTAAATTGTAATATTTTAACAAAACTGTATTCAAAAAGTTATCATAAAAAAATCTTCGTCTTTTACATATTGCATAGGAATTGTTCATTTTTATTAAAATTATTTTATTCAAAATTGTTATTTTACAGTTTGTTAAAACAGTTTAGCAGAGTTTCATGAAATGTAAACATCTTGTACAATGGGTCCTTCAAATTACTCAAAATTTTGATGCTTCAGCTCATGTGCTTAGAAAATGTTTGCTTTAAATGTTTTAATATTTGTTTCAAGAGTGATGATTTCAGTTTTGTGATTATTGTGACACCTCTGGAAATATAGTGCATCTAATCTGGACTTACATTTAATAAAAATTAAATTAATTTAAATTTTTGAAATGTAAAATTTAATAGAAAAAGATTGAGTATTTTTTAAAGTTTTGCAGAAATGTGTCAAATAATTTTTGTTAACAGGGTTTTTGACTTTCATGAACTTTGACAATACTTAAGATTACACAGATTTATGCTAAATAATTTTTTTTTATTTATGCTATGTATGTAGAAGAGGAAGGGAGGTGGTGATAAAATTATTTAATCTTCTGACCTCTAAATTAAGGATTTTTTTTTAATATGTTGTCATATAAATTAATTTGGATTTTGATTATATGTAATGTATAATTTTTAACAAATTAAAAATAAAGCAGATTCTTTGGAGAAAGGGACCTTCTTTAATACTTTCTTTGACCCTTTTTTCTTAAGAAACTTTAAAAAATGATATTTAAATTCAAGGTATTTTTAAAACATTCTTATGTTTTGCCCAAAATACTTTGCAAATGTAAGATTCTGGAGAGGAGCTGAAGGTTCAAATCCATGTTTTTAAATTTTCCTTTAAATCAAATATCAAGTAATAAAAATGGTGATTTTTTTTTCATTGCTAACTAAGCGTAAAACTGACAGTGTGAAATATGTTCGAGCCTGGAAGCTTGGTTACGCTTAGTTAGCAATGTAAAAATTCACATGTTTGTTATTCAATAATTTCGAGTTAATTTCACTGCTGAAAATAAATTAAAATTACTCAAATATCAAGTTTTTAGAATAAAATAACTGTGGCAATATTTGTATTGGAGTAATTAGTGTTTCCCCTAGACGTTTTCGAGAGGGCGCAGCACCCTGCCCATTTTTTATAGTTGTAAATGCGCCCTGCCCGTTTTTATATAGCTGGAAATGTGCCCTGATTATTGTGGATTCGCAAGAATTTGCTTTCGCGAATTTCACCAAAATTTAGCGGGAAAATATCACAAAAATCATCTATCGGTCATGAGAAAATATCGCAAGATTCGTCTATTGGTCACAGTAAAATATCACAAAATTTGTCACTTGGTCGCAAGAAAAATTACAAAATTCAAAAATCTCAAAATTCGGCAGTTTGCTGTAGGAAAAAAAATGGGAAATTTGCTTATTTGTCGCAAAACCTCCCTCCCTGCACAATTCGGCAATTGGTAGCAGGAAAATATTCTGAAATTCATCAGTCAGCTGCGGGAAAAATCACGAAACTATTCAGTCAGTCATGGGAAAAAATAGCGAAATTCTTCCAAGATCGCATGAGAAAAATTGCTAAATTTGTCAATCGATTGCGGCTAAAAATAGAGAAATTTATATATCTGTCATGGGCAGGGCATTCGGGGCACGGGCCCAGGGTCCCCGATTTTCAGGAGTCCCCAAATGCTACTAAAAATTTTTGAATTATTGGCCAAAACAGTTTTAACTGTTAAAAAAACAAAATTAAAATGGAAAAATCTGTTTGTCAGAGATTGTCTATGATGTGTCAAAGCAGGGTTGGCAAGTTTCTTCCAAAGTGGAAAAAACCGGCCTGAAGAAATAGGTTTCTTCCAAGTGGAAAAAATGGAAGAAACTGTTTTTCTTTAAGAATTTACCATATAAGTTACAACTTTGTAAAATACAATAAAAATAAATGTATTTTCTAATAGATAACCTTACATAAATTTAATTAGACTTATAAAAATTTAATTATGTATGATAAATTGATAATTACACCAGTTTTTTAGCCAAGATCACACACCTGTCTAAAGCTTTCCAATCATTGTGTACCTGAATAAAATAAATGGGACTTTTCTAACACCATGCCAAAATGTATGCTAATGTGCTATTTATTTCAACCCTGAACGTGTAAATATTTTTATTGCAAACCGTGCCAAACATTGTGATTTGCTATTTATTGAACATGACACTTTTTAATTATTATTATTACTTAATTTACTCTGTAACCTCGCAAAACATCTTAATTTGCTATTTTTCAAATAGAAAATATTTAATATTAAGTAGTAACTTATATTTATTGTTGACACTAATGTGGATTTTACCATTAGGCATTTACCAGATGATGAGGACGCTGCAATAAAATTGTTTCAGGACTTTGGATACAAAAAAAAAGTATGAACGTCTTCATTCAAAAAGTGAAATGCTTACTGCAATGCTAAGAGACATTTACAATGCTATGCCTGTAGTTTAAATTGAGTTAATTTTATTAATTTATCATATAATATTTATTTGTTCTTTTATTTTAAGTCTATATTCGTGTCGATTTAATAAAATAGTTCGTGAAAGTCTGTAATTTTCAAATGTTATATTTTTAAATGCTCAATTTTGTGCCAGCATTTTTTTTTTTTTTTCCAATTGAATCCTTTCACATGAATTTCATTTTGTGCCAATTATTGCACTTGGTGACGACAATGGTGTTGGTATAATGGAAATGTACCAAATAAATTTATCCAAAATACACAAAATCAATTAAAGGTAATTCAATTCAAAAGAGGCACATTTTTTTTAATATATATAATTTAAACTTCTGTAACCAGTAGTAAATAGTATGTGGATCATTTACCTATTGTAGAATGAAACTCTTTTAAATAAAAGACAGTGCTTTGAATTTACGCCCATTTTATTAAGGAAACTAATATACAGTAATTACTGTATTGAAGGATTTCATTAAAATCTCCATTTTCCTTACTACAGTGCAACATTGTATAACAAAACAGAAGTAATTTAGCTTTAAGATGCTGCAATCAATTTCTCAACTTAGAATGGATGAATTCAAAAGATGAAAAAAATTCTTATCCCTGTAGAGTTTATTTTCAGAACATTTATCTTTTAAATCAGCATGCTAGTATACATAATTACAAATTTGTTTGTTTTAAGTTTTGCACAATAGTTTTTAAAATATTGCATTTTTATATGATAAATAAGGAATTGGTAGGTTTTTTTTTTTTTTTTTACAGAAATTATATAAACAATAAAAAAATATCCCCTACCTCTAAAGTTGTAAAAAACATAACCTGTAAATACCTGCTGAACCTGAAGTTTGTTATTAAAAAATAACTTATTTTTCCATAAATAATATTTTTAATATTAATTAATTTCCAATTTAAATTTCATATAATTAGGTTTTGAATTTAATTCTTTTATATAGTTAATATATTTTAATTTTGAGCATCTGTTTTGTTTTCTGTTGGTTTCTTCCAGTTTTTTCCATTTCTTCCAGTTTCTTCGGGAAGAAACCCAACCCTGTGTCAAAGTAACTTCATTTTTTCTTTATTGTCTTTTAACCCTTTGAGGCGTGGTGGGATATATTATATCCCACCTAATTTAAATTTTACTTTTTTAACTTTGACGGGGAAAAGTTGAAAAATTGCTTTTCCTTATTTTGAACTAAATTACGGTGAGAATTGAAATGCTATCGTTTTATGAGTGATAATATCAGATTTATAGCTTGGAGGTACACAATGTATTTTCCTACTTTACAAAGCCATTTTGAAGGAAATGTTATGTGAAAAAATAAGGTACACAATGTATTTTCCTACTTTACAAAGCCATTTTGAAGGAAATGTTATGTGAAAAAATAAAGTGAAGAAAATAAAGAACTGCTGGTTTCTAGAAATACAAATTCTAGAAACATTTACAAAGTGAGCAATTCGACTTTTATGAAATGAACAGAAAGAGCACCCATACATCATATGTAAAGAATATGAATTTATATATTTGAAGTTATTCAAAAGAATTTATAGAAAGCCTGTTTTTATTTTGTTTTAGTGATTAACACAGAGATAAAGTATTTAATATATACAGCCCCCCCCCCTCCCCCCCTGCTCTTAACACATAAAAATAGAAACAATATTATTGTTAACATGGTTGCAAAAAGAAATGAGAGAATATGATATAACATAAAATTGCCATCATGAAATGCAGTTTCGCACCTAGAAAAAAAAAAGGAATTAGGTGTCATTTGACAACGCTGCCCTTTCATGAGTTTTTGTTAAAAGCAAATATAGGTATACTGCAATAAAATAGTTTCATTTTGTACAAATAACTTGAACTACAAAGCTTTTTGTAAATAGTTTTTTTAAATTATAATTTCTGTTCCGATTATATTTATAAATGGCTAATTAATAAGTGGTGTTTTTAAAGTAAGGCATTTTAATTTTGTTTTGTAAAATTTATTTTTTGTTTTTCAGAAGAAGAAGAATAAAAATCTGGAAAGAAAAAAGTTCTCTGTGAAGATGACTGTAGATTTTCAGCTCTTGTTTATAAACTTAAATTAAGAAACATCAGAAATTTAATTGTAACAGGATTAAATTTTCTTGTAAAATATTTCTGATAAATTTTGAGCATCTTGTAAATACATAAATAAATGTTTTTTGGTTGGTTTGTTTTACATTTGTTGTGAAAAATAAAATTTATATGAAAAAAAAAAGCATTCAGTTCTAGTGTTTTTAAATATATATATTTATTTATGCAAGTGATGTTGTTAAAAAAGATGTACTATATATTTTCCCCTTCTTTCTCATTCTGAGAACATTCCCCCTTCTTTTTACAGGTTAAGATATAATTGAATAAAAGTGTTTTATGTAGGCTATATTTTAAAAACTGATAAACTGTTTTTGTTGGTTGATTATAAATTAGCATTGCTTGGAGATCAGGTATTAAAAATAATTTGCTGTATAAAAACTTTTGAAAATTTTAATAAAAATTTCATCATAATCTCATTAGAAGTTGAGATTAAAATTTTAATGTACATAATATTGTATGAATCAGTTTGAAATTTTGTTAGTCAAAAAGTCACATACCTCCTGCTGGAAGGAAAAATATTTTAAAGATTTCTTTATTGGTAATATATTAAAAAATATATATATATATATATTCAGTACTCATTACTTGCTAATTTTTAAAAAGTAAAAACAATGATATATTATTATTTATGAGTAATGTTTAGTCCATTTAAAAAAAAAAAAAAAAAAAAAGATTTAGTGTATGAATGGTGAACTTGCCGTGTTCTAGAAGATCAACTGCCACTACTATTTTGAAAAAATATTAAACTTATTTAATAAGAGAAATTTTAAGATTTACATAAGAAGGAAAATAGTGACAATAGGCTTTCTGTCAATTAGTAATATTTTGTAAATATATATACATTGAAATTTTGTTCTATGATGTGTATAAAGGGGGGAAGAGTCCTTAACAGACTAAAACATTACTTTATAGGAATACTGCTACATTTTTCTGATATATGCCAAAGAGATGAAGATAGTGAAATGACATTTTTTGAACGGACCTAATTTACATATATATATAGTTACATCATTAAAAAAAATTCTTAAATTTCAATGATCAGTAATGTCAACATTTTACCAATTTTATAAAATAGAGTTCCTGCGTTTTTGTTTTATTTTCAAGCTGGATAATTGGAAGAAACATCCAGGTAAGAAATTGTATTATAAAAGCACCAGTGGACCCATGCGAAGATTTCACACTGCAGTCTAATACTTTTTAGCAATATCTAATACTCTTTAGATGCAGGTTTAAACTTGTAAAGGAAAATTAAGGACTGAAACTATCTTCAAACAACATTAGTCGAGCCAGAATATCATCTCGTTTATTCCATCACAGTTACAGTAAAAACTGATCGAGCATAGCAAAGACAAAAAAATATATATATCTATAGTTAATTAACTGCTTTAGAGATGACATCATCTGTTTCGGAAAAAAACATGGGACAAAGAAAAATAAATTGAGCATTTCAATTTTGCTTTTTAGTCATAAATATAAAATAAACCCGTGCAGCAACTATGTCCCACTTTATCTTTTTTGTAGTATTTATTTTTTATAATCATTTTAAGCATTATATAATGTGGTATTTTATTTTTGTGGCTACACTAATTTGAGGAAAGCCTTTCATTTCTTTTATGAAGACAATGCAGATTTAATTTTTAATTTACAGCAATTTTTAATCTAAAAATATGTTTTATCGAGATGTGAGTGCACTATGTCAGAAGCTGGTTCAAAATCCTTTCTTATGGCATCTCGTTCATTGTTGTGCATTTCATATTTTCTGAGAAAAGGGGATGTTGATAACAGAAATAATATATACTAGTGGGCCTGTGTGAAGATTTCACACTGCAGCCTAATATTTTTTAGCAATATCTAATATTTTTTAGATGCATGTTTAAACTTCTAAAAAAAAATAAAGCCAGAATATAATCCAATTTATTCTTTCATACTTTACAGTAAAAACTGACTGAAAATATCAAGAGCTATATATATATATAAATTGTATTTTAACTACATTAGAAAGTGACATAATGTTTTGAAAAAAAAAAAAAAAAAAAAAAAAATTGAGCGTTTGAATTTAAATTTTGCTTTTTTATCATAAATATAAAATAAACCCATGCAGCAACCATGTCCACTTTATCTTTATTGAACATTTTTTTTATAATCATTGTTGTGGAATTTAATTTTTGTGGCAACAGTAATTTGAGGAAAAACTTTCATTTTATTTCTGAAAACAATGCCTATTTAATTTATTACTTGCAATTTTAACCAAAATACATGTTTTAAAGAAATGTGAGTGTACTATGTCAGAAGTCTCTTGAAAATCCTTTCATATGGTATCTCATTTAACATTATACATTTTTTATTTGCTTCGGAAAAGGGATGTTGAATATAATCATTAGATAACAATTTTCAATGGAAATTCTGGCTGGACAATCCACCTGGTGAATTAGCTTGAAGAAACATAAATTGAAACTACTTAAAAATTTACTCCTTTGAATAGAATGTTTAAACCTATAATTTAATTAAAAATTGAAGAAAATTAGTTTTTTTTTCGTATTCTCACCATCATTGGTAATTTAACGCTCAATATATATTTTACACCTTGTGTTACACCTTATTTTACAACTTTTTTTTAATTAATTACAATTATGGCTTTTGCAACTTTTTCAGAATAACATTAAAAAATAAATCATAACCATATGGCCTTTTATTCCGATCTAATGAGATGAGTGGATACGGCCAATTTTTGCCTCCATTGGGACACTTTAAAAAAAAAAAAAATATTATTATTGCTTCCAGATTGAAAGTATTCTATACAAGATCTGAAGCACTTTCGATTTTATTGTATTTTGACCTTTTTAATATGGGGTGCTTATAACACCATTGCAGTTTTTAACTGAAAAATATTATAATAAAGTGAAACATGTTTGCATAAAAGTCAGGTTGGTGTTATGAGCTCTTGTTAAGAAAAATATTCCAATAGATTATTATTATTTTTTTTTTTTCAAATTTTGAATAAAATATTTAGAGTTTTCAGACAAAAATTATGGACCAGTAAATTTAGATTCTAAAGTTTAAAATAACTTAAAAAAAGAAAAAAAATTGTCCCTGCCAAAGGAGTAAAAATGGAGATTTGCTCAACTTTACTTTTTTGAGGACCATAAAAAGTATAATTCTGGCCAGCTTCCATTCATGATATATAATAGTGGCATGAATATGGCTAGCTTTGGGCTATCATTTATTAATGATGCCCATTGATGGCGACAAAGTGGCTAGCTTTCGGCATGCATTCATTAATGATTACCATTGATGGCAACAAAGTGGCTAGATTTAGGCTTGCATTCATTAATGATGGCAACGAAGTGGCTAGCTTTCGGCTTGCATACATTAATGATGCCCATTCATGGCAACAAAGTGGCTAGCTTTCGGCATGCATTCATTAATGATTACCATTGATGGCAACAAAGTGGCTAGCTTTCGGCTTGCATTCATTAATGATGGCAACGAAATGGCTAGCTTTCGGCTTGCATACATTAATGATGCCCATTCATGGCAACAAAGTGGCTAGCTTTCGGCATGCATTCATTAATGATTACCATTGATGGCAACAAAGTGGCTAGCTTTCGGCTTGCATTCATTAATGATGGCAACGAAGTGGCTAGCTTTCGGCTTGCATACATTAATGATGCCCATTCATGGCAACAAAGTGGCTAGCTTTCGGCATGCATTCATTAATGAATAGCATTGATGGTATGTGGATGGCTGGCTTAAGGCTAGTTTACATTTATGATGACCAATAAATTAACATTTATGGCCAGCTTTGGGGTAGCTTTTATTCTTAACAAACGCAGGTGGCATGGCTGTGGCGATCTTCTGGCTAGATTTTATTCACGATGATCGTTAATGGCCAAACTGTGGCTAGTTTTCATTAATAATTGCCACTTAAAGTATAACTGTGGCCAGTTTTAGGCTATCCGTCAATTATGATTAACCACTTGTGGCACAATTATGGGCATCTTAATGTAGTTATGGCCAATTCTGTTGCGGCCACATTGTGGCCGGCGTGACAGTTTTTTTAAGTTGCCGTTACGGCAAACGATTGCGGCCCCTCATCTACTAGTTTGGGCCAAGGCTAACGTAGCCATCAGTGGCCCGCAAGTTCTGTGTTAGTTGGGTATAAAGCTACCTATTGCAGCCGTTTGGAGGAAAGCAGTTCCGGAAAATTTCGATATATTTTCACCGATCATGACCCCCAGACCCCAAAACCAGCCTCTTTTCAAATGTTGATTTATATATATAGATATATCCATATATATATATATATATATATATATATATATATATATATATATATATATATATATATATCTGACCTATGTCATACGATAACGCTCGTATTTATAAATCAATTTTGATGAAACGCACAACACACATGGTCGCACAACGAAGTTAAGAACGTTGGTTGTTATTGATGATATAAATATTTAGAAGCAGTCGTAACATTTTAGTTGCAGTTTCGACGCGGCCATAGCGGCAGTAGAATTTTAAAACCCAGAGGTGTTTCTCCATGAATTCAAACGAACAAGGCTTTCAATTTCAATCCTTTATTAAATATTTCTCTTGGGCAGTTTCCACCATAACCATTATAGCCGTGCATCACTACGTCATCAAGGTATAGAGGGTAAGTATCAGAACATATCAATGATTCTCAAAACGAGCAGCCAGGGAGTTGTTTACAAGTGAAAATACGACTTAATTCTGAGGGAGCGCCGCAGGTAGCTGCTTTTTGTTATCCAGCGCAATAACACAAATTATGACGTAGAACGCGCACTGACCCAATGAGGAATTAAAGAAGACGCGTCATGCTACGTCACGACCAATGAAAGATAATTAGTAAAAGAGTTCGGACAGAGAGGTAGTGGATTAATTTTGTAGTAAAGTGACTTTAGAGCGGGAAATTAATATTCGGAATAAAAATGAAAATGGCTCTCAAAAAACATTCTAAAACCCAGAAATGATCGGGGATCATGATAGAAATTAAGAATAACTAAAAGCTTTATATTTAAGTAAATTTGGACAATTTAGAATTAAATAAAAGGGAATTTAACAGAGTTAACGATAGAGCTAAATTAAGAATAAGGATTTAATGAATATAGAGTAGTAAATTGAAATAAAACAGGGGAAAAAAATTAGAATTGTAAGAATTTGGAATAATTCAACTAAGGAAAAATGGCGAAATTTTTTTATTATTACATATATATATATATATATATATATATATATATGACATATGTCATTCTGTAACTCTCTTATTTATGAACCGATTTAGATGTGAGTGAATGTGTGTATAGGACATACTAAGGCCTCAACCGAGTTCGTTGGTTAGCTGCATCCGCCATCTTGTTTCAAAATGATGGCCAGTTAAAAATGTTGAAATTTTTAAACATTCAAAAAGGTGAACAAAAATTTATAAACTGAAAATATTGTTTCTGTTACGTGTTAGAATGTGATACAAGGATTCTGGAACATGTTTTGTTTTGTCTTAAAAAAAGCTGAGATATGGCAGTTTGGAATTCTAGTGCGGCTGAGATTTTGAAACAATCGGATATTTGTTATACTGTAACTCTCGTATTTATGAACAGCTGTGAATGTGACTGATCAGGTGCACAGAACACACCAGGGTCTCGACCGAGTTCGTTGGCCAGCTTCATCAACCCTCTTGTTTCAAAATGGTGGCCAGTTAAAAAATTTAAAAAAATTTAAAATTCAAAAGAATGAACAAAAAATTATAAATTGAAAATATTGTAATATTGTTTCTGTTAAGTGTTAGAAAGTGATACAAGGATTCTGGAACATGTTTTGTTTTGGCTATATCTTAAAAAATGGCTGAGATCTGGCAGTTTGATATTCTAGTGCGGCTGAGATTTTGAAACAATCTGATATTTGTTATGTTGTAACTCTCGTACTTATGAACCGATATGGATGTGACTGATCATGTGTACAGAGCATACCAAGGTCTCGACCGAGTTCGTTGTTCAGCTTCATCCGCCATCTTGTTTCAAAATGGCGACACGTTAAATTTTTATTTTATTTTTTTTAATTCAAAAAGTTGTATAAAAAATAATAAACTGAAAAAGTTGTTTCCGTTACGTGTTAGATCGTGATACAAGGATTCCGTAACATTTTATGTTTTGGTTTTATCTTAAAAAATGACAGAGATATGGAAATTTGAACTTCTAGAGTGGTTGATATTTTGAAACCATCTGATTTTTCTTATGAGGCAACTCTCACGCTGAAATTCTCATTCAAATTCAGTATTAACGAAAACCGGGATTGAATCTTCTATATTCGGGTTTCAAACATTTTAGCTTCGGGTGTATGAGCAAAATGAGCAAAATGATATCGGGTGTATGAGCAAAATGATTTTTTAAAAACATGGACTATGAAAGCAACTTTTTCCTCCCGATACAGGCCGGAAGGACTTTTTGCATTTTATCTTTATGTCTATGTCTATTTTTCATGCATAAGATTTTCTCTTCTTTCAGATCAACACTTTTCTGCTATGTTTCATGCTTCACCGGGATTTTCTAATAAATCTACCATTATGCGTTTTACTTTGTAAATGTATGAGACTTATTTTCTGACTGATGCCGAACGATAATATTTTTTATGCATCCGGAAATGTAGTTGTGCATTGTTGTATTAGTAAAATTTCCATATTTTATCTTCATTATATAAAACGCATTTTTGTCGGCCATTTTAAATTAGCGCCACATTTTGGTGTATTTGTACAATACGAATGTATAATTTCACGGAATTTAATTAATCTTTATATAAGGTCCCCTTTAAACAGAACTCTGTTTCATACTCCCATTTTGTATAGTTTTTATTTATCTTTTCAATATACAGCTCCATAAAATTTATATAAAAATCATCTCTTTAAATATTACTGAAATTATTTTCATTTTAGATTATTATATTGTGATTATTTTAGATATATTTCTAATAACATTATAGCAATATTGTATACTCGTTATTTTAAAGAACTGAAATCTTTAAATATTACAAAATAATCAACGGTATGTAACATAATTGAAATTTCATTTTCAGTCATTTTAGATTATTTTCTTTTAATTAGATATATTTTCGTCTCCTGATACTTACTCGAAAAACATAATGCTGAAAATTCAACGTCCTGCTTTTTTACAGAAAAATTAAGAGAGTAAACAAAAAGGAAGAGCATTTAAGAAACTAAACGGCCCACCGTGGCTGAGTGGTCAAGGCATCACACCGCTAATCGCTTGCGAGTGTAGGTGGGAGCGGGTTCGAATCCCGCTGGCTCCGTTGCACTCTTTTTGTGGAGCTTCCGGATGTATTTCTGTGTGTTGTAAATTTCCTTGTGTGTGCTATCTCCTCTCTGTATATATTGACGATGACTTATAAGTGCGCGCTTGACGCCAAGCATACAGGTCAGATGTATGTTAATAAAATGTCAAAATGTCATCAAGAAACTAAAAAAATAACTTTACTGAAGAGATTCTGTCTTTTCCTTATTCAAGGTGTCAATAAATTTAAACAGAATGCTGTTAAAATAATGCCACTATATTGAAATTTAAATGACTTAAAATATAGTATTGTACACATTAGACCTTCTCACCTATGAGTTAAAATTCCGTAGAGTTTTGTTACACTTCTAAAATCTTTGAATTATTTTTAAAAATGAATATTCCTTTTGAAAAGTAGTATGAATTTATCTAATGTCTGAGAGAGTTTTGTTACACTTCTAAAATCTTTGCATTATTTTTAAAAATGAATATTCTCTTTGAAAAGTAGTATGAATTTATATAATGTCTGAGAATCCAATCTAAATTTCATAATCTAAATCGACTTTTCTGGTATCAGGATTAGAAAGTATTCTCAGCAATCTTCTTCTCACTTAAAAAAAAAAAAAAAAAAAAAAAAAAAAAAAAAAAAAAAAAAAAAAACTCGCTACATATATTTTTACATAGAACAATATCAGGCTGCTATTGTCATACATCTCGAATCGAATTGTACAGATCAAAAACTGTTTATTCAGTTTAATTAAAAAAAAAAAAAAAAAAAAAATGCTGGCGCATTCCGCCTCGACTGGTATGGAAACATCTGCCGGAACAAATGCTAACACGATATTTTAAAACATGTATTCCAAATTCCTGAATATTGAGTGTAATTTGGTTTTGGATTACAATTTGTAAGAATAAGATATTTTATCTTTGAAAAATTAAATATAAAATATCACCTTACCACAGGTAAAATGTAGCTGCAAAAGTGTGTTCAATATTTAAAAAAATATCTCTTTATGAAACTGCAGTTATCATCATATATATTATTTCTATTGTCAGCATCCTTTTTTCCATGAATTTACGAAACGCGCACACCGATGAAAGAGGTACCATTCGGATTATTTTTGTAGTGACGACAGAATAGTACATTCACCTTTCGTTAAAACATGTTTTTTTTTATTAAAAATTGCTGTTAATAAGAAAATTTAATCGGCATTGTTTTCATAAACGAACTGAAATTTTTTCAACAAATTAGTGTTGCCACAAAAATAAAATATCATATTTTATGTTGCTTAACAATGATTATTAAAAAAAAATATTTCAAAAGAGATGAAGTAAGATTTTTGAACATGGGTTTATTATATATTTATTATTAGAAAACAAAATTGAAATTGAACTGTTTAGAAGTAAAGGAAACCATCGATCGGTCTAAACAGTGGTATTTTATGCCTATAATAATAGGTATGCTTTGTTATATTACATTTTATTGTATTTTAAGTGCATTGAATTTATTTTCTTTGTTTCATGATTTTCAAGAAGCGGATAACGTCATCTTCTAATGCAGTTAAAATACAGTTGTTAATTTTATTTCTTGCGCGTGCAATTGTTAACTTCAATTAGATTTTCTGAAATTTTGATGGAACGAATTAAACGATGTTGTTGTTTGCAGATATTAATATTCTTAAATTTTCTTTAGAAGATTATACATTTAAAAAATATATTTGATAATGCTAAAATATCTTAGACTGAGTGCGAAATTCTCGCACCAGTTCACTGATAAGTTATTATCACTAGAACCATGAATCTAAAGAGTCTTTAAAAAATCCAGAGGTAGAACAATGTATTTAATTTTGCAAACAGTTCGAAATAATGAAAAATTAGGATGAATGCAACCTCGTCATGTGGGATATTATTTTTCATATATTTTGAATGCTCAAACCAAGGATACTAATAACAGTAGATAGAAAGTACTTTAAAAAATAAAACAAGTTAATTTTGTGTTGCTAAACAATGAGAATAATGGAAATTTTATTTTGTGAATTCTAATCATTTGTAAATAAAGAACTGAATATTGTGCTCATGTATGACATTCCATCTTGCGTTGCGAAGTTGCAACCTTGCCAACGTATGTGTGTGAAAAATGCATGCCAGACTGGATGTCATCCTGGTGGCCTAAATGGTAAAGCACATGGTGCGATATACCAAGGTATCCAAGTTCTATCCCCGGTTTGGACACGTTTTTCACACTGTTTGTAGTACGTTGTTTAGCAAAGTGAAAATAAATTTACATCTTTGTAGTGCCATTAAAAATTAAAGAACAAGTAAAAAACAATGGAAATCACTGAAATTGAAGTCAGACAATCTTGTCGAGACACGGGCACATTACATTTGTTGTGCAAACAGACACAGAAATTTCTTAAACATTTGTTCCCACTACACCCAAGCCACAGATATCCTAGTCACACTAATTGCTCTCACACCAGAAAACCAAACAATATATCTGCTGGAATATAAAGCTGGACGAACAAGAAGTACAACATCAGCATAGTGACATAAAAAAATATATATAATCATTTAGCTTTTTCCGGGGAAGACATTAAACGCTCAACGGCTGGGGTTCGCCCTTTGCCGAGTGGTCTTCCTCTAGGACTCAGGCATTAAATCACTTAGCTTGCTTAATCTTGGAATTTTACACTAGAAGTGCAATCTGTAAAACAGAAAATAATATATTCTCAAAATTACTGGGAACTGGAAATGGTGTGATGGAAAGTACTAAAACTTTCAACGAAACTAATGCCAGTCACTCTTGAAGAATAAAAACTAGAGAAACTAGTTTTATATTTTTGAACAGTGCGAAAAATGAGAATATTATCCTCGATGAATAAATATATATGATGTTCCAGAAATCTAGAAAGAGATTGATAACCAAATTAGAGTTACATCATTTCTGCCATTGCTACACAACATTCACTTAGAACATGTTATTATGTCTGTCTATGGCTGAATAATATACTGGATACTGAAAATCAGGTTAGATTTCGATAGCATGAAGATTGTCACGCAATAAAGATCACTTAAAAACTTTCTCTGAAAAAGTTATGCAAAAGATATCATGCTTCTTTAAGTTGTTCATAATTTTTTTAATCATGCGAAGGCAAAAAGTGCTGACATTCCGAAAATGAAATTATTGAAATCTACTGAAACTAAAGATTTAAAACTGTTGGATGAAGATATTTATAGAACGTTAGAGAATGAGGCTATTTTTAGCTTGTCTGATGAATATGGAGCATTTGAAACATCAGGCGAAGAACATCCCGTAATGCACGCTTAACAACACTAGTATTGTTCCTTTTTTTCGTAAAAAACATATTTGTTCGGCCAACTTGGTATGGATTTCATTCGATTCAATATGAAAAAAAAAAGAAAATGATACTCGAACTGATTAGGTTATTCAGAATACGATGCGGACAATTTTTTTTTAAATTGCATATATATATGAATATATTGTAGGTTTTTGTATTGTTATTATCCATATAAGTGGTAATTAATGTTTCTGCCTCCAACGGGTTTTACAAACGAATTAAAATAAAATTTTATTATTTCCAATTTGTTCAAACAAAACAATATTAAATACACCAATTTACTTATATGTCTTAATTTTAAATACACAATTTAGTTCAAATTTCTTAAACCGTAGGGTATGGACATTAAATAGAACATGTTGCGTTTACTTTCATGTCGCTGCTTTTGGAACAATCCACACCTTATATTCCAGGAAGCATTATCATAAATTAAAAAGAAATTTATGAGTGTAGTTAAAGAAACATGCTGTGTCATGATTTTTGCCGAGAACACTTTTGAATTCTTATCGTATATTTCAGTTTATAAAATAGAATATGAAGAAATATTATAAATATCCTAAAATTATATTAGATTATATTAAAATATATTATAGTAAATTATATTATTATCTCTAATTATATTATTATATTAATTTATCTCTAAAATTATATTAAAATATTATTTAATGATTTATTTCAGTTTTTGAGTTAATTTTACGTGGAAGATAAAGCCGAAAAAAAGATTTCTGGTATACTACGGGCACTGTTTTTATTGGAAGCAAACAATATAATGCAGGCATACAAACACAGGCTTCCTTTAATTGTCTGCATAACAATCAATTACATTATAGTATATGTCATAATGCTTACGAAATATTAAAACCCTGTTGCAAAACATGCGTGACCTCCATGTGGATGAACAACTTAGAGCATGTCTTCAGTTATTCAAACTTTTCTGGAAACTTTTCTAATGTTTAATGGGCACTTTAATGAAACGTGCTTCAAATCGAAACATTAAACTGCCCTTTCACAAAAAAAAAAAAAAAAAAAAAAAAAAAAACTCACATCAGAAAATTTCGAAAATTCTAACTGAATAGCATAAAAGTGTATATACATATAAAAAAATAAGCTACTTACGATTGGTACACTAATATATATCTAACCATTATTGTTTTTGTCATGAAAGTGCCATGGAACTGCTCTGAAAGAAGCGGTGCCGGAGCCTCAAGAGAGGTTGGACATCTAGAGCGGGTCTCCTAATTTTGAATCAATTCCAGATGAGAGACCTGCACCTTGATTGCCATTCCCAGAGGTATCGTTTTCAAACTTGGAGGACATTGGAGCCACGAACAGATTTTATGTGCACCAGCTCCCATTAATGTACACGGTCCCACAACAGCCGAAGTCGAAAGAGGTTATCTTGATGCTGCTTCACTTTCGGTAATGATGACGTGAACCGAGCTTAATCGTCTGCGCCACTGCGGTACAACCATTATTCATTACTTAAAAATGAGTAAATTTTTATTCATTTTGACGTGTATTAGCGATAAATTTATTTTTAAGTAGTTTTCGACCTGTGAAATATTCCAATTTTAAAATCGATTTCTATGTGTACTGGAATTTGTATTTCATAATATCACTCAGTTAAAAAAAACGCTAAAAATTACGAAATGTGTTGAAAATACAGCACTCTAGTTTTAATGTAAACCATATTTTGTATAAATTCTATTATATTTACGTTTACGTTGAAATGACAATTATGAATATAATCTTACTCAATGTAATTTTGATAAAGTATAATTTGCCTGTAATAAGTCAACACCTAAGATTTTTATTTATTTGGGCGAATTAGAGCAATACATGTCATATCCTGTCATAAATGTCATCTATTAGAAGACAGAGTATAAAAAGATAAAATACTGGCATGTTGCCTTAAATGTACTTCTAGAAACATATATATATATATATATATATATATATATATATATATATATTATGTTAGTTTGACGAGAAGTTTGTCAACATATATAACAAGTATAAGTATTCTGATATTATTAGTGTATGAAGTTTTAAATATCTTTTAAATTACTTTTTAAATATATATATGATTATACAAGGTAATGTGAAATTCAAACGTATTAAATTTCTGATTTTAATATGGATTTAAATTACGATTATTTTTCGTAACCGATTGTGTATGTATTTTTCTAAGACACTCAATGACGTATGCAGCAATCAATGAAAACAGACCACATTATTACTATTATTTTGCAGGTAATAACCAGCTAAATAGTGCAAATTTTATTTTTTACGCAGGATTGTATAACATGCAGGGTTTTTTGGCCTAAATATTCGATAATAAATCCTAAAAAACACAGAATTTTGTTTATGCTTTTATTTTATTATATAATCTTTTAAACTGTATATTCTGAAAGTATAATTTACAATTTGCGATATCAAAAAGATAAGTTTAAAAATTTCATAAATAAAAGTATTTAATATGTTCCTCAATTTATTTAATATTTCTGTGATTACTTTTACAATTTACAGTAATCTCTCATTTATACGTCGGTGCAACGCACTAACCAAAAAACGACGCATAAACGAGAGAGACGCATAAACGAGAGAGACGCATAAATGAAATCCCAAATAATAATTAAATTTGAAATAGTTTTTAGACAAAATTAATCTTTAAATGGTTAACTAACATGCAGACTAATAAAACATACGATATATTTACATTCTTAAATATTTATTATTTCAAATCTAATGTACATACTTCTTTAAATTTTACTTACACTATTTTGTTAAAAAGTCTGAAATTGAAATTTGTTCATAAGCTTGGTGAACTCTAAAAATAGCTTTTTCAAGTTCAATAAAACATGAATATGTTGAACCAGATGTATCAGTTCGATAAATGGTCATCTTCATGATCATCATCTGGAATTTCTGTGACTATTTTTTGTATGTCCCTCATTTATGATCTTATTATATTTTCATCAATATCTACAAAATCATTAAAATTAATCTTTATCCAAAAATCGACATTCCATACTTCATCTAATACTGCTCGATTTTTGTCAGGAGATGCATCATTTTCAAATTCCTTCAAAATAAAAGCTTGCTTTTTGTAAATAGTCCTCCTAGAAGTAGCAGGTGTGGAAGAGTGTGACCAGGAATGCAGCTTATAATAGTTTCCATAAAAAAAATGAAAAGATAAAACTAATTGACTTTCCCTTTAAAAGCTGATGTGAAATTTCTTAGAAAGGCATGTGTAGAATGGGAAGAAATGGCAAAGTAAACTTGAATTTTTCCCACGCAAAAGTGAGAGACACATTTCACGTTGTGACGCATAAACGATAAAAATAACATTGCATTTCTATATCTTTATCCGGGACTACCGAAAATAGACGTGTAACTGAAAGAGACGCTAAAAGAGGCGAGGTTTAAGTGAGAGATTATTGTATTAATATCAGTAATATGTCTTAATATATTAAGAATATTTTATTATATGTAAACTTATAGACACTTTATATATCCTTTGATATGAACCAATAACCTTTTGATATTGAAAATCTCTGGAACGATTCATACAGATAATGCGAAAACATGGATTTATAATAATCTGAAAGTTTTGATTCATATTCTAGTTTCAAACTTAGGGATTAGTACTGATAATTCAAAAACTCGGTCAGTTTTCAATATGAAGATTGTCCACGAAGTTATTTTTAATGAAGCATCATTTCAAGAAGCATCGCTGAGGGAGAGCTTTTTCTAACGCTACATTTATTTCGTTATAAATTAAATACTTGGTGAATCAGAAAATATGAAAATATATGACCTAAAATACACATTAATTTTCTTCTTTTGAAGATGGCAAACATGTGCAAGCAATTCACCATTAAATTACATTTTGAAAAAGTTGCAAAAACGAATATTCTTCGAAAATTGTTTCTAATATCTATAAACTCCACCTTTCAAGTTTTTATTTTAAAAATAAAAATATTAAAGATACTTCATTTAAATAAAGTAAAATAATTGTTAAAAGTTAAAGTTATGTTTTAATTTACTCTATTTTTTAGAAATGTGTTATGCATAAATCGAATCTATGAACCTTAAACTGCAAAAGAAGATTTTAAACACGTCACACACATCTGGGTCCTGAACGTAAATTGCGACTTTGTTGACGTAGTACAAATTACTTGCTATCATATTTTACATACCATTAATCCAAGTTTCATTACAGTTTATATATTAAATTATACAGATTCCACGTTATTTTATCACAATCTTAATGAATATGCTTCTTTGGATTAAAATGTATTTGTTTATTTTTTTGAAAAAACAAAGGAATATTTCAGTAGTAACATTAAAGATTGCAATTTTGTTAAAATTTAGTTACTGCTAAATTGGCTTTTTTAAAATATACATTAAAAGTATAAATTGCATTTTTTAATGAAACATTTTCGATTTTTTAACAATGCTTTATAAAACAAATGACAGAATAATGTATAAATATTCATAAAAAATATGCAAATATTAAAACAAATTCATGAATGTAGTCTTTAGAAAAATATATTTAAACAACACAGTCAAAGAAACCGTAATGTTATAAACCCTATAATAATACATCACACAAAATCTTTCTTTCAACCAAAATTTAATGCATGCTCAGTTTTTTGTGTAAGATAAACATTTTTGTAATATCATCATTTTCCAATACAAACAAAAACAAAATTTAGTACAAAAAAGAATTACAGTGAAAAAATATTTTCGCTGAGATAAATATTTTAAAGTTTTGTTCTGCTTATAGATGGTGAGTTTAAGATAAATTTCAGCTTAAAAAGTATTGTGTGTAAATAAAACTTTATGTCAATATTTTCTGACTATATGCGTGTCAAAATTATCGTTGAAAGAGATTGTATATATTTTTTTCTATGATGTAATTTATGTATTTTTGTAACATATATAATGAAAGTTTTGTTTACAGTTTATAAGATAAATCAAATATAAATTAGAATTTTATTTTTGAAATTAATTAATATAAGATATGAAAATATCAATATAATAAATATTTACTACAAAATCACCTGATCTAAAAGCATATTTTTCGAGGAATGTAGGTAATTTTTTTAATTATAACATCATAGAATGTCTGGGTCTATGGTATTCATGCTGACTCTGCGCACATGTCACAAACAACTTCATGTTAGTTTATTTTATGATCTTCAAGTGACTCTTTTGGTGTCGAAATATTTTATAGTTCTAGAGACACAATTTTGGATTGTAGGTAAGGTGTTCCAATGTTACCAATTTCTTTGGTCCATTTTTTTTTCTTTTGAGTTAAAGCTGCCATACCTAGTCAATTCCCTCATAAAGGAAAATGAAATATATGTTCTTAAAATATAATTTCTTTTTTCGGTATGTAAGATTGGCCTCGTCCAGAAGATGACAATAGTATATTGAATTAGAAAGTGTCAGTTTATAGTATGGATATTTCCATCAGTGACACTGGACCATGAGTGCCGAGCAAGAACCTTCTATTCAATAATTTTCCGATCGTCTTTGAACTTTTTATGTGAATCGTATACCTGGAGTATCAAGAGGAGTTACTGAGAGTTATGTTCTACGTCTGAGAAACTTGCATTTTACTTAAAGATTTTTCTTAAAAATAAGAATGTGATAATAAAAATGTGCTTTGTGCTCATTTATCCTGATGATTCTGACCAAAAAAAAAAAAAAAAAATCAACGATACCAGTGTGTTAACCAATGATGTTTTAGAACACGTGACGTATATACTAATTACTATATCAGTACGCTTCGCCACATAATCACATTACCATGAAGTGTTGTAATTTGTATTTCAGTTTATATTTGTTTGACGCACGTAGAAACTCACTGGTTCTAAACCGGATGAAGTGACTGAGAAAATCTGTTGGACGTGAGAATATGTGAAAAGATACATTGCAGCCGAAGAGATTTCTACCGTAATTTCAGTCACATGATTGCTTAAATAGCAAACAGCAGCAGCTTTGGAAGCAATTAAAACAATAAAGCTTTGTAAGCAATAATTCTGTGTATATGTGAATAAATATAGACATTTTTCGTTATCAGAAAATTCCATATACAGTATGTCTGTGTAGTTCAACTGCTACGAATTTTCTCTGGTACTTTCAAAAGTAATCGTCAACTTATTTTACTCGAAGAAATCTGCGATTTAATAAGGTGCAGATTTTATTTTATAGAATTACTGACGGACAAAAATTGTAGGATTTGTCAGGTATAGTGCTATAGTATGAAAACTGCATCATGTCATTCTCAATATTTTTTTCTGTGATTTTTTTTCATCATTCTGTTTTTACAAACGTATTTATAACTGTATTGTTGAAAAATTAATGTTTTAAAGGTAGGTTACACTGAAAATTAAAGAATAATACTAAAATAATGTTTTGTACAAAAGTTTTAAAATGAAATTTTTATTTTCATTTTATCAATATTAATTATAAAAATATCTATTACAAATAGCAGTTTTAACTTACAGTTTGCAATAAGCGACATCAGGCGGTAATAGTTGTTTCATAAGCGCAACAATTTTCTACTCATTATTTTTTATATCATATGCTTTTAAAAACGGAAAATATAAATTAAGGTAATTGAAAAAGCGATAACCTTTTAATTTTTTAAGGTATGATATATATATACGGATGAAAAGGGAAATTAATTATGTTAGGGTGAAATATGTTCTAACAGCTGAAAAATAATAGGCATTGGAAAAGACTCATAATTAATAGAAACGCGATAACTGAATCACAAAGAATTATGATTTATCGACAGGTCTTGTAGCCGGAGCACATTGGTGCAATTAATCTTTTTTGATAAAATATATTATGTTTGGCGCCATAATATTTTCTCATTATTCGTAATTGTAATTTATGATCAAGAATCACGTAACTAAATTGGAATGAGAATTATACATTGTATATTTGGAAAGTTCTTTCTATGAAATAAATTGTATAAAAGAAATTTTTAAAATACGTTCTCTTTTTAACACAGCTGGGTTCAAAATGATAGCAAATATACAAAAACAATTCAAATCAGTTTGCGAATATTTTGTTAAAATTGCATACGTTATATTCAAGTTAATAATAAAGCACTAGATTACAAAAAAATAAATACATATATTTAAATATATTTTAAAACATGCATTTTGTTAAATTTACGCTAGAGCAAAATGATAAGAACATCTTATGTATTTCAAAACTACTGCTCGTGATTTGTGGGTATTTTTGCGTATCATTTAGCAAAGCAATGTTAGAAAAGCAATATTTTGATTGCATTCGTTCAATTAGTAAAAATATTTTAATATGGGGTAGGGACATTTCTGCTATGTGAATGATGCATTATTAAACAATTTGGAAATTGTACATCAAACGCGACAAACGAGGTGCGTTCGTACTATAACTAGTTATATAAATATTCAGATCTTGATGATTATTAATTCTGCTGAATTATATCGTCTGCATATTAATTTCAGCAATAAAATAAGTATCTCGGTCGCTTGACGATTAAACCTCGGAAGCTCCTACAGCAAGAAAGCACCGATTTCTTTTAAAATTCAAATTTCTTAATAAATATTTTTATTAATATCTTCTGAAGTTTTGATTTGATTTTCATAAAATTTGAAATTTCTCGACAAAATGCTGCAAAAATAATATATCTTAAATTTCAAACCATTTGGTTGGGTAGTTTTTGCGCTGTTATATGCGGGCAGACGGACGGACGGATCAGACGACGACTATAGTTGCTACGTATTTATATAATTACGAACACACCTAATAAAGGGAAATACAATTGATATGTAATATTTCTCCATATACAGTATAGTATAAAAAAGTCTTTTCCATTCTTATAATTCTGCTGCTATGCATATCGAATGAATATGCAATTATTAAATTAAGAAAAAAATAATTGTTTTACAATGTTTTTTTTTTTATGTTTATTATGCCTGTTTAGTTTGATAAAAAAGTATATGGTTTATATCTGGTTTATTATACTTGGTTTTCTATAACCTGTATTTATTATTGTTTCAAATAAACGATCGTTCCTATCAATTTGCATCCAAACAAATTTTCTAAACAAGTATTTTCGAATCCAATTTTTCGAAAATATTTTTGAAAGTGCCGAGATGAACTTGTGAGCGTCTGCGAACATTATTTTAGCTTAAGGGAGAAATACTTTATTAAATAACTTAATACATGACATAAATACAAAAAAATGAGGACTTGTAACTCTGAATAGTTGTATTTATATTATGATGTATAATATTTACAAATTCACTGCATGATTATCTGAAGTCACATTCTATATCTGCTGGCTTGATGATATTAACCCATTCTGGTAAGCTCTATTCATGAAAAACTGTGCATGAGATGAAATTAATTAAATAAATCAAGTTATACCCCATAATTTACAGACTTCGTTAATTAAAAATATATTAAATGAAATAGAAATTTCGTTTAAGATTTATCTGTATTTTTTTTTAAAAATGTGGTTGCAATAACACTTTAATTAATTTTAGTTGACTGGCGAGTGTAGCTTGTCAGTTCATCATTTAGCACGAAAAACTCATTCATAACTGTTCTTGTCATTTTAGCACTGTATTAACGCATTTCTTAATTAAACCATTTATTATTTGAATTATACGAAACGAAAACAAAAATATTTTCAGGTAGAATTAAACTTCGCACAAAATATGTTCTATATATTTTATACATATGTCTACTCTACAGTGCACTAATTCCGGGTAATGTTTAATTACTATATGTATTTACTATATGTTATCAAAATATGTGATGTTTTAAGTAAATTATATTATCGTATTTATTCATTAAAATAATTTACTTAAAACATCACATATTTTAATAACATATTGTAAATACATATAGTAATTACAAATTACTCGGAATTAGTATACTGTTGAGAAAAAATATGTATAAAATATACAAATTACTCGGGATTAGTATACTATTGAGAAGAAATATGTATAAAATAAATAAAATAAATTTTGTGCGAAAACAAGTTAAATTCTGCCTGATTTTTTTTGTTTTCGTTTGGTGTAATTCAAATAATAAATGGTATAGTTAAAGAAAAAAAAACAATAGTATATTTAACTTTTATACAAATATATTTCGCTTTAGTCTTAGAAGAGAGTTTAATGAAGCGAAAGCTTAATTTTCCCGTTCTTAATTAAATTTTCAAAGCTGGTGCTTAAATTTGTCACATAAATATTATTAAAATGCATACTTACTCGAACAACAAATGAAATATTAAATTTGAAATCATTTTGAGAAAATGTTTTCTTTTGTAATTAAATATTCGGGAAGCTTTGTAATAATAATTAAGTTTCACACTTTACAAATACTGTATTAACAATTTACAAATTCTAACATTAAATGCCAATACATAAGATAAATTGATTGTGTTGCGGTACTTGTAGAAATTACTTATAATATACACAGGCGCAAATGTCAATGACGATGAGCTCGATTGACGCGTGTGTCACTGTTCTAAAAGTGTAAGCTGTATTAGATAGAACTTACAGATGATCCTTATGTGGTTCGGAGATATTTCATTATATAATAGTTTGAAGTTGTAGTCGTTTCAATGGATACAATTTCGGGTAATATAAAATATATATTGGGTTCGCAATAAGCTATTAGCATATTTTTCCTACCTTCTAAATGCGAAAATATAACATGCAATAGCATAAACTATATCTCAATTTTATTTGAAAGAAATCCTGCTTTGACGTTTTTACTGATTATCCGGAGACAGGAATTTTTTAATTAACAATTTGATACAAGGTGATCTTGAAACAGTGATAATTGTTCTTACTTAATCAATCATAAAAACATAGGTGAGCTGTGAGGAATGTGGCGGATGCTTCCCCCGGTCTATAACGTCCCATAGTGAAACAGAAAAAAATGAACCAAATGAACATCATGAGCATTTCTCATCTATTTACGATCTTGATTTTTGGGAAGCTTATCATATATGGAAGAATTCAGGCAGCTTAGTTAATGATATGTCCAGTACACCACATTTTCCAAATGTCTGGCTAAATATCATTTAATTCATTCTCATCGTCCCCCCCCCCTCCTTTTTCTCCTACGAAGAAAGTGTTTCAAACGTCTAGCTGACTTTCACTTTTTTCATTCTCTTCGTTCCCCTCTTTATTTGCCTCTGAACTTAAACTCGCCTGGTCTGGCGAGGCACTCTTATTGGTCTCTCTGTCACACGTGTTTTCTGACTCCGCTGTTGTTTTTGAAGAGCTCTCCGCCATTTCATCTTGACGCGTGTGAAAGATGCAAGCATTTTGACATGGCTTAGGATTTTATATCGGTTTTAATCTTTTGTATTGGCACTGATGATGGAGCTTTAGGAGCTCCAAAACAGCTATATGCCAAATTATATATTTTTTAGTTTGTGCTATTTCACGTTGTACATTTATTTTTAATATAACGGCACAAAGTTTAATCCACCTTTTTAGATAATTATTTAAAGACTTCTTTCAAATATGTTGCATGCCACTAAATTAAAATTACACAAATGTAAGACATGTCATTTAAAATGACATAAAAAATTTAATCATTTTCATTTTTTAAGACTACTATACATAGAAGTGTTTTGCCAAAAATTTGCATTCACGTACATTTTAAAGAAAAAACGCATTCAAACTGAAATATACAACAAAACACAAATTCTTATATTTAGTTTATCATTCCGTCTGTCGAAACATGTTTCTTGAATCAGGAAATGTTGTCATGAAAAGATAGTATATTTAGATATAAATCAAGGATTCTGTCACTAATCTACAAAGAAGAAGTTTTAAATAAAAATGACATTTGTTTGTTAAAGAAATAAAAACACAATACTTATGTAGATTCGTGATTCAATATAAATTTTCATTTATTCTGTTTATTTCAAAAACAAACTTCTGCAATGTTTATTGTATAAAAAATAAGATTTCCCGAGAAAACAAATAGGTCGCATCTGACTTGTTATTTTTTAAATATAAAAAAACATTGTTTTCCAGTAAAATATAAATTTTATTAATTTTTAAAACTAATAGTACGCATTCTTTGATTAAGATACATACTTGTTGTAATAGTTAATTTCCTTTAATATTTATAAAGTTTAAAACAATTTCTTTACCATAACCAATTTTTGAAATGAATGTTTACAATCTTTCATATAGGTTTAAAATATATTTTTAATGTTATACATTTTTAAATTCATATACATATTAAAATGTTTCTGAAATTTATGGTTTATATTATCCAAACTTACGCAAAACATTCCAATGAATATGTTTTAAAAAGAAAATATAATACAGGCTATAATTTAAAATATTATTCCTAGAGATCAGAGTGCCTTTCCGAAGATTCAATGTAAATCTTGAATGTTTACAATCTTTCATATAGGTTTAAAACTTATTTTTAAAATTATACATTTTTAAATTCATATACATATAAAAATCTTTCTGAAATTTCTGGTTTATATTTTCCAAACTTACGCAAAACATTTCAATGAATATGTTTTAAAAAGAAAATATCCTACAGGCAATAATTTAAAATTTTATTCCTAGAAATCCGAATGCCTTTCAGAAGATTCAATGTAAATCTTGCAGATCCGAGATGGAAAAAATCTATACACTATATACCATCACTTATTAACTCTCTTATTAACAATACGTGTTTTAGAAAGTGTTTCATACATTTCTATCCCTTAATTAAAAGGAACTCTTTCTTAATATATCATATGTTTAATGAAGAAATCCCATAAATATTTATTTTAACCCTTCTTTGCATGAGTTTTTCTTTTATAATTGTGTTTTTTTATACATATATTAAATATTAGACACCAGAAATTTTAAAATAGATTTTTAACTTTGTTCAGAAACATAGTTCACGGGAAATTTACTAGATTAATATTTCTATATAAATATAGTGGTGGCGAAGAAGTTGATTTATTTATTAAAAGTTAAATAAACAGTGATGGAAATTTACATCACTATGCAATTAAGGGTTAATTTATTAGAATTTCGAATTTACACAAAGCTTTTGAAACAAACTTTTTAATAATATACATTTAATGTTACAAGGTTTTATTTAATTCACTTTGTATGTATTGTACAAATCTTGCAACATTAATTTCACTCATTTCTGATTAAGCTATTGACCTGAAATGTGGCACACTTATAGAACTTGCGTGACAAAACGATTACAAAAAATTGCACTTTTCCGCGCATTAAAACTCTTCAAATGTCGTCCCAAAACTTAAATTTTCCCCATAGAAATAACATTGTTATTTGTTTTAATTTTAACTGATAAAAAAGCTCAATTGTTGCAAATAGCATATATTTTAATCACATTGTTGCTTGAATCATTATGACGTATGCGTTGTGCGAAGCACATATTACTGCTTTATAATAAAGTTTCACTCTTAAAAGATTCACAGCTAAAGTATATTTGTTGTAATCAATGTTCCAACTTGTAAGCTTAAAACTATATATTCATATCCGCTAGCATTAAATTTTCGCCTAGCTTGGAGACACTAGGTTAAACATAGCAAAATTTGGCGACAAAAAATCGATATAAATGGAGCCAACCTTTCTAATACTGGCTAATTTGACGTAATTCTCAGTGAAATTCAATATTGATGAAAACTAGGAATAGATTTTCTATAATTGGATTCCTCGCATTTTAGCTTCGTGTTTTCTAGTAAAACTACCTAAATTCTCAAAACCAAGAAATAGAGAACTGTCTTTTCTTCCCGCTACAAGTAGGAATAACTTTTTTCAGCTCAAGCCAGAATATTTTCTGTTTGGATATTTTCTGTACTGGGTTTTTCATGCAGAATTTTCCGATTTCCTTTAAATTTTGTATATAGGTTCATTGTAGTAAGGAGCTTTCCTGATTAGTTATGGGGGTCCATTGGTTAAGTATAAAAAGAGGAAACGGGGGGCTAACTCTCCTCAATTTAGATAAATGGGGTTTTCATGCAGAATTATCCGATTTTCTTCAAATTTTGTATATAGGTTCATTGTGGTAAGGCACTTCCCTGATTAGTTTTGGGGGTGCATTGGTTAAGTATAATGAGGGATACGGGGGTCTAATCCCCACTTAATTTAGATAAATGGATTTTTCATGCAGAATGATTCGATTTGCTTCAAATTTTGTATATATGTTCATTGTTAAAAGGCACTTCCCTGAATAGTTTTGGGCGTTCATTGGTTAATTATAAGAGGGGATGATCCCCCTTAATATATTGTCGATGTCTTTATTTTTCGAGGAGTTTATTTCAAATTCTTTGAAATAAGAGTATAATATACAATTAGTGTGAATAACCTGTGGGCTCAATGCCCTCAGTTTAACTGGACTGTTTTCTTTTTATTATATTTTAGGCTGTCCAAAAACAGTTGTTAGACCGATATGAGATCATATGGATATCCAGCTATTCTGTTTTAAGAGTTTGAACTTGCGTAAGTAACATAGACTGGCGTAACGTAGTCATACTTCACAGCAGTTGAGGATTTTAGACGCCTTGTCAGCTGCATTGAAATTTACATTTACGGAAGTAGAACACTAATAGTACCACACAATCTCAATATGAGATCGTTGATCTAAGGTAAAATTTGTAAAGGAAATGTAATAAATACATTGACTTCATTTTACTATTAGGAGTATTTTGCCGTCTTCAATTTTTTTTTCTAACTCAAAATTTTCCCCGCTCCCAAAATTGTGCCGCCCTTGTGCACATGTTGCACATGCCTGAATGTGGCCTAAATATGGCATATGACTAAAAGTAAAAACTTGTGACGTTTATTGATCATGAGGAATACAAATAAACTAGCCGATCCCGTGCAGAGTATCTGCACTCTAGTGTCTACTCTTTTAAATACTATACGCATATGAGAATACACGAATTTCAGCATAATATATATAAATATCATACATAAAATCTTTTCCACTTAGGACTGGGTACTTTGAAAAAAAAAAATATATATATATACACATCATAAGATATGGACACCATTTAGAAATATGAAAACAGAGGTATTTTTTTTCAGAATCGTGCATATAATAAAAACCTTTGCATGCACACAATAGTTGCTGGATACTATTTAAAATTTAAAAAGTATATACATATTATATTGAAAATACCTACACCATTCACAATTAGGAAAATATTTTTACCCCTTTTTTAAAAAAAATTCTGCATCGAAAACGTCTTTATATACACAATTGCAAATTTCAGAGCTCGGAGATATTATTATTCATTTCAATTGACAAATTGTTTGTCTCTGTTAGTATGTATCCTTTAAGCTTTTGAGGTGTCACCGTTAAAAAATCAATGTTACTGAAAAGTTGCAGCACTGGATCTTGTATATCTGGATAGCAAATTGGGGGCAACTTAATAGTTTCCCCACTTTGACATTCGCCAACCTGTAACAGAACAACTTGCTAACTCTCTGTCTGTTTGAAGGGAATTCGTATTTTCTGTGAGTTGCATAATTTAAAATCTTCTCTTCTTTATTCAACATGAAACTGTTAGTGATCGTGAAACTCTAAAAATGACAGGTAGGACTGACTTGGTGGAAATCTCCACCCAATAAGATTTTTTTATTCATTTATATTTATTTATTATTATTATTTATTTGTTATTACTCAATCTATATTAGAAATAATAAATACGTGCATCCGTAACATTGACGTCATAATGATGCGGACAACAATGAGGTTAAACTGCATAAGGTACAACAATAGAGATAATGTTTTAATTAATAACAAAATGGCACATTTCTTGGTTTGATATTGAACTTAATTTTCTTTCATTTTTAGAAAGTAGCTAGTTTTTTTTAAATAAATAAAAAAAAAATTACCGGCCAATTTTTACAAAAACTGTATTTTCGGATGCAAAAAAAAAATTTCTACATATATGTGGTGACTTTTAAATCGATACCTCAAATACTTTTCTTAACATTCGCAAATTAGGGAAAACAAACATCTCGTTGCCATCGGCTAATGATAAATAATCGCGATTTCTGTGCCACGTACGATAGCGTAATATATATATATATAGATAAACAGAATTTACAACTAAATGATGGTGCAGAAAGAAAATCGGTTGCAATTAGCTTGGTTTATTAATGCACAATATTGTTACCAAGTAATCTCTTACAAAAATTAGCTTCAGGCAAATAAATTAATCGTGCAGTTTAAGACTTTCTGGGCAACCACAGCTTTTATTTTTATTCATATGTCAACGCCAGAAATACTTTTCTTATTCTAGCTAAGACGATTTTTTTTTTTTTTTTTTTTTTTTTTTTTTTTTTTTTTTTTTTTTACTTTTTAGTGCTCTTTAGATTAAATAGAATTTTGTTTAAAAAAAATATTTTTATAGCTATTTCTTTAGTTACTCTTTAATACTTTTAAACCTAACGTAAATGAGGAACGCAATGTTGAACGTTTGTTTTTCTCCTTTAGAGAAAAATAATTAAACGCAAATGTAATTTTATAGTTCTAAAGTGATTTATTAGAATTTTTAATTTAACGAAACCCTTTTAAAAACCTGTTTTAACATTTTTTAAAAATAGATTTATTTGAAAATATTTTTAATTTAACGGAATTCAGGAACTTAGGACCGAATGTTTGTTTTTCTTCTTTTGCACAGTAATAATAAAAAGCAAAGTATGATTTTATATTTATTAGGTAATAATTTTGTTTCAGTTTAAACAATAACCACTCTGATCATTTAAGAAGTGCTGGTAAAATTACATTTTTTTTTCTATTTTCATCCCAGACAAATAAATGTTTCTTTTTATTACATTATATGTAAACATCTTGATGAAATGTTTTTTGAACTTTCGTAGCGATGCCCTTGAAATATGACATTTTAGAGCATTTTGCAAACTTTTTCATGATTCTTATTCCCGTAGAAACTTTTTCTAATGCATGAAAAATCCATACATCGCATATAAGATTTCATGTTTGTTTTTCTTCATTTGCACAGTAATAATAAAAAGCAAAGTATGATTTTATATTTATTAGGTAATAATTTCGTTTCAGTTTAAACAATAACCACTCTGAGCTGGTAAAATTACATTTCTTTTCTATTTTCATCCCAGACAAATAAATGTTTCTTTTTATTACATTATATGTAAACATCTTGATAAAATGTTTTTTGAACTTTCGTAGCCATGCCCTTGAAATATGACATTTTAAAGCATTTTGCAAACTTTTTCATGATTCTTATTCCCATAGAAACTTTTTCTAATGCATGAAAAATCCATACATCGCATATAAGATTTCATGTTTGTTTTTCTTCTTTTGCACAGTAATAATAAAAAGCAAAGTATGATTTTATATTTATTAGGTAATAATTTCGTTTCAGTTTAAACAATAAGCACTCTCATCATTTAAGAAGTGCTGGTAAAATTAATTTTTTTTTCTATTTTCATCACAGACAATTAAATGTTTCTTTTCATTACATTATACGAAAACATCTTGATAAAATGTTTTTTGAACTTTCGTAGGGATGCCCTTGAAATATGACATTTTAGAGCATTTTGCAAACTTTTTCATGATTCTTCTTCCTATAGAAACTTTTTTTGATGTATGAAAAATCCATACATCGCATATAAGATTTCATTTTGATGAAATCGGATATAATCTTTTAGATTCAATATGTATTCAAATTTGAACGTAATGAAAAATACGAATCATTCGCAGCTTTAAATTGTTTTCCATATAAAAATTAGTTATATTAAGTAATATTTCTTATTTCCTTTACATATTTTGCATTTATGTTTGATTTCACATTTTATGACCTTTTGTTAAAATTTATCATTTTTCATATTTTTTAAATAATATTAAATATTGATGAAATTATCCGCAGTACTACTCTACGTCCTCCTATAGAAAAATTTTCTTTTATATGAAAAATTCACGCAGTTTAATTAACATTTCATTATTGTGAAATAGTATATAATCTATTAGAATCACCGTTTATGTATATTTGAATGCAAAGAAAAAAAAATTTTTTGTAGCTTTCAGCTGTTTTCAATATGAAAATTATTTTTATGTAGTAATACATCTTTTACCCTTGAATATTTTGAATTCATGTTTAATTTTAAATACTTCGCCTTTTCATAACATTTTTTTCATATTTTAAAAATAATAATATATGTAGATAAAGTGACCCGAAACTCCAAATATGTTTCATATCTATTAGTAGCATAAGTTTTGTTTAACAATTGATACATTATTTTTCTTATACTCCAAATTATTTTTTGTAAATGTTCCTTCTTGAGAAATGTTCGTTAATGTTCACTTTTTAAAATCTATACCATTTTCTGTTTTAATACTATTTGTACTTCTCACAACATGAGAATTTGTAATTTTATTTACTGGGATCAGAGCACCCTTCTGAAGATTCATTATAGAGTTTGGTGATCAGGAAGGGGAAAAAAAAGCTGTATATACATTTAAACATTAATTAACTTACTTGATAGTAATATTTGTATAAGAAAAAAAAGCTTAATTTATTTCTATCTCTTAATAAAATTCCACTTCCCCCTCTTTATTATAAACACATAAGTTTAAACAAAAAATAATGTAATTCACGTTACTTATATTCATTAGAATTGATCATTTAGATAAAGCCTTTGAAATAATCTTTTTAGCAGATATATTTGATATTACTCGTAAATGAGGAAAGCAGTGGCGAACGTTTCGTCTTTACATCTTTTTCGCAGTAGTAATTAAAATTAAAAAATAATTTTATAGTCCTAAGACGGTAATTTCGATTTAGTTTCAACATTAAGCACTTCTGTTCAGTTAAGAACATATATATATATATATATATATATATGAGCACAAACACCATACAGTGGTATCCCAGAGATGTAAACCGACCAAGAAGACGACCTCAAGTAAGATGGAGTGACGAAATCAGAAAAGTGGCCGGTGTTAATTGGATGACTAAAGCACTAGACAGGCAACAATGGAAAAATCTGGGGGAGACCTACATCCAGCAGTGGATTGAAAACGGTTGATGCTGCTGCTGCTGATGATGATATATATATATATATATATATACAAATGAAAATATTTTGATAAAAAAATTAACAGTCGAATGAATTTCATTTAAATATGACATTTTGGCACATTTTCATGAACGTATTCCTAAATAAAATTTGTCTAATACATGAAAAATGCAAGAATCGCAAAAAGCATTTCATTATGGGTAGAATCGGATACAAAATATCTGATTCACAATTTCTGCATATTTGAATGCAATCGAAAAGACATATCATTTGTAGCTTAAAGCTCTTTTCAATATAAAAATCAGTTTTATGAAGTAATACTTTGTATTTTATTTCAATATTTTGAATTCATGTTTGATTTCATTTGATTCGACTTTTGCTAACATTTAATTTTTTCAAAGAAAACGAAATATTTCTTAGTATATGCTAAATATGTATGTTTCTTTTTAAAGAAATGCAATTAAAAAAAGTTATATATATATATTTAATTTATGTAAGAATGTCCATTTATAAAATGGCATCAATTGTATTTATTAATCTGCATATATATTCTGAGTGATATAAAAATTTAAAAAAATTGAGCCTAATTATATAGTCTGGGTGTCAATGAGTTCCGTTTGATTTTGAAATTTCATCTCTTGTTGAGTAACATATCGAATGTGCGTCAAAAAATTTTAAATTACAAACTAAATTAGTAATGTGTATTTGTTATTTTAATTATTATTCCTACGTGATGCTCACCAAATAAAAATAACCACCATTTTAATGTCATTTAAAAAATATCATTTTTTGATAGAATTCTATTTTTATTCATTTAAAATGAGATTATATAGAAAAAATATTTAACATATAGATAATTATACAGATTTCTTTTTTTTTCACCCACATCAACTTGAAACGAATATAATATTAGCACGGAAATTAAGTGTTACAGTGTACAAATTTACTCACCAGTGTTAAATATATGAAATTTCGGAATTTGCATTTTATTAGTATTTATACAGGATGGGGTTTCTTTGAACACGCGAGATAAAACTAATTTGTTTAAAACATAATATATTTATAAAACTATTTAATATTAAAAAAAAAATAATAATAATAAGCGGCTGAGTAAAACGTACAATATAGCGTGGGGTAAATATAGGCTTATGTGTGAACGAATATATATATGTTTTAAACATTATAAACAGTGCTGAACAGTGGGGCAGCATTAAATAGCTTCCTAGTTGCAGCCAACTTCACACCCAGTGTATGGATTAATTGTCTTGCTATTATTTGAGCCATTGGGTAATAGTATAGCCGTAGTTTTAAAAGTAGATATAAAAGTAAAAATAATATTTATGGATATTAAAATAATTAAAATAGAATGTAGTATTTTTTTAAATATAAAAGTCCAGTTCCAGGAAAAATAAAGATTCTGCTTGGATAATTCACTATTAAATTAGCTATATTACGTTAGCATTTAGAAAGTATAGCAATAAAAAAATTGGTCATAGTCAAAGTTGAAAAACAATGTTAGTACTAGTTCAGTTCAAAACTACCAAGGGCAGGTTAGTTTAAGTAAAAGGAGGTGGTGAAAGCCACAGGATAAAAAGAAAGAACTTTTCAGAGATTAAAAAAAAATTATATATATAGTATAACCAAAAAAAATGTACAGGTGTCGCGAACTCAAGTTCATTTGGGATCAATTATCATATAGAATGTGTTCCTAATAAAAATTACAATTAAATTTTGTTCTAGTAAAAGCTCTTAAAAATACTTCATTTATTTACAACTTAATTTCATATTTAATTTACATTGATTATTTTAGAAATCTCTATTTCTAGTGGAAATACTAAAATTTCTTCTTTTTAACTGAGTGAGTATTTCATTACATTTTTAAATGTAAGGGTAAATGATTAATTTGAATGAAAAGAAGAAAGACATACGACCATCATGTGAAATGACCAGCAAAGATTTTAAATGGACGGTTTTGGGCATTATTTCGCAAAATTGTTCTACTGATTACTTAAAATATAATGATAATTAAACGAGTTTGAGAAATAAAACCTACTTTTACATTTAAAAAAAAATACTTCTATTAAACAACTCCTCGCTTAAAATTGGGTCTAAATTAGTCTGCATAAACATCCAAATCTGGTTACCAATAACATCAAAAATATTAAAGTTCAACAATTTTTAATGTTGAATATTAATAGATAAATATAATAGTTTAATATAGAAAAAATATTATTTCTATTAAACAACTCCTCTCTTAAAATTGGGTATAAATTTGTCCACATAAACACCCAAATCTGGTTACCAATAACATCAAAAATATTAAAGTTAAAAAAATTTTAATGTAAATAACGAGAATTTTATACTGTTGAAAATCGAAAGCTCACTAATTTATGCCTTTGTAAGCAAAAGTATTAATACTCTCCTACCTTCCGAGGTGGCAAATATAAGATAAGTGAAATTATAATAGAAAATGCTTCGATAAGTCTAAAAGCATTAATTTATTCAATGAGGTTATATAACTATTAATTCATTAAAAAAAAAAATTAAAAAAATGTGGCACTTTGGGAGTGCCGACAGAAGTGAAAACTTGAACAATTACGTGTGTATTTTTTGAATCGTCAGGAAGTACTTTTAAATGAAGTGTTTTTTTTTTCATTATTATAAACTACAACTACAAAAATTATATTACAATTTTCATTTAATGCGCTATTCTGTCCGTTGTTGAGATAAGGAAAAGGGGTATAGTTAGATAAAACACCGTAAAAGGAGTGCCGGGGTTGGGAGGGGGGAGGGGAAGTCAAGTGTCCTTCGTTAAATGACTAATTAGGCTGATCCCTATACATCTGTAAAGATTGATTTATTTCGTTCAGCTAGGAACTGAATTTCAAATGTAGCTTAGTTTATTATTTAAAAATTCAGGTTCACACTATTCCTACATTTATTTTAATGTTATGGAGATTCATTACTCAGTGAAAATATAATGTTTGAAATAAGTCGCATTGAAATTGGACTGTCCGTTGTTGAGATATGGAAACGAGGTATAGTTAGATAAAACACCGTAAAAGGGGGGGCCGGAGGGTCCAATGTCCTTCGTTAAATGACTAATTAGGCTGATCCCTATACGTTTTTAAAGATTGATTTAATTCGTTCAGCTAGGAACTGAATTTCAAATTTAGCTTAGTTTATTATTTAAAAATTCTGGTTCATGCTGCTCATACATTTATTTTTTTAATGTTACGGAGATTCATTATTCAGTGAAAATATAATGTTTGAAATCAGTCGCGTTGAAATTGGACTGTCCGTTGTTGATATATGGAAACGAGGCATAGTTAGTTAAAATACCGTAAAATGGGGGTCGGAGGGGGGTCCAATGTCCTTCGTTAAATGACTAATTAGGCTGATCCCTATACATCTGTAAAGATTGATTAATTTCGTTCAGCTTGGAACTAGATTTCAAATGTCGCTTAACTTATTATTTAAAAATTCTGGTTCACGCTACTCATACATTTATTTTAATGTTACGGAGATTCATTACTCAGTGAATTATGATCTTTGAAATTGGTGGCCTTGAAATTGAACTGTCCGTTGTTGAGATATGTATGTGAGGCATAGTTAGTTAAAACACCGTAAAAGGGGGTCAGGGGTTCAGTGTCATTCGTTAAATGACTAATTATACTGGCCCCTATACGGTTTTAAAGATTGATTTATTTCGTTGAGCTAGGAACTGAAATTCAAATGTCGCTTAGTTTATTATTTAAAATTCTGGTTCACACTACTCATACATGTATTTTAATGTTATGGAGATTCATTACTCAGTGAATTATAGTGTTTGAAATAAGTCTCGTGGAAATTGGACTGTCCGTTGTTGAGATATGGATATGAGGCATAGTTAGATAAAACACCGTAAAAGGGGGGCCGGAGGGGGATGGACGGTCCAATGTCCTTCGTTAAATGACTAATTAGGCTGATCCCTATACATCTTTAAAAACTGATTTATTTCGTTCAGCTAGGAACTGAATTTCAAATGTCGCTTAGTTTATTATTCAAAAATTCTGGTTCACGCTACTCATACATTTATTTTAATGTTACGGAGCTTCATTACTCAGTGAACATATAATGTTTGAAATCAGTCGCATTGAAATTGGACTATCCGTTGTTGAGATATGGAAACGAGGCATAGTTAGTTAAAACACCGTAAAAGGGGGGGGGGCTGAGGGGAGTCGTGGGGTTCAGTGCCTTTCGTTAAATGACTAATTAGGCTGATCCATATACATATTTAAAGATTGATTTATTTCGCTCAGCTATGAACAGAATTTCAAATGTTGCTTAGTTTATTATTTAAAAATTCTGGTTCACGCTGCTCATACATTTATTTTTTTAATGTTACGGAGATTCATTACTCAGTGAAAATATAATGTTTGAAATCAGTCGCGTTGAAATTGGACTGTCCGTTGTTGAGATATGGAAACGAGGCATAGTTAGTTAAAATACCATAAAATGGGGGTCGGAAGGGGGAGGGGAGGGGGGTCCAGTGTCCTTCGTTAAATGACTAATTAGGCTGATCCCTATACTTCTGTAAAGATTGATTAATTTTGTTCAGCTAGGAACTAGATTTCAAATGTCGCTTAGCTTATTATTTAAAAATTCTGGTTCACGCTACTCATACATTTATTTTAATGTTACAAAGATTCATTACTCAGTGAATTATAATGTTTGAAATTGGTGGCCTTGAAATTGAACTGTCCGTTGTTGAGATATGGATATGAGGCATAGTTAGTTAAAACACCGTAAAAGGGGGGCAGGGGTTCAGTGTCATTCGTTAAATGACTAATTATACTGGCCCCTATACGGTTTTAAAGATTGATTTATTTCGTTGAGCTAGGAACTGAATTTCAAATGTCGCTTAGTTTATTATTTAAAATTCTGGTTCACACTACTCATACATGTATTTTAATGTTATGGAGATTCATTACTCAGTGAATTATAGTGTTTGAAATAAGTCTCGTTGAAATTGGACTGTCTGTTGTTGAGATATGGATATGAGGCATAGTTAGTTAAAACACCGTAAAGGGGGGGGGGGGGCGGAGGGGATTCGTAGGTTCCCGTCCCCTTCCTTAAATGACTAATTAGACTGATACCTATACGTTTTTAAAGATTGATTTAATTCGTTCAGCTAGGAACTGAATTTCAAATGTAGCTTAGTTTATTATTTAGAAATTCTGGTTCACACTACTCATACATTTATTTTAATGTTATGGAGGTTCATTACTCAGTGAATTATAGTGTTTGAAATAAGTCTCGTTGAAATTGGTCTGTCCGTTGTTGAGATATGGATATGAGGCATAGTTAGTTAAAACACCGTAAAAGAGGGGGGGGGCGGATGAGAGGCGTGGGGTCCAGTGCCCTTCCTTAAATGACTAATTATACTGATCCCTATACGTTTTTAAAGTTTGATTTAATTCGTTCAGCTAGGAACTGAATTTCAAATGTAGCTTAGTTTATTATTTAAAAATTCTGGTTCACACTACTCCAACATTTATTTTAATGTTATGGAGATTCATTACTCAGTGAAAATATAATGTTTGAAATAAGTCGCATTGAAATTGGACTGTCCGTTGTTGAGATATGGAAACGAGGTATAGTTAGATAAAACACCGTAAAAGCAGGGCCGGACGGTCCAATGTCCTTCGTTAAATGACTAATTAGGCTGATCCCTATACGTTTTTAAAGATTGATTTAATTCGTTCAGCTAGGAACTGAATTTCAAATGTAGCTTAGTTTATTATTTAAAAATTCTGGTTCACACTACTCCTACATTTATTTAATGTTACGGAGATTCATTACTCAGTGAAAATATAATGTTTGAAATAAGTCGCATTGAAATTGGACTGTCCGTTGTTGAGATATGGAAACGAGGTATAGTTAGATAAAACACCGTAAAAGGGGGGCCGGAGGGGGCTGGACGGTCCAATGTCCTTCGTTAAATGACTAATTAGGCTGATCCCTATACATCTTTAAAGATTGATTTAATTCGTTCAGCTAGGAACTGAATTTCAAATGTAGCTTAGTTTATTATTTAAAAATTCAGGTTCACACTACTCCTACATTTATTTTAATGTTATGGAGATTCATTACTCAGTGAAAATATAATATTTGAAATAAGTCGCATTGAAATTGGACTGTCCGTTGTTGAGATATGGAAACGAGGTATAGTTAGATAAAACACCGTAAAAGGGGGGCCGGAGGGTCCAATGTCCTTCGTTAAATGACTAATTAGGCTGATCCCTATACGTTTTTAAAGATTGATTTAATTCGTTCAGCTAGGAACTGAATTTCAAATGTAGCTTAGTTTATTATTTAAAAATTCTGGTTCACACTACTCCTACATTTATTTTAATGTTACGGACATTCATTACTCAGTGAAAATATAATGTTTGAAATAAGTCGCATTGAAATTGGACTGTCCGTTGTTGAGATATGGAAACGAGGTATAGTTAGATAAAACACCGTAAAAGGGGTCCGGAGGGGTCCGGACGGTCCAATGTCCTTCGTTAAATGACTTATTAGGCTGATCCCTATACATCTTTAAAGATTGATTTATTTCGTTCAGCTAGGAACTGAATTTCAAATGTCGCTTAGTTTATTATTTAAAAATTCTGGTTCACGCTACTCATGCATTTGATACCCCGCTCTACCTCATACGGAACTATACACAATACATGTACATACTTATATTCAGAGTTGTCGGTTACAGTAACAGTGTCGCGAGTTCAATGGTTTTTTCCCATCTCAAAAAATGCCCAACGCGCCTAAAGAAGTTTTCACTTCAAAAATCAAATATCTATGCATGGAAAAACAATATTTTCTAAAAAATTTAAAACTAACTGCAATAAAAATTCTTATAAATCAGATATTTATGATTAAAATGCAGTCGATATTTTTTATGAATATTACTAAAAATGATATACTTTAAACTCATTTAGCTCAAAATGTTACATAAATTACAAATAAAGAATATACTTATATTTTTCAATGTTTCCGTTTCTAATAGTATTCATTTTTCCGAAGTGCTTTCACTATAAAAGAGAATGCAGAATTTTAAAATTAAATTTTAGACTTCCATTAGATTTTTTTTCACTTTTTGTGATGAGAAAATTGTTTTAGTCTTTATTTGCTCAAAAATAACTACAAGCAAAATAACAAATAAACGAAGACACAGAAGTAAAGGGTGAAAAGTATTTAAACAAGAATATTTGTAACATTATTTAGTTGGTGAAATTATTAATAAACATATATCATATTTTTATCATTTTTGTCATGTGGAATTAATACGTCATTTTGCATGAGAAATTGATGTAGAGTTTTACAATTATTTTTTATGTTTAGATATTTCTTTTTCATTTTTTTTTTTTTGTTTTGTGGAGAAATTAATTTAAGTTAATATTTGATTTAATAAATGCAAGTAAAATACCTGATAAAAGAGAAATAAAGACAAATGAAATAAAACAGTTATTTGCTTAACGATGATGCTGTTTATTCTAAGAAACTGTTTATTTATATGTATTTGCTTTTTTGCATTTGAAATTAAATATTATTTCTTTAATTTACCTACCAAATGTTATCGTTTACAGGTTTTACACAAACAAACAAGCTGAAACGTTAATGAAACAAACTTTAAAACATTTTCTTTCTGTTTCTTAATTAAAATGTGCATACGGATAAGTCAACTCCATCCTAAATATAGCTTTGCAAAAACAATAATTTCTAAAATCCACCTAAGAATGCGTAAGATACTGTCGTCGTTATCTGTGAAACGGTTTACAGTTTACACGTTGTGTGGAAAATTATTGCTGTAAAATAGCTATAAAAAAGTATGAAACGTAGACAAATTTTATAAGATTTATTTATTTTCAGCAAACCAAGAGGTTTTCGGGTGGGCGTTATTAGCTGTCGGAGGGTGTTTCCCATGTTGTCGTAAAATTAATACATTTAGAAAAAAAGTTTTAACGGACAAATATCCATATTCTCGTTTGGTATAAAGGGTTTTAAACACTCTTCCAACGGATACTTATTATCAAAAATCAACACTCGAAATAGATTCATTACGTACTTGATCGATTTTACCTATATTTGATCTTCTAAAAATCTTCATTTTGCTAATACACTACACCTGTTTTATAAATGTCCAGTATTGAAAATTAAATAATCCAAAAATTAAGGAAAATTCACAAAAATAGCGATAACTCGTTCAAAAAGAGAGCAATCCGTAGGAAATTTGCATACATAAAAGATGCTAAATAAAAGATGAATAAGTTAATAAAGACAAGTTAATGACAAGTTGATGACAAATTAAATAAAAGATGCTGAATAAAAATACCAAATGCAAATTAGTGGCGATGCAGTCGCATTGCGTCATCTGTGAGGAACATAAAAATGCAGGTTAGTGAGGAAGGCTGCAGTTGTTGCTGTGATAGTGATATTATAAATTTGGGATAGTCAATTCATTACAATGACCTCGAGGAATCATTTGCCCGCAGAATTGCGAATTATAGATATTGGGAGATTGGTGGCAGGACAAAGTTAGACAGAGGTGGCTAGATGGCTAAATGTGAGTCCTTCTGTGGTTCATAGGCTTTGGCAACAATTTCATACCACTGGTTCAGGCTCAAGAAGGTTCAGCCAAGGACGGTCAAGGGTTTCGACAAGCGCCGATGACCGATAGCTGCGGTTATGTGTACGAAGGAATAGAGCCGCAACCCCATCTCATCTTAGATCGTCCCTTGTTGCAGCCACTGGAAGGTTGGTGTCAATGTCTACACGAACGTGCAATTTGTGTGCCGCTCACCTCAGGTCACTAGAGGGAACGTTTGATGTGGGCACGTCAACATGTCCACTGGACGGCTGATCAATGGAGGCGTGTTCTCTTCACGGATGAGTCCCGGTTTAGCCTCCAAAGCGATAGTAGGCGTTGTTTGATTTGGAGAGAACAGAGAACACGTTATCATCCATCAAACATTCGTGAAAGAGATTCATGCGGAGGAGGCAGTGTCTGCGTTTGGGGTGGTATCTCTTTGGGTGGACGCACAGACCTCCATGTCTTTCCACGTGGAACCGTGAATGCTTACATCTATAGAGCTGAGATCCTTGATGCTTATGTGCGCCCTTATGCCGGTGCAATTGTTAATGATTTCCTGTTACAGGACGACAACGCTACACCACACAGGGATCGCACCGTGGAAGATTATCTTCAGCACCAGACAATTCAGCGCATGGAATAGCCAGCTCGATCACCGTACTTGAATCCCATTGACCATGTTCGGGATGCTTATGGAAGACGTGTTGCTGCTCTCAATTCCCCTCCTCACACCATTTCCACGTTTACCATTGATTTGCAAGAGCAATGGATCGCACTTCCCAGAGAACTCATCGAACGCATAATTGACAGCATGGCACATCGCTGTATGTGCTGTATTGCTTCTAGGGGTGATCATACGGCATATTAAAGGTACTTTTCCTATACCAAACTGACAAATTGAGTTTTGTAATTTTCTAATAATGCTATTTTTTGAAACACCATAATTGCCTGGTAATTTATTTTCATGTTATTTTATACCTTACTATGCGTTGTATATTGTGACTGAGTTTCATTAAAATCTACATGTAATATTTTGAGTTATCGCTTTTTATGTGATTTTTCCTTAATTTTTGGAAACCAGTGTACTTTTTTTATACATTTAAAAAATGTCGTAAATCACAGTAACATTATAATTAACTCTTTGAATACGGAAGTCTAAAAACGCAATAGCATTCAAAATAGGCAAACGCCCGAACACTGAAAAATACAGCGAGATTTTTTTATCACCCTTTCTCCAGCCTGCCTTTTGGCAGCAACATAACAAGAAGACTTCGAAAGTAGAATGTCCCTAAGATCACTAGAACAAAAGGCTCCGCAATTGTTTATTACAATAATATCCTACTCTGTGACAACAGTTGGATTTTTTCGAGGAGGAGAAAATGCAACACCTGTTTTTGACGCACTTCGGGGGGGTCTGGCAGTAGTTTGCTTCGCCGGACGTCTTGGGCGATTTACTAGCGAAATGGTTAAGACCACGAATTTTTGATTATAAAAAATATTATAATAACTTTTATTTTCTCTTAAAATTGACTAAATAATGGTTGTTTAACTACAAATTATGTATATAATTTTAAAATACTAAACTATATTAATTACTAAATATTGGTTTATACTGAATATTTTCTATAATAAAAAACAAAGATATGTTTGAGAAAAAGTTTTTAACTATTTAAAATAATTATTTTTAATTCATTTTTATATATTTATTCAAGTAAACATTATAAATCAGGTAATAATTGTATCGAAAAACCTTTACAGAAACACATATTTAATCAAATATTTATATTTTACTTTAAAAAATTAAATTGGGTTAATTAAATATCATATAAAATATAATAGAAATAATTAAAAGTGTAATTTTTCAAATAATTATTATGCTGAAATTTTATTGTTAAACAAAAACAAAACTTCAATCGGGAAATAAACAAAATTTTTTACGACATTATCTTTCAGATTATGAAACGAAAATAAATTTTACTAATTATATTATTTTATATTATCCCTTCTTTATAAAAAATCTCCCCGACATAAATGCTTATTTATAGCTGAGACAAATGGAAATACAAAAATAATGAACATAAATGACTTTCTTTGAAAAAAAAAATGTTTTGTAAAGATAAATCTGAAATGAATTTCGGGTAAAAAAAAAAAATAACACAAGTAAAAATGGTTTTTCTCTATGCGGAAATGAAAAAATCAAACAAACACACAGACAAAAAAAAAATAAAAATAAAAATTGAAATAAAATATAATAAAATAAAATAAACATAATGAAGTAAACGACACATCCATGGTTTGACTTTTACTTAAAAAATATTCATTTAACAATTATTAGAATCGTCGTTAAATTTAAAAGATATTTATTCTTTAATTAAATTTTTATTTCTCAAACAAAAATTTTAAATATTTTATTCTCATAAAAACTTGTATTTGTTAAAATTAAAAAAAAAAAGTTTTGAGATTACTATGAAAATAAGGCAAAAAATATGTTATATTTTTCCTTCACATTCAAAATATAAATTGATTTTATATTAAATGTTACACGTATTCCTATGCTAGTTTTATGATGTAAATATTGTTTATGAACGGTTTCGAAAAAGTTTGAAATTTAAAGTAGTGAAATGACCGGAAAAAATTCTAAAAAGTTGTAAAAACGATTTATTCGGAACTGTTAGGGTTAGAGAGAGTGTAGGAACTAAAACGTTCAAGAATTTCGATTTCTGTGAAACTTATATGGCAAAAAACTGTAAATTTGGCATGGTAGTATCATTTAAGATATAAATGTTTAATACGCTTCTTTTAAGTTTGTCCATATCATTTACAATAATATTATTTTCTTTGTTTAATATGAGTGGAAAATTATTTAAAATGATATACCAGGAAAAGTGGATTAAGAAAAAAAGTATTGATTAAATCTGAATGCATAAAGAACTGACTTTACTATCTACAGTAAGTAAAATAATTATATCGGAAGTGGAACGTAAACAAGATGCTATTACAATTACAAAATTTCTGATATAATTATGCACGGTTAAGTGCTCAAATATTCGGAATATATGTCTTAATATTTCAAATTTTAGTTGCTTAAAAAATGTACAGCCAACAGAGTGAAAAAGTATCCAAACCGGTACTCGAACTCGGGTCATCCGTATAGCACACTGACGTTCTACCAACTGAACCACTTGGAACGATGCCCAGCTTGGCACTTCTTACTATCACGTGTTGGCAAGGCTACAATCGCAGCATAAGATGAAATATTTTTCCGTGAGCCACAAACCCTGGGGCAAACATGAAATTAAAGAGAATTCAGCATCGATGATTGAATAAATCTATTTAATACTTGGAAATTTTTCCATAGAAAATTTCTCACTCCTTGCATTCATAATATTTCAAATTTGAATTGCTTAAAAGGCGTATAGCTAACAGAGTGAAAATTTCCAAGTATAATTTCCAAGTATAATATTCCAAGTAAGATTTATTCAATCATCGATGTTAGATTCTCTTCAGTTTCATGTTTGCCCCAGGGTTGGTGGCTCATGGAAAAATATTCCATCTTGTGCTGCGATTGTAGCCTTGCCAACATGTGATAGTAGAAATGTCATGCTGGGTATAGTTCCAAGTGGTTACGCCTTCTAAGAATTAAAATTTGAAATATTATGAATGCAAAGCGAGAGAAATTTTCTATGGGAAAATTTCCAAGTATTAAATAAATATGTTTTTAAGTTAACTTTTTTAACATTTAGTCGTACAAATCTTTAATATAATGTATTCATGATTCAACATCATTAATTAGTCATTAATGTCTCATACAACTACCTTGTGTAATTTTTGATTAATTTATACAAATTGCAATTATGTAATAAAATGGTATAAATATATATTTTACCGTTTATTCAGGCATATAACGCGCTCTTTTGGATCAAAATAATTCCTCATTATTTACAAGTGCACATTATACGCCGGAAATAAAAATGAAAGATTAAAAATTAAAAAAAAAAGGTGACCGTAAGAATATAGTTTTTTACATTACTGAATATTGCACATTCGGTACGTCCACGATTCGTATTTGTGAATTTGTTTCTTGTATTTTCCTAGCAATTATCGTACATTGAATCATCCTTATTCTATTTTCATATCATGTGTACTCAGAAGAAAAGGGCCACATTTGAACAATGTCTATTTTATTTAAGATAAAATATTTTGAAAATTGTCAATAGTTAATATTAATCGTAACAAATACGGACATTTTTAAAAACATTTTTACGCGTATCTGAACTTAATGAGTTGGAATGTACGTTGTCCCTATATGCTTCGTTTTTCCCTTACCTTATCTATAAGCCCTAACTTCATTTGAAAAGAAGTGGATCCTAATCGTAATATAATATTATAAATCTGATTGTGTGCAAATGTTAGGCTGAAGCCAGTGTCAAAATGGAGCATTTAATGATCCTGTATCTTTGCATATAGGCTGATTATAACCCTCATATGAACATAGGCTGGGTTTTGTTTATTTTATTCAAACATTTTTCTTAATAATTTAAAATTTCGTTATTTTCATTGAGAATAAATGGACATTTTTTCGTATAGCATTTTAAAATGGTTAAATTTACTTTACCGTTGCTAATACTTTATCGTTGCCAAAACTAATTCAAAACCCGCAAAAATAATTTTTACTCAACAATTTAGTTTCAATTGAAAAACTTTCACGGGAAAAATGAAAATGAAATTAAAATAATTAAAGAATTAAGAAGAAGATTAAATAATACTATTAGAAATAAAACGTACTTTTTTTAGTTTTTGATAATAATACAAGGTTTCAATATGCGTAACCATAGGAAACAGGCGAATATGACGTCATTTATTGTAAATAAAGCGAATATGCTTTGATTGGTGAAATAAAATGATCTTGGGTTTTTTCTTCACTTTTTCTTTTTTTTTTTCTTTTGTATGGTAACAATACTTGCCGTTTTATCGTCTGTGCACGGCTAATATAGCTAACTATACCGTATTTTTTATTTAAATTTTAAAAAAGTAAAAAGAAGTTTCAAAAGAAAATGGTTAGCAAATGTCAATAATATGCTCCGCAAAATTATCCATGTCGTAAATGATGTCATGGATCGCGAGAAATAGTGATTTTTCATTCTTAAAACTAAAGGAAATAACTCGATTACCTAAAAAAAATATGACGAAAGTTAATAGTTCCATTTTTGTTGATAAAACCTAAAGATTTAATATTATTTCGTTAAAGTAACATAATTTCCCCTATGCCAGTATTGAAATTAATTGCCTGGAAAATAAATTTAACAAGAATTATGTCATTAAAAAGGGATTTCTCTAGGGAAAAAGGAGACGTCCTATTTGAAATAAAACGGGAATTTTCCAATATATTTTAAAATGAGTGTGAATCAATTCCTTACATTAATAATACAAGGATCAATAAGTATAGAAAGTAGATGAGTTTCACGCCATATTTATAAAGAAAAATTTAAATGTTTTGTTATCTATACTGATTATTAAGCATGAGTATCCGTTATTGCGTTATTTCGTGCCGCATGAGTATCCGAGTTTTCTGCTAAAAATCACATAATAATTTTAAGAAAAGGAAAATGAACACGAATCTATTATATTAAAATCTGACCGTGTGTTTGTATTTCGCAACTACTCCTAGACCATCGAAAGCAACGCGATTTACTACCGGCTAGTTTACTACCGGTTCAGCGAATACCAGTTATAATTGATCCGAGGATGTCACACAAACTCTCAGAATTAAAAAAATTAAATTAAATGCCATTTTTTTAATGAAGTTTCTCTAGAAACGGAAAGTAACTTACTCCATATTTGTGTATAAAAAAGAGAAATGAAACAGATCAGTATATTTTTTACACCATTTTCTCATTAAAACTGAAAAACAGAATTTATTTTCACTTTTGAATAGATGGTGAAAACAAAATCTTGATTTCAGTAAATTATCCGAAAAATACAAACATGTTTTCACATATTCAAACTTCATGAATCAATTTATTCTGGAGAACAAAAATTGGCTGCCAATACACTGTCATTTAGCAAACAAGATTTGTTTCAACTATATATTAAACCAAGGAGGCAGAATTGAATTTAAAGAAAAAGCATATGCTATTTCTAATTAATGTTTTTTTGAAGGATGGCTGTTAAAACGTTTTACAAAGGCGTTAAAAGTAAAATTGTCTATCAGGTAAAATTGACATTTGTTTTTACCCAATTCGTGTATTTCCATGATTTTATTTGGCCCTCCTTTTTGCATTGGTTGCAATTTCATTTTCACGATTATTTGGCACAAAATTTCACTTTTTTAAGACTGAGTTATATCAAGGTCCCTATAACAAAAAATACCTGTATTGTCTCCTATGAAATGTGATAAATAGTTAGTTAATTATTAACGTTTTTAATTATTGGGACTAAAATATTTTGCTTAATTAATGTATTTATTCTTCTTTTAATGCTGCGTGAACGAAGTCACGGGTAACAGCTAGTAATATTATAAATCTTATTGTGTGCAAATGTTTGTCTGAAGCCAGCCTCAAAATGGAGCATTCAATGATCCTGCATCTTTGCATATAAATTTATTATAACCCTGAAATTAACATAGTCTGTTTTTTGTTTATTTTATTCAAATATGTTTCTGAATAATTCAAAATTTCGTTATTTTCATAGAGAATAAATGGACATTTTTTTCGTATAATATTTTAAAATGGTTAAATTTACTTTACCGTTGCTAATATTTTATCGTTTCCAAAACTAATTCAAAACCCGGAATAATAATTTTTACTCAACAATTTAGTTTCAATTGAAAAAATTTCACGTAAAAAATGAAAATGAAATAAAAAAATTAAAAAATTAAAAAGAAGATTAAATAATGTTATTAGAAATAAAACGTCCTTTTTCTAGTTTTTGATAATAATACAAGGTTTCAATATGCGTAACCATAGGAAACAGGCGAATATGACGTCATAATCCTAATCCTAATCATAATCATAATAATATTATAAATCCGATTGTGTGTAAATGTTAGGCTGAAGCCAGTGTCAAAATGGAGCATTTAATGATCCTGTATCTTTGCATATAGGTAGATTATAACCCTCAAATGAACATAGGCTGGTTTTTGTTTATTTTATTCAAATATTTTTCTTAATAATTCAAAATTTCATTATTTCCATAGAGAATAAATGGACATTTTTCCATAAAATTTAACCATTTTACTTTATCGTCGCTAGGGCTTTGATCGTGGCCAATAAGTAAAAACACGGAAAAATAATTTTTCCTCAAGAATTAATTTTCAATTGAACGATTTTCACATGAAAAATGAAAATTGAAAAGAATTCAAAAGAAGACGAATTTTCGTGATATTTGAAACAAAAATATGGAGTATTTGTTATTATACATGAAGTATGAATATCGGTTACATTAAAAAGATCTTTTTCTGGCAAACACTGTGTTATAATTAGAAGGAAAAATGAACAATAATTATATTATTAAAAATACATTTCGCTTGGACTATGGAACTATGAAAAGGATCCTCCTCGGCTTGGACAAATATGACGTCATAAATAAAACATGTATTTTCAAATGTTCGTAATAATACAAGGAGCATGAATATCAATGTATATTGAAGTAGATAGCTAATGGACGTAATATTTAAGATGAAAAACTGAAATATTTTTTTATCGATATTGAATAATAATTAGCTTGAGTACCAGTTACATACAAATGTGAGTTTTCCACTAAAATTTACGTCCTGATTGCCAGTAAAAGAAAATTAACAAGAATTATGCCATTAAAAAGATATTTCTCTGAGGAAAAAGTGACGTCATATTTAAAATAAAACGGGAATTTCAAATGTGTTTTACAAGGAGCATGGTTCAATTCCACATTAATAATACAAGGATCAGTAAGTTTAGAAAGTAGATGAGTTTCAGGCCATATTTAAAACAACTTTTTTTTTTTTTTTTTATCTATACCGATTATTAAGCATGAATATCAGTTACATACAGATGAGAGTTTTTTGCCAAAAAACCCACCATGATTGTTAGGAAAAGAAAAATAAATACGAATCTACTATATTAAAATCTGACCGCCTGTTTGTATTTCGCAACTACTCCTTTCAGATTGTCGAACGCAACGCGATTTAGTTAAAAACGGTTATCATTGATCCGAGGATGTCATATAAACTCTCAGAATTATAATTTTTGAATTAGGTTCCAATATATATATATATATATATATATATATATATATATATATATATATTACAAAATTTAAAATTTTATTCGCCAAGGTTAACATTATGCTATATAAATTTTCCTTTTAATAATATTCCATATATTATACCGGCTTATTAAATTAAAACGTATTCTTAAACTAATCTATCACTCTCCATATGTAAAGGTATAAGATCTTAATCCACCCAATACTATTTATTCCAAATTGCTTAATTGTAAAAATGGTGCTAACTACTTATATTCCTTAAATAAAATCCTTTTATTATTTAAATCCCTATTAAATTCACTATTAGTTCCCGCGTATATCAAACCTCTCTAAATTCTCCCGGTTATCACTGATTCGAGGATGTCAAAACTCTCAGAATTTAAAAAAATGATTTAAATTCCGAGATATTATTTATTATTAATTTTTTTTTTGTAAATTTTAACGAAGTTTCTCTAAAAATGGCAACTAAATTATTTCATTTTTGTGAATAAAAAAGAAGAAATAAAACGGATTAACATATTTTTTCTCATTAAAACTGAAAAAAAAGAATTTATTTTCAATTTGAATAGATGGCGAAAGAAAAAAAAAACTTAAATTACAGCAAAATTTTTGAAAAATAAAAACGTATTTTCACATATTCAAACTTCATGAATTCATTTATTTTGGAGAACAAAAATCGTCTGTCAACATATTTTCATTTAGAAATCAAGATTTTGTTTTTAGTTATAGATTAAATCAAGCAGGCAAATTTAAGCTCCTTGCATTTAGGTCTACAATTATTGCTCCCTATTCACAAGAATTTAATTTAATGAAAAAGAATATACTATTTCCATTGTCTTTGAAGGATGGCTATTAAAACATTTCACAATGGCGTTAAAAGTAAAAGGGTTTATCAGGTAAACTTGACATATGTTTTTACACAATTCGCCTATTTCCACGATTTTATTTGTTCCGCCTTTTTTCATTGGTTGCAGTTTCCTTTTCGTTTTTATTTGTCACAATATTTCACTTTTTTAAAACTTAGTTATGTCAAGGCCTCTATAACATAAAAATACCGTATTGTTTCCTATGGAATGTGATATGCAGTTACTTAATTATTTACGTTTCTAATTATCGGGAATGAAATACTTTGCTTAATTAATGCATTTATGCTTCATTTAATGATACGTGAACGACGTCACAGGTAACAGCTAGTTTGTTATATAGTGAATATACCTAAATATAGTTTCATAGAAAAATATAGTTTTTAATTTTGCGTGTATTATGCAGTGATATATAATATAAGCTACTTATCTTAAAATTGTGTCTCACAAGTTAATCAGTTAATAAATATGAGCTATATTTAAGAAAACAACAACTCTTTTAAAGAATGCAATTAATTTATATATAAACATTCAACGTGAATTAAACAATGTGATTCCCATGCAATGACAGTCTCACCTTCAGAGCACAGGTATACATCAATCTATCATAGCCCTTGGGGGTACAGTACTTTTTGTTTGTCCTCTGTAATTCGCTATCAATTATGTTTATTTTCAATTGACACAATAATTTATAGTATTCCATATACTTCAAAAATAGTTTTTTTAATAAAGCAAAAATAATGCTACATTATTTAGACGGCGATACGCATATTTTAATAAATCTGAGACAACTTTTTTACATTTTAAAGATGCTAATGTTAAATCCACATAACAAACTTTATATTTTTCAAAAAAAATCATCTGATATAAGAGTGTTTTCTTCTGAAATACATTGAATGGACTCTGTTGTAATCTAGTCTTTTATTAAACATTTATTATTGGAATTTAAAAACATTACTGAAATATATTAATGAACTGATATTAAAGTTATAATAAAAATAAAAGTGTATAGTTATACGGACGTCATTGAGCTCACAGGCTACTCATACTAATTGTATGTTATACTCTTATTTCAAAGAATAATGTCCCTCGAAAAAAAATCGACAATAAATTAAAAGGTGATTACCCCCGTTACCCCTTTTATACTTAACCAATGAACCCTCAAAACTAATCAGGGAAGCGCTGTTACATAATGAGACTATATACAAAATTTATAGCAAATCAGATATTTCTGCATGAATAAATTAAAGGGGAGCAGCCTCCATTCCCCCCTTTATCTTAACCAATGAACCCCCAAAACTAATAAGGGATGAGCCTTATCACAATATAGCTATATACAAAAGTTGAAGCAAGTCAGATATTTCTGCATGAAGAACCCATTTATCTAAATCAAGCGGTGTTTAGCCCCTCCCCGTTCCCCACCTTTATACTTAAGGAGTGAACCCCCAAAACCATCAGGGAAGCGCCTTATCTCAATGAACGTATCACAAAATGTGATGCAAATCGGATAACTGTGCATGAAAAACCCACTTATCTAAATTAAAGGAGGAATTAGCCCCCGTTCCCCCCTTTATACTTAACCAATGAACCTCCAAAACTAATCAAGGAAGCCCTCTATCAGAATGAGCCTATATACAAAATTTGAAACAAATCGGATATTTCTATCAAGAATTATCGCGTTACGTACTTGCATATGCACATACAGAATCTGCGGGTGACATATTAGATCTCAGGCTTTGATAGCCTGTGAGCGCAAAAACTCCTGAACACAGATTTATAAAACTTTAATAAAATTTTATGTTTTGACAATAACCAATATATTTATTTATCCCTTTTTTAACATATGTAATAAAAAAAGTGTGTCATTTGAATTTTATTCTTAGGAACAGCCAAAAATTATCTGTTAGAATAATACTTCGTTTAAAGTACGAAAAATCTTATTTCACATTTCTTTAAGAAAAATCTTTAAGTAAAAGATGTTCTTTAAGTAAAATCTTCGCAAAAAAAATTAATAAAATAATGTCAGATATATATATATATATATATATTAGTACTTATGCAGAAACGCACTTCAAAAAAGTAAATATAATAAAGAAAAAAGAATCCATATTGCACTTGCTATTCATTAGGAAAGCGTGCAAAAATATTTAAGTTCACTTATGTTTCCGTACATAGCATTAGCGAAACAGTAAATTGAGACTGGTCACGAATACATTGCGTGTTGAAGCATGTATAAATATATTTAGCTATTATTATGGTCACGGTGAAAACCAATAGCGGAGTTATATTTCAATCACGTATTTTTAAAAACTGTTGCAAATAACTAATATCTGATGTAGCGATTACATTATTTTTCTTCACATGGATCATACCGTAGTGCATGTTGGTTTTCTATGCCAGAATGTGAAACATCAGTAATTTTTTGTTTTATATTATTTTTATTAAAGTACTTTTCTTAAGTTGAAAAATAGGGAAAAAAATCACCTTTAGTGGCTTCAAATGTGATAATGTTTCCAAATTTTTATTTTAATACAACAAACATAAGATTGTGAAATACACATGAACTATGTAAAAGTTTTAATTTATAAACAATTTTAAACTTCTGAAAAAAAATTTGCATAATCAGCATGCACACAACCGTTAATACACAACGATTAAAAATATTTCGACACCTGATAAGTTACTAAAATTAATTTAATCTCGCAACATAAAAACTAATTATTTTTCATTTTAAATCTATGTTATTTAAAACTGGAAACATCTTTTAATTCCGAGTATTAAGTTGAAATAGATAAATGCATTTTAGTATGAGATTTATATGAATATATTATATCTAAGAAACGGAAATATTTTGTGCCCTATAACTGAAGGAACTGAACGAATTTATAAAATAGTTAAAAATAAATCAACCTATTTGTATTAAAATATTCATTATAAAGCTAAATTTATTTAAAATTTCAGTTAAATAGTTTTCTTTATTAAGTTTATTTTCCATAAATTGAATAAAATCTTTTTTTTTTTAAGTTTAAACATAATAAATGTTTTATACAATGTATACAATTAAAGGGCAAATTTCTTTAAAATATATGATAAACGAATAAATAAACATGTATAATCACAAGTGATTGCGCTTTCGAAATTTTATAGCCACAATTTTTAAATATTGATATATTAGTTATAAATTTTGAGTCTAAATAAGGTAAAGATTTAGAAATAATGGTTATAAAGTTCCGTAACACAATCGCTCGTGCAATATTTATTTATTTATTTTGCTGTGTTAAAAAACGAAATTTATTCACTTATTATTATAAGATATTAACTTCCTTAGAAAAAAAAAAACAAGGTATTTATTTTTAATAATTAGAATTAATTAAACATACAACCAAACAAGTTACAAACAAAATAATTTACCAAACCATTTAAGAATTACCATTAATAACTACAGATTAAAGAGCATGTAAAGGATAATTTCGATCAAAATGTAAAGTAAATATATATATACTAGGGGGCCTACCACCTGCGAGCTACGCTCGCCAACACCCACTCAGACTTCGAGGACTCTAAAAACATGACAGCCTGCTTTATTTTAAAAATATTGGTAAATCTGTAATTCGATTGCCATGCTTTTAACGTTTTAATGGGGCATTTTTTGATTATCATGACCTCATAGACAGCTGTTGCGACAACTGACGACTGTTTTCGGGATTCATAAGTAAAATCTATTACAACTTGAAAACCAGCTTGTACAAAATGGTTATGTTTAAATTGTGGCTACCTCTCGGATTTTTATAACAACGATCTGTATTCTGTTCTTCCTTTGCATTTAAGGATGAGAAAAATTCCATCTGCTTGTGAATAACATTAAGAACCACGGTATTGAAAAGTACTAAGTTATAGACATTTTCAGTAACAGGTTTTAATTTTCTCTCTATTTTAGCGCACCATCATGCATATTTTCATGTTATTTTAAATATGTAATTTATTTATTTTAATTAATATGTATATACGAATTTTCTAATAATTATTTATCATACAAAATTAATTAAATATTTTGTGCATGCATGCCTGCATTTATTCGGCATCAATTGATGAGATATTTAAAGAAATTTGCTATCCGCGATAATTTTACACCATGTTATGTCACTTGAATATTGTCCATAAGAAAATCGGGTACTTTTCCAGTATAGGATCCTTTGCTTTTAGGTTTGGCGTAATTCGAGCTTCAAAAAGGATAGATTCGTTAATATACATAGATTTGTTGCCAAAAGTTATGAAAACAAACCCAATGAACTTTTGGTGCTTTTCTATTATAGGGTTTCTGACGCTTTTTTAAAAAGCTTGGCGGAAAAAACCAAGCAAGATAGAAAACCAAGCAGGATATTTTATTCTCCTTCCGTTCAGTTGGGCAATTATTATTTTATATATTCGTTTCAAATATCCGAATTAGTGATTTTATAAATTCGTTTAATTAATTTTACAAAAAAATAACAAAATGATATCAATAAATAATAATTACTATTAATTCCTTCCCCCCCCCTTTCTTTTGCGTTTACATAAATGACGTCATTTGGACGAATTTATTCAAAATATTTTCAGTTTATAAATTAAACTAAATGCTGACAGACGATTGAATCCTGACGATAGAAATGTGATTTTTTTTTCCAGTTTTCCTGAAAAACACAATTTAATCACAATCTTGTCTTCATTATTGATTGAAATAAAAGATAATTTCAATTTCAATTTGAAAATGACGAATAAAAAGAAATCAATAATCCCTATCGGGATCCTTTTCAATTTTTTTCCCTTTTTTGTCACAAAAAACTGAGTAATTAGTTGCCATCATTACAGAAATGTCATTAAATTTAGAAAAAAAATAATATCTCGAAAACTAATTCCAATTTCAAAATTCTATTACCAGTTTTGACATCCGCGGATTTTTATGGACAATTGGTATTAATTTCACCATCAAGCGTTTAATATTTTATTAAAAATAGCCCTGAAACATAATCAGTCGTTTAATCAGTCGTTTCATAAATTCGTTTCATAAAATCGTTTCACAAATTCGTTTCATTAGGATTTTATATATATAGGGTAGATATATATATTTATATATAATACCATTAAAAATTTTAACTTTTATTATGTTGTAACAGAACAATATAATTATCATTAGAGACATTGAACGAATTTTGAATTGGTGGAAAAATTTACCCAACTTCTTTTCGAAATTCGAGAAGTATTTATTTTCTGCAGACGAGCAGGGAAGACCAAGCTATGCTCGGTCAAAATTAAATTTGAGTTCGAATATCATGACCCATGACCAAAATGACCCACTATTTGAATTTTCTCGAACATGTGACTTCGCCCAACAGTCTTCTAGTGCACGAAAACCATACGATGCAAAATTTAGTGTAAATTGAGCCGCTTTTTAGATCTTGACCCACAATGACCCAGAAATGACCCACTAATCAAATTTTCTCGAACATGTGACCTAGCCCAATGATTTTCGCGTGCCCGAAACTCGTAGAATACAAAAACTAATCAAAATCGTTAGAGCCGTTTTTTAGATAAAATTAATTTGATCCGCTTTGACCCAAAAATGACCCACTAATCGAAAGTTCTCGAACATGTGACCCAGACCAATAGTCTTCTCGTGCCAGAAAATAGTCGGATACAAAATTTCGTCAAAATCGTTTGAACCGTTTTTTAGATACAATTAGCTTGACCATGTCCCCAAATGTCCCCAAATGACCCACTAATTAAATTTTCTCAAACATGTGACCTAGCCCAACAGTTTTCTCGTGCCCGAAAACCATTGGATGCAAAATTTAGTGTAAATTGAGCCGCTTTTTAGATCTTGACCCACAAATGATCCAGAAATGACCCACTAATCGAATTTTCTCGGACATGTGACCTATCCCAATGATTTTATCGTGTTCGAAACTCGTAGGACACAAATTTTAATCAAAATCGTTAGAGCCGTTTTTTAGATAAAATTAATTTGACCCACGTTGACCCAAAAATGACCCACTAATCGAATGTTCTCGAATATGTGACCCAGCCCAATAGTCTTCTCGTGCCCGAAAATGGTAAGATACAACATTTAGTTAAAATCGTTTGAACCATTTTTTAGATAGAATTAGCTTGACCCTGACCCTGGATGACCCAAAATGACCCACTAATCGAATTTTCTCGAACACGTGACCTACCCCAATGGTTTTCTGGTGCCCCAAAACGGTAGAATACAAAATTTCGTCAAAATCGTTAGAGCCGTTTTTGAGATAAAATTTGCATATATATATATATATATATATATATAACCACACACAAGATTTGCTCGTATTAGAATATATTGTTATGAATTTTGTAAATATTTCATTCTTTTCAATTTATTTTATTTTATTATTGTGAAAATTGCAGTATTATTAATGTATTTCCTATTGAGTATCATGTAACTCAATGCTAAAGGCCTCAGGTGCTGTGCAAGAAAAACAACCTTACACCCTCATCCTTATAATGGAAGTCTATGGAAATATCGCCAAGGAATGGGTTTATCGCCAAGTTGGCGATGGTTTTGGCGACTTATTTTTGTCGCCAAATTTGGCGATATATCGCCAAATGTCGACAAGTTGGCGACGGATTTGGCGACTTTTTGTGCTACCCCCCTTATACATTTACATTGGGATCCTTTCACGTTTGGAGTACTCTATCGAGAGTTGAAGGACCTTCTGGTAATTTCTAGCATTAGAAAGCCCTGGAATAATCTGGAAAGATCTCTGAAGTCTATATAAGGGACGTCCACCAGTTCAGTTCAGTTAGTTGTCTGTCAACTGCGATTGAATTCATACGACAGGCTTTGCATTGAGAACTGTGTTACTCGGATCGATTTTGTCGTTGATACGTCGTATTGAACGCATTGTTTCTGTGTGAAATTTTGCTGCGCTTTTATTGGATTTGAAGATTACTGAATATCTTGTAATTTTCAGAAGATATTGGTGATCGTATTGCACTGTTTATAGTGAATAAAGCCTTTTTATTGTTCTTATATATTGGCATCAGTCCTTTCGAACCCCGAGCTAACAACAATATGATAAATATGCATTCATTTTCTATACATGGAAGTACAGTAACATTGTCATCATCAAACGAATGTACTGACCACATAAAATACCTATGATAAACAGATAATAAATAAAGACGTGTTTACAGTTGTCACACAGATAAAAACACATATAAACTGTTTGACTACTCAGTGGGGCGCCGATTATCCGAACATGTCAAGACCGAGATAGTTCGGTTAAGCAAAAGTTTGGATAACTGGACAGGTAATTTTAGAGATGTTCCTGACTATTCCAAAATGATTAAAATGCATTTTTTAGATCAAACATTTTTTTTTTATCGAACAACTTTAAATATATAGTAGTTGATAAGTAGATAATAAAAATTATTTTCCGTGCACACAATTCCCCTTCTAATTTTAACTAGGCTTGGGAATTGCAGCTGTTATTTGCTGTCTTGTTTAAAATTTGTGTTTTTTTTTTGTCATTTTTTAACTTTAACTTATTTTAAATTTATATTTTTAGGTGCGTTCGTAATTATATATATACGTACCACCTATAGTCGTCGTCTGATTCGTTCGTCTGTCCGTCTGTCTACATATAACAGCGCAAAAACTACCCAACCGAATGATTTGAAATTTAATATACATAATCGTTGCAGAATTTTGTCGAGTCATTTCAAACTTTATTAAAATCGAATAAAAACGTAAAAAATATATTAATAAAAATATTTATTAAGTAATTTGATTTTTGTAAGTCAATACTTTCTTGTTAAAGCGGTCCGAGGATTAATCGCCAAGCGACCGATTTGTATGGCCGATTTGTACTTATCTAACATGTATGACGTTTTAGTCGTATATGTCGTATATGACATTTTATAACCTCTATGACAAAGTTATAGTCACATTCTTCATTCTATTAAATCCGATCATACGTAATTAATTCAATGATATCCTATGATAGGTATTGATTCTAGATTCATTACGTCCTAATTAAGAAGGATTCATATTATTTCTGTAGTACTGAATTAAAAAATCGAATTTGTATACTAAAATTTTTTTAAAGGGGGGCTCAGGGCTTGATAGATACCGAAAAACATGTAAACAGAGCTCTCGCTTCGAGTCCATATAAAAAAAAAAGTATTCAATGTAACTAATTTAAACTTTCTGATATTCTTAAGGTATGTTTGTAGTCTTATAAAATTATAAAATGAAGTACTTCAATGTCATAAAATTAAAAATATAGCAAAATTTATATAACACAATTTTCGAAAAAAAAATTTAGGTGTCATATCACTATCCGTAAGATATCTTAACGTTGAATTGACCTAACAACCTAATTTTTGCTTTAAAATAATCAAGAAACTTTACTCTATAGAATGAAGTAATATATTTTAGACAGTTTAATATTTTGAGTATATTTTATGAAAAAAAAAATTGTATTTTTTTAAAGTTTTTAAAATTTTAAAATTTGAGAGTTTTTTTTTAATAATGTTTCCTTTGAGTGGTGGTTATATCCTTAATTCATACTATAGAGTAAAGTTTCTTGATCATTTTAAAGCAAAAATTAGGTTGTTAGGTCAATTCAACGTTAAGATATCTTACGGATAGTGATATGACACCTAAATTTTTTTTTCGAAAATTGTGTTATATAAATTTTGCTATATTTTTAATTTTATGACATTGAAGTACTTCGTATTATAATTTTAGAGGACTACAAACATACCTTAAAAATATCAGAAAGTTTAAATTAGTTACATTGAATACTTTTGTTTTTATATGGACTAGAAGCGAGAGCTCTGTTTACATGTTTTTCGGTATCTATCAAGCACTGAGCCCCCTTAATTACAGCAATTATACGATATTTTTTTTCGATAGATGTTTCCTGAGAAATAGATATTAAATGGAAAAAGGGTCTAAATATGGATTTCGAGTTCTGAAATTTTGAAAGTTAGGCTTATGTTTCCCATTGGAATTTTCAGTAAATATAAAGAAAAGGTAAAATGCTGCCAGTTTAAAATGTACTTATTTTATTACGGATATTAATCATAGCATACAGACTATATAATTCATTTCACTGAAACGAGTTATGCTACGAACGCACCTCATATGCCACGTTTGGCGTACAGTTTACAAGTTCTTTATCATTTTCCGAAATGCAAAATTTGAAATTTAAGCCAAAACGTTTTGGATTGTTTTTGCTTTAAAGAAGATATTACAGTGACCTCTCACTTGTACGACTCTCAGTTATACGACTCTCTCGGTTATACGCCGAATTCTCTTGGTCCCGTCCACGCTTTATGAGAAATAATGCTAAACTTCTCTCAGTTATACGACTGCTTCTCTCACTTATACGACTTTTTAAACGGTTCAGGCGATTTTATATTTCTGACTCAAGAAATCATTTTTATAATCATTAAAGTACAAATCATTTACGTTTCTTACCTTTATCCTTTTGACTATTGTTAAAGTGTTTATCAATAATGAATAAAATTTATTATCTACCTTGGTGTGTTATTAACGATGAAATCTATGGTGGGAAGGGGGTTATATGGAATTTTCTTGTGCCTGCCATTTAACAAAACCGATTAACAAAAGCCAAATGACAAGCTGCTGATCACGTCTCTGTATAGTACTGAGTGAGAAATCAGGGTTATTGCAAAATGCATTTATATAAAAGATCTACCATTTCTGCAACAAATTGAAGTTCGATTTCTGCCAGCAAATTCTACAAACAGATTAAAGCTATTAGATTTAAGGATTATAAAGAATTTTAAGTAAACTACAGAAGGAATTTGATTCGTCTTTTTATTTTTGATCGGGAAAACAAAAAGGAAGCTAAAGCAATTTCCATTTTAGAAGTTATGCATTTACAGCATCTGCATGGAAAAATATAACATCGCATACAGTTAAGAATTGTTTAAGGAAATGTGGTTTTTCACAATACGAAACTGGTAGGTCAACGAATGAAGTGAGTGAACTATTTTGGGAACTTTTAAAAATATATTTTGTTTTATTTTTTAACATTATTTTATAAATTTTGTTAAAATCTGTTCTTAGTACTCAAAACTTATCGTTTTAATATAGGTACAATATAATTAATCCATATAAACTTTGAAACTTGTATAATAAGACGGTCTCTCACTTATACGACTCTCTCAGTTATACGACTTTTTTTTACGGTCCCCTGAAAGTCGTATAAGTGAGAGGTCACTGTATTTTCAATGCCTGACATATCATGAATTCTTCATGAATTCATAAATTGAATAGGATCGGCATTCTCTTGTCGTTCCAACCATTTCACAGCTGTTTCCAAACCTTAAAAGGTTTAATTATGTGATCGTTCTGGACCATTTACTTAACATTCGTTATCATTTTCCTTCATACCCCGATCTCGAAACCGCTTTCGATTTCAAGGGCCATCCTGAAAGAAATTTCACACCAAAGAAAGAAGTGTGCTTGAATATTTGGACAGTCGAGTTAATTAGAGTTCGGATAATCCGCGCTCGTACGCATTTGATTGATTTTAAAATTGCTTTATAATATATTATGTTTATTTTACTTTAATACAGTATTTCTTGTTAATAAATAATAAATATTACCTTTTAAGCCGTCTTATTAGGTAGATTTCGTAAGAAATACTATCTATTACATTCTCCCCTATGTGGAATTTTCTGAAAAACTTTTTGCAGATTTACGCCGATCATGTCCTCTAGAACCCAAAATCGCCCCCAGTACAAAACTTTATATCTATCTATCTAGCTAGCTATATCACTTTCTTATGCAAACGATAACTCCAATAGTTCTGCACAAATCTCTTCAAAACTGATACAAAATCCGACCAAGAGGTTGGAGGAGGAATTTTGTGAAAATAGAAAAAAAATCCATAACGTCTTAATTCCGATGAAGAAAATTTTTGTGTGACACATATATGATATAAATTAAAATTCTCTCAAGGAGATAAAAAAGTAGGATTTTAAGAAGAAAAAAAATTAGAACTTTGTCAATTCACAAGTTATCAAATCCGTTTGAATTTATTATAAGTCTTCTTAATATTATCTACAACTTTTATATTGAAAAGATTTTAATAGGACCAACTCTTATAGCAAAATAAAATAAAAACAAAAACATGTAACGCGAAAACTCCCCCCCCCCTTTCCCAATAAAAATAGACTTTCCCAGCGCAGCGCATCACGTGAAATTAATACTTAACTTGGAAATATCTGTACCTGTAGGCCGTTCCGAAAGGGGTTTTTTTATTTGTGTTTACATGCTTTTAAAGATTATTGATTTTTTTTGTCTTGATACTGCTACATATATATATGAAAATTGTAATTCATATTTATTATCTAAAACATTGTATAAAATAAGGAAATTAAAAAAAATAATTAAGTAAGTAAACGCGAATAAATAAAACAACACCGAAAAAAATTCTGCCACTGGCATCTAGAAAATAAATAAATTAATAAATTCTAGTTCCCTTTGCTAGAGAATTCTAGTCTCCCCTATTCAAATTCAAGAGCGTTTTCCTATATTGTAGTGGTCAAACTTATTTAAAAATATTTGCAAATAAATGTGAATACGAGAGGTTAGTTTTAGTAACTATAATTCTAGTTTATGAATTTATTCCTGAAATAAAGTGATAATTTCTCGCAATTCAAACGTTTCATAATATAACGTATGGTTTCATCACCTAACAAACTATACACAAGAAATTCTCTATTCAGTTTATTTGTTTAGCTTATTTGCATAACTCGGAAATCTAAATATCTAGTTTAGGGATTTAGAAAATTACTACTTTTTCGTTCTAGATGAAGGTAGAATAAGTTTTCTTTCAGTGTGTACACTCATAACCTTATAATATTGTTTCATATGTTACATATTAATATCATGTAATATTTATAGGCATAATAACTTTTATCACGTTAAGAAAATACACAATGTTTGTTTATTTATATGATTAATTTTAATGCACTTATGAGATATTCTACGCCGTTTTCCTTTTCAAGTAAGTTGTTTATTCAGCTGCATTAGAAACTTTGAATTATTATTTTAAATTTTTGATGAAAAATTGTATAACTACAGATTTAATTCAAAATCAATATTAAGAAAATCTTTAAAATTGTGAATCAAAATTTTGGATTAGACACTTATTATATAAAAGATGCATTGCATTAATTTTCGCAGGACCGCTCACTGTGATATCTGCAAAGATTAAAGGATACGGTTTCATGGAGGTAAGAAAAAAGTTTTGAACGACAATTATTTAAAGAAAAAACAAATATTTTTAATACGTGAAAATTGTTACATTTTACGAACTATGTAGGTGCTAACATAGTTATTACTCTATCTGATATATTTTGAAAATGTATGGTTTTGGCAGTAGGCACTTCACATCAAATAATCGCATAAGTCATTGTATGGTAAACAAGAATAAAAAATCATGCGTCAAGCACAGATTATTAAACACTTTATAAAACGTCCATAAATGTACACTGTAAAAAAATGCAGTAAAATTACAGGCAGAGGCCGGCAGCAGAGATTCCAGTCATACCCCGTAAAAAAACAATCCATGCCCATCATTTTGTGCAGCCCGTAATTTTACGGGGCAAAGTAATACAACATTATAATGCACATGATATAATGAAATTTAATACACAATAACACTTTACTTACTGCTCCGTAGCACATAGCATGATAGATAATCATCACAGAATCGCTTTTTTGGCGGGTCAAAATTTTCGAAACACGAGTAAAAGGAAGAGTTTCACCCTAGCGGAGGACAATGTATGGGGTCGTACCGTATTTTTGCTAACATATGGACTAGAACTGTAAGAATATGTGGATTGCTCTTAATTTTCTAAGTATCTAAGGGATAAGGCCGCTTATTTTGTGGATCAGACCGTTTTTCATCAAATAAGGCTGTTGCCCGTGAAAATTGAAGGGCACCCGCTCATAAATTTAAAGTTTTTTTTTCTGAGAGTGTACTTACTGAGAGGGGAAAGATGCTGTTTAAGTAATTAACTTTGAAAACCCCTTTTGTCTAATTAAAATCAACAGTCAGAAAAGTCTTCATTTTTTTTTTGTACAGCCGTGAATATTATCATTAAATTATTTTTATTATGCTACAATTTAGTTTAGTTAAGAAATGCATAGCATAGTTGTAAATTCCCCTTCAGCAATGTTCGGCAATTAACGGAAATGTACTCGAGATCTTTTATGTTCCCCTGTATATCATCTATTGTATTTATACATACCGTGTAACAGACAAAACATTAGTTTAATTGAAAAACATACAGCAACTTAAAAGACACTTCCAACATTTATCATTTTCAGACAGTACTCTAACCGAATTCTTGTGTGTATCCTTGTAAATGAACGATGAATACCATACACACCATTTTCTATAGAAAGCCTCTTGTAGACCACCACAGTGACATACATTAATTTAAACATGTTTGAAATAGTGTAACGTTATTAAAATACGTTGCAAACCAATTTACCCTATAAATCGTAATGTAATGGATATCTTCTGTATGTCCCTGAATATGAACTATAACCGATATCTATTTAAATTTGAATACCAAACTTACCATAGTAGACATCATTAACATTTATCAGTTGCACGGCAATCAGAGAAATACGAGAAGAAGAACACGGACACACAGACAAACAGATTTCATAAACACTTTTTAACTATGTTAGAAAGCGTCAAAAATATTCCTGGTTTTAAACAAATGTTTTTTTTTTTTTTTTTTTTTTTTTTTTGTCTGGGATAACATTTAACCATTAACAATCCTGCCAGCGCAAGAATATCACGTAAACTATACACTCGTTCATGATATGAAAACCACATGTATATTCTTTTTAAAGAAAGAAATTACATAAAACAAATTAAAAATACATTTTATATTGAAGCGCATAATAAAAGAATGTTATATTATTTAAAGGAAATGGCATAATGAATATTGAAAATCGCTCTGAATTCATTTAAATTTTTTACAGGAATAATAAAATACGAAATTGGTGATGACTTATTGAATTTTTTAAATGCACAACCTTCCTTTTAATTTTAGAATTACATGCTTGAATTCGTATCATGCTTTCTTCCATGGGGAGAAGTGGGGGGTGTATTATAGTGTATTCATGCAATGTTTGAGATTTAAAAACATGTCATGGGGTTTTAACATTATGATAACTTTAAAACGAATTTTAAAAATCATTTTTAGATGGATTTTTAGATTGATTCATACAATAAATAATGAAAACAACAAATCAATTAAAATGGAAAATATTTATTGCAGCAGATAATTCCAAAATGTTTAAAAATGTGTTTAAAATAGCATCCTGAATGATTCAAGTTTTTCTCAGTTTAGTTTAATATATGAACAGATATGAAAAATCAGATCTAATGAAAGAATAATTAAACGTCTTTAAAATATTACCAGAATGGAGAATGAAGAGACTATTTTGATTGTAAATCTTGTTTGAAGTGTTAGTTTACTGAAATAATTAATATATCGTAAATGTCGATAAAGTAATGAATTCCTGACATTTATGATGATGTTTTAGATATATTTTTTAATACTTGAATCCTTTACAGTAAAAACTTGTAATCGGTTAAAATATTTTGAAAATATTGAAAAAAAAAACACAATTACGTTTGACGCTGAAATTTAAAAGATGCTGACTACCGCTTACTTGCTGTTTTTTGTTTTTACTTTTTTTTCCCCTCAGATAAAAAAAACTGCTGACGCAATTTCTTCAATTTTTAACTGATGAGTCATGTATAGTAAAAAACTAAAACAATAAATGCTGTAACATAGAATCTTATTCAAACAGATTGAATCTTAATGAAATGTTCTAAGTATCAAATGTTTTCTATTTCTTTTTACTGAGAAAAAGCCGACAATTTAAATTGTTAAACAAATATTTTTTAATGACAATGTTTCGTATATATATATGATCTGAAAATATTTAGATTTTTGAAAAAAAATTAGTAATAAGATAACCGACAATAATACGGATTATATCTAGAATTGTCTGAATTTGTTTGACTGGATGCTACCAGAAATTTGTTTTATTAGTTCAAAATGCATAAAAAACTATTTGGTTAATACACAAAAAACTTAACACATGAAAGGAAAAAAAATATAATTAAAAACTCTTTCATATTTATAGCAATTGCCTGAGTTATTAGCAGAAAAGTGCTAATTCTTTTACTACGGACTTCTGTGTCGTCTCCAAAAAATCGTAGTAGATGTTTGAACGACTGCCAAAAACCAGAGGTTATATTTAGAAATATATAACGGTGTCGGAAATTATTATGTATTTTGCTACAATAAATCTTACATTTACTGTGCAAATTTCATAATTTAATTTTTTTACAGAATTGAATAGGAAAAATATGTATTTTCAAATGAAACCTTTGTTCAATTTAGAGATTTTTTTATGGATTTTTTTCAAGTGTAATTTTTCATTTTATCGATATCATTGAATAATTGTTTGCTGCAATAATAAAAAAATAGTTAGTGACAGATGAGTTGCCATATTTTAAAAAAAAAAGTACGCAGAGAAATTTTATTTATTTATTTTTTTACATTAATCTTCCGTACTTGAGGCCACTTCCATGCGCCGCCATCATGGCTGCAACGGTCTTTAAATGAAACTGAATACCACTAAATATTTTAATTGCCTGTTTTGTGTAGAATTACATTTGTTGAAATGCGCCATTTGTCATGGACCCTTTTTACGGAAGATTAATCATAAGATTACATTAATTATAAATTACGGCACTTTCGTGCTAAACTAAGGCTCAGTCATCACAAAAGAAAATGTCTCTATTATTTTAGATGTCCTTGCTAGGTATGCGCTAACACATTTTAAAAGTATTATAATGTTTAATGTCTGAAATGTTCACGAACTATACAGTCATTTTCAGAAGCACATTTCAAACGACAGCCATTTTGTCCGAGGAATATAACACATTTTGAGTGATTTTAGAAGGAATCTGTTTTATGCCTTAAATACAATCAATCAAAGCTTATTGTCATTACTAACAATTCAAAAACTATGTAATATGAATGTACATCTGAATGAGATTTTTATTAGTTTCCGCAATCAAGTTTATAATATATATATATACACGTCAATTTTATACACTGTATGCTTCAGTTTGCATAATAGGACACTGTATGGCACACGTTGTGACAAAATTTACACTGACACAAATGTGTTATTTTAAGTTTAGTTTAGAAGTATTGAATTCCAATAAAGGAAAAGGGACAGGCATTATAACTTTATTACAACTGGAGCAATTTTACATTTGAACAGGTTATGAAACAACATTATGAATGTTATGAAAAATGTAGCATAAGCATGTTAGAAGTCTCTTGAAATCGCTTTGTGTTTGGATTAAATATTTTTATCAAATATTAATTTCATAATTCACAGATCATAACAGAGAATTATATAAATTGCAAGGTAGTTATTCAGATGTTTGTTTTTAAGTAATATGTTGACACAAATTATAGCATAACAGAAATATATTTCTGTGATATAAAAATACAAATATATAAAATTAACAATATAAGTCGAAGACATTTAGTCTAAATAACTCTATTTGTCTTTTGGGAGTAAATATAATCTGAGACTAAAATATTTGGTCAAAACAGAGGGTTGCCATTAAAAGAACTAATATTCAGTTCAAATTCTAAATTGTAGATGGTTTCCAAAACGCGAGAGGTAATCAAAGTTGAAAATTGTTCGTGTTCATATTACTATAAAATATAATACAATAATTACAGCACTGTTTCATATCATATACAATTGATCCTTCATCAGGTATAGTACCAACACATGGTTCAAGCCAACCGCATATGGTATGTTGTTTGCATGTGAGTATTATATCTATTGTATTATCTTTTATGGTGATCTTAATGAAGTTTTCAACTTTATTTCGAATTAATTAGGATGTAAAATTTGATTGAAAAAAAATCCTACTTTTATTTTTTTAATCTGATTTTGAAAATTGGTATAATTGTATTTCTCAATAATTTGTTTATGGCGTGAAATGACTGAAAAGCAAAAATTGACGTAATAATAATAATAATAAAAATCCGTATGTAGATCTCTAGAAATTTTCAACACTTATTTCTCCAAAAAACAAAACGAAAGCTGTAATGTGTTTTTTGTTTAGATATGAAATAAAGATATACTATGTATAAGAGTTTTTAATAAAAAAAAATATTTAGATTTTCTCGAAACCTTTTTTGATTATTAATTGCATCTATATTATAATTTTTTCGTCTATGAATTGGCTGTTAAGGGGCCGTTGCTATTTATACTATTTATCATAAAAAACTTGTTCAAGAAAGACAAGAATAATAAATGTGCTTATCATTTTTACATATGTGAAAGTTCAAGAATATTATCATACAAAAACAAATACCGAGTTACAAAACAATAATTATTTGTTACAAATAATAACAATACCTCAATTTTTATTTTTTCGTTAAAGAACGTGCATCTAAATTTAGGATATAAATAAATGCATGCATTATTTTAATTTTCTAATCCAAGTGAAAACTGTGTATTTCTGAATGAAACAAAATTTTGTTTGTGATGATTTCATTTTATGTGATGATTTGTGATATATGATGATTTGTGATGATTTCATTTTACTAGGAAGACGTGTTATTAGTTTTATCGAAACTACTAATCTTCTCCAACTATGTATAAGTTAACCGAAACATTATACAGAAAATGTATTTTCAAAATAAGAAATTCCTTTCATAACAAGCTACAGCAAAAGAAATAAGTAAAAAAATTCTAAATTTACACTGGTATTAAATTAAGCATTTTTACAAAATGATGTTTGAAACTTCAATAATTATGAAGTTAGCAAAATAGAAACACATGAAACATTTTATTTGATGATGGTAAACGCTCCTTCCTTTATCTTGAGGCAGTTATTTCCATTATCTATGACTTATTTATCATCAAGCATATTCGTGGTGTAATTTTTATATTAAATGTCGAATCATCCGAATAATAAAACTTTTATGTGAGATAAAAACAATAAAAGTATATGTTTATCTCAAGTTAGATTATTTTATGACAGTTACTAAATAAATAACTTTTTAAAAAAATGGATTTTTTGCGTAAATGTCTGTAGAAAAAAATGTATTTTATGGTTCTTAAGGCTGAAAACAATAATTTGAAGTGAGTGTAAAAAAACGCATTTTAAAAATAAATTCTTAACTTATTTAACACATTTTATAAATTATTTATAAAATTCACAATATATAAAAACAAACGAGATTAAATAAATTAAAATAAATTACATTTGGTATTATATTTGAAATTGGAAATTGCATTACTTTAAATAAAAAAAAAAGCTAAAAAAATACTTTGTTTTAAATACATTCAATGTTACTTTTTCTAAAATGGAGAATTCATGTTTCGTCTGTATGACAGTCCAATAAAATGAGATAATTTTTGTGAAATATCATGTATTGCATATTGCATCTATGCACTCATTAATAGAGAATATTTTGCTCAGCGTTAATATATGTAGAATACAAATTATTTTCTTATCTGTATTTAAGTGCTTTACACGGTTATACATTTTTTTTAAGTAAAAATAATATATTTTCGTAATTTGAATCGTACAATGTGTTTTTGTGGAACTGTACAATGCATTACAACCAGTTTTGGTTTGTTTCATCTTTAAGCAAAATATTATGTTTCTAATAACTCCATAAAAAAGAAAAATGCTAAAATAATCTTATGAGAATTGTTGTCCGTAATTTCTGAAAATTATAAAGTGTGCCAAATGACTATAATCACAACACTCATAAAATAAACGCATTCGTTAATACAGTTAACAGTCACTTTGTCAATGTTTCTCTAGTATGTGGTCGCCTAGTTTTTGAAACTTAAAAAAATGTGCGTGATTGGTCGGAATCTATCCTGTTGAACACTTTATAGACATAGGCAGCGTTTTTAGTATCACTATAATTGGTGATTTAGTGTTGGTGACAAATGCCGCCATTTTCGCAATAGCTGTTTTTATTATATATATTATATCAAAACTCATGTCTTTCTGTTAAATTATGCGACCACTGCATCGTGCTACATTTTTTAAATTTTGATTTTTTATGTGATATTAACATTTACGTGTTTTATATTTAATAATGATAAAAGGTATATAACCTTGCGTGGCACTTCATTCAATATTGACTTTTTAATAATATGAATTGGTAAACACTCGAAAAAAAATATATAAAAGGAATTAAAACAAACAAGATAATAAAAGGAAAAACGGATAGCATTAAAACTTGAAAGGAAATACACCTTAAGAAAACGAACAAAAGACATTTGTAAATTAAAACACAAAAAATGTAACTTTGCATCTAAAAAGAGTATTAAAATACCCTTTTTTAAAACAGTATTCTGAAACAAATTTTAAATATCTTATTTTAAATATCCTTATTTTTTATTTAAAACAATCCGTAAAATATTGATGTTATTAAAACGAGAAAAAGAATAAGTGGAAAGGTTTATTCCTATAACTAATCCCTTTGATCATTAAAGATACATATAGGAAAAGAATTAGAATGAAAGAAATTTAGACGTTTTTAAAACGTGAAAAAAATAATAAAAATGTTTGTTTGTGCAATTATTCTCTTTGACCATTCCTTTAAAAATGTCACTTTTAAACGAGCAGATTAAATGAAGCAGTATTTTAAAATTAAAACAAAAATATTTTTTAAAAAAAGGTTTCGATGAACAGTATAGAAAAACGAATAAAAAACATATTGTAAAAGAGAAATAACAGAAGCGCAACAGTAAATCGTAAAATGGCATACCTTTTTCACAGTGAAGCGATTTTCTTTTACATATATATTTTTTCTCATCACAGTTACCTTCCAATTTTCGATATGATCTAAAGTGTTCAAATTCAATAAATATCTTTAAACATTTAGAAAGTACTCGGATGATATTTATATAAAAGAAAATAAATGTGTTGTTAGTTAATCCACAATAACGCAGAGATTCCTTTAAAACGCAAAGATTCCTAACGCAAAGAAAATAAATGTGTTGTTAGTTAATCCGCAATAACGCAGAGATTCCTAAAAAAATCCTTTACAGAAAAACGTATTTCATAAATTAATTAGAAAATACTTAAATCATTTCAGCACATTGAGTTAATTAAATTTCTTATTAGAAATAATAGAAATAATTAAAAGTTTAAATTTTCAAAAAAATCTTTATACTGAAATTCTATTAATATCTCATGTTAAAAAGAAAATTTAAATCGAAAAATAAACAAATTTTTTTCTAAAATTATGATTCGGTTTATGAAACGAAGACAAAATTAAAAAAAAATATGCTGTCTTGATTAGAAAAAATTCTACTCTATGCTTCTGTTTCTTTTACATTAAAAAAAACCGCAGTTATAAATTCGTACTTAAATGTAAGACAAATGGAAATGCAAAAATATTGAACTTAAATGATATTTTTTATAAAAAACTATTTTAGTAAAAGAAAATGATAAAGGAATTTCGGATAAATGAAATATAAGAATCTATCTGCACTCTGTGCAGAAAGATATAACAAAATGAAGAAAACGGCACCCATTGTTTGACTTTTAGTTAAAAGAAATTCAAATAATAATGATGTGTTTAATAAAAAATCTTTTATCTAATTAAAATTTCCAACTAATTAAACATTGTGCTTGATAAAATTTAAGATTTTTTTTCAGATTGCTGTCATTTTTAAATCAATGAAAAAACATTATATATATATATATATATACGTATATGTGAATACTTTGGCAATGTTACATATATTATCTGAAAAGTAACGCTCGTAGTCTGCATCTACTGAAACTTTTTTTCATTTGTAGGACTAATATAGCACGCCAATTGTGTTACCTTCGTATTAAAATATTATTACATACTTGTATAGATTAAAATTAAATTTCTTTAAAGCAAAATGAATGGTAAATTTGTAGTAAGTTTTTTGTTAAAATATTGCAATTTTCTATAGTTTAAAAAATAATTACTTTATAGCAAGATGGAATATAATAGTGTGTCCAGATGAATATTGTTGCTGAAGGACACCATTTTGAGTATCACTGATAGATGAGGCTCCTTTCCGATAAGTGCAGTTTTGTACAACGCGATCGAACACATCAGCGCTTTGTGCTTTTCATTTGTATCATTTTTGTGAGCAAGATTTTTTTTGTAATAAATCGATGACGCTGATCAACTTTGTAATTGACGTTTTTCCCCGTATCTTGTACCGTTTTTTAAATAAAAACCCTAACTCCAAATTTAGCCACCAAATGGCGCTGTAAACGGTTTCCTTGCGTAGCGCATGGCAACTTTACTATATCTAGACCATATTTTTATGACTATAGCTTTTGCCGTTCAGAAATTATTGGAGTGACAACGGACTTTGGCGGGCACACTGTATATTAACCTACTAATCATGAACATTTGTTTTTTCTTTATAAATAGGAATTCTTTAAAGTAATTCTGAAAAAAAAAGAATATTTAGGAGAAACAACATGTTTTGAAAATATAAGCAATGACGGCTAATGGGGGTAATTTTTTTTCAGAAATTTTATTTATGCCTCGGTGCATTTATGGTAGTTATTTATCTATAAAAGTGATAAAGTCATTCAGAAACTGATATTTTACAAAGAATTCATATAAATTAGTCATATAATTCATAAAATTACCCAATTCCTTAAGCATTTTCATTATTCACCTAATTTTATTCATCATTGTATTATTTTTGTCCTACTGTTGTAACTGAAAATGATTGAATATTTTTTATGCAGTATTATATTTCCTTTTTTGCGTTTTATGAAATTAGTTTTTCATTATTTTATTTTATTTTTCTTCATTTTGTTATGTTTTTTCTGTAATCCGATTTGAAGATTCTGCTGAACTTTTGTCTAAAATATCAAGTCTGCGTTTAATACTTTGTCTTTTTTCAAACACTATATCAGATATTTCTCGACTGTCTGGTGATTTAGAATTTACGGAAAGTTCTACTCCACCAGATATATCATGGGGTAAATCATCACATAAATTATTTTCTATTACATCTTCCTTATCTGTTACAATATTGTGATGATGTGGCAAACAAACGATTTCCGGAACAAACGAAAAATTATCCAAATATAAAATAAAAATTGTTTTATTGTCTTCTATGTAAAAGAGTCAGACAAATATGATATAATGGTGAAAAACAAAGAGGTGGATAATGAAAAGGCTTATATAGCTGATAATTTATTTTTTTATTATAAATGTAGACGTTGGATTACTTCATATGAATTATTTTTAAAATATCTCCTTTACAATGCTATTATATATTTTATAGCTAATGAATTAAAAAATAACTACCATAAACTTATTGAGTCATATGTAAAAGTTTTCAAAAATAAATTATCCTCATTATGCGCCATCACTCCCATTTTGAGAACAACTAATGTTTTCGGTAATTGTGATTGATCTATTGTACATATTTATCCCGGATTCATTTTATTTTATATAATGCACAGCAGTTATATACACATTTCAGCTAAAAGATATATTATTTATTATAAAGTTATTTTTTGAACATGTTTCTTTCGAATGCGACTACAAATCCGAGTAAAACTTTTTGTACAGGTTTTAAAAAATAGAAAATTCACATGAAACTTTAAAAAAAATGACACAGGTCATCTCATACATTCAAAATGCAAGTAATATGAACATTTTAACAATATATAAAATACTCACTTTAGAAAAAACACCTAAGGCAATGCTCAGATTAAATCATATACTACCATACCTTAATTCAAAAACTATCCTTCAATTGTTGTTAAAGGAAGCATTTCTCTTTTTTTAATATATGTATAGTTAAAATTAAAGATTATGTTGGAGACTTTTATTGCACTACTTGTTGTGAAATGATTGTATTAATGATGAACAGTATTAATGATTACTTAAATTTAATCAATAAGTTCAGAAAACTCGAAACTTATAAATCAGGTCAGGAAAATCTAAACTTATTTTTGACCGCAATATTTTACTAATTCAGATGTACATTTTCAATAGTTAACTTAAATTAATAGAAACTGTTATAAAGATCTTATTAAAATGCTCTGTTATATTCCTTAAAAAACCATGACGTGTTTCTGGAATATACATCAATTAATACACAATCGTTGACTGATAATCGGCCTTTTAAAATGCGACTCTACTTTCACAGCATTTAGACATCAGCCACTGAATATAGAAATTACATGGTGAAAAATAATAATGATTACTTTATTTTAATCAATCAGTTCAGAAAAATTTTAACTTATAAATCAGGTCAGGAAAATCGACGATGGGAATATAAAAATCGGTGAATGGAAAACAACAATACAATATTTAAGGACAAAATAACAAAAGGAATAAAGGGCTCGTCTCAAATACATATTTTAAAGTATTAAACTTAATAAATAAATGGTTTTATTTCTAAAGTTTGTATCCAAACTTTAGTACTGCAGCAGAATTAATAATCGCAGATATTTAATTATCTGCAAAAAAAACTTAATTTCTGCCATTTATGTATATTTTAATTGCAAATTTACTTAAAAAACAAATAACATTTCTTCTTTGGTTGAAAAGATTTCTTTATTATTATTATTTATTTTTTAAAGCTTTCTGTCACTATCAGTCAGTTTAAAAATATTTAAAAGACCATTAAATATCAATGACAATATAACTACACTTATCAATGAAAATATAACTACACTTGAACATTTTTTGTATAATTTATACAAAAAATTAAATAAATATACAATTTGTATTCTTATCTAAAAGTCGTACTGAAAATGTTGTAAATAATAATAATAATATGCTTAATGTATTTTCATTTAAAAATGCAAAGTTTCTTAGTTGGTGAATATATTATGCAGTTTGAATAGACTATGATTATTTAATATTTGTCTGTTTCCATTTCGGTGAAAATAGCGCAATATCGTAAATATAGGTATTTATTTTTGACTTAATACCTGTAATGCGTTTAGCTTGTTTTATTAATGAAAATTCTGATAGTAATCGTCGATAGAATAAGCTAAAAATTCGCTGTTCCCAAAAGGAAGCAAAAATATAAGGAGTTGTATCCAAATATACTAGCTTATGAAAGGTGACATAATAAAAATGAAGTGTCTTTCTTTGAACAACCCCTATCTTTTTGCTTCCTTTTGGAAACAGCGAATTTCAAGCTTATTCTATCGACGATTACTATCAGAATATTCAAGCTATGTTTTTGAGACTTTCACAAAAGTTGGTTTACACATTTAGCTAATATATTATGCACAGTATATTTTGATTGAATTCGCGCTTGCGCAGTGAAACAATATTTAGTGAACCTGCTCATTTTTCATCCAATATTTATTATTTTTCAATTCTGATTACAGGGTATTGTATATAATGTTGTTTGTCATTGTTCTTGAAAAGAACATTCTTTTATATTAAGAACTCTGAAAATTATAAGCAAGACACTTGGTGAAATTTGTAATTGTTTTTATAAAAACTTTAATTTTCTCCACGAGTATACGTGCTATCCTCATAAAAATGGACATAGTTTATTAAAAAAAAAGCCTCCTAAGCATGTGCTACCGTTTCAACTCTTTTGCAATTTTAGTTTTTACAGGGTTATCCAAAATATGTTCGTTTTTCTTCAATTTATTGACGGCCCCCTATGGGGTTTCGGGAAAAAAAATCTTAGCCGAATTATATGATGTTGACTATGCTGTTTACACGCCTGAAGTTTCAGTATAATTCCTTATGTATTTTTTTTAGATATTGCACAAAACATCTGAAATCGCAAGTGACCGGTCATCATTGGCACGATAGTGTATGATAGACCAGCGAAAATGAGGCTAATCTGAGGCACACAAAATAATACACCAATTTATATAGTAATAAATTCGGCTTTCTGATTATTTTGTAAACAATACATCATTTACAAATATATTTTACGAATATACTCAAAATCTAAAAATAAAAATAAAAATATACATAGTTTACACATCTTTACTTTCTATTAAAAAAAAAAAAAAAAAACTTTCTGACAGACTTCAAAACTTTTGCCATACAATCTACTGACAATAAAATTCAATGGTAGGAGAGTGTTAGGTCCACTCACGTCTGAGAATCGAACATAGCTCAATGCCATGTTAGGCTTAATGAAAATATATGCTAACATATGATATCTAAATGATAATTTCCTCTACCGCCAATCATGTCTGTTCAGCATATCTATACTAATAAAAGAAAGTTTTTATCTGTGTGTCTGTCTGTATGTATGTCTGTCTGCGATGGCTAGAAAAATCTAGAGCACCTAGAAGTCTAAAAATATCGGTGAGGATAGTCCAATCAATTAAAAACTAATCAAAGATCACAAACAAGAAAGTACTCATCCGAAATCCACAGATGCAAGCTCAGAACCCTTTTTTCCGCACCTTCAGTGATGAGAAGCAACGAAGCGATAGTCAGCCCGTCTTTTTTCGGTTTTTCTAAATACGCCACGGGTGAACGGCCGGATATAAGGAAAAATCATCTACATATTCTCGATGAACGTACTTTTACGTCTCGAACGATCTGATCGCGTCGAAAAAATTCACAGTTACTCCTTTAAATAAAATAATCAAAAAACGTCAAATTCATGTTTTTTTTCCCTTCTTCTAAGGTTTTTGAGTGTTGCATCCTCCGGACTATGACAGATATGGAAACACGGAGTTCACCAAATTAAAGACGTGACTTTATCCTTTTGAAATCCATCTTTGATTTTAAATAATACGAACATTAACCTTTCAAAAAAGTATATTTTCTGTACGCCGTCTTGCAAATTTCGGGATTTTGCCGATTTTTAAAATTTGCATCCGCGCACAGTGTAAGATTTTGAGAATCTATGGGGTCAAAATTCAATTTATGAAAATTACTGATATTAACTAAATAAATATGCACTTACTGTAGATAAAATGGTTCTATATTATGGAAAAATAAGTATTTACTCGTTACATTGTTCATTTTACGTCATCATTATTACATTATCATAATCATAATAGAAAGAGTTTTCGTCATTTTCATTTATTGACTTTTACGCAGTGTTATTTTATTCAGTGCAGATTTTAAAAATATACAATACCTAACTTTTACAACAAGAAGAATTTTTTTTACAGTGTATAGTAATAAAGTTATTGGGTACTGACATCGCTGCCAGTGCCATCATTAATATTTTCGGCACTGCCTTTTTTTTTTACATTCAATCTATAACCAATATCTCAAAAGCATTCCATAAATCTTATCTGTGCATGTAGTGTCGATAAGCCCCAAGAAAATGTGTGAGCATTACTCGTATATGTTCAAATACATTTCAAATTATTCATAACCTTGGAAGTTGCGTTAAAGATATAGCATTTTTGGGTTGCTTTATTTAAAGATAGAATATTGCACACTTTGCCATAGAATATTGCACACTTTGTTTTTTCAAATCTGGGGTCTATTTCATTATGTTTGATCATCTAATTCTACTATTGTTGGCATAAGAGCAGTAATTTGATTTCTGATCTTTTCAAATTCTTCCGTTATGGACTGATCAGTTTCTTTGGTGAACTAAATTTTATTGAACTACAGTAAGAAGTAGATGAAGGGTGTGCATTTTGCTGTAATATAAAGTTTTGATTTTCTTCCGCAACCGTATAGTTTTAAAGGAACCACAGATGGATTAGAATATTTGCATCTTCAAAGTTGTTTTCATTTAATTTTTGCTAGTATCTACTTTGTTCACCGCTTCCATCGACCCCCCCCCCCCCCCATTTAAAAATCATTGTTATACTTTTTAACACAGACCCTTTTTCTTTCGTAAGAATATTTAATATCCGTTTGTGTATAATACAAAGTCCTTTTATCGTTAAATCTACAATAGATTGTAATTTAACTTCTGCAATTGATTAAGAAAATATGCAGTTTTCTTCGGATGAATAGCACATTTCTTTTGCATCTTTTACCTGCTCATACGATGGATAAATGTTCAAAACTTTTTGTAACGCAGAGTTTCTTATAATCCCGTATTTTCGGCAGCTTAATTTCATAGTGGTTATTAATTTAGAGCTTCTTGAAGAGAATATTTAAATATCGGGTATCCGGCTTTTTGAACGATTTTTTATAAATATCTGCTTTCTAAGGGTTTACAGATATTTGCTTTAACATACCCGTGGCATCCTTTCGTCCAAATTGTCTTAATTTTAAACACGTGGCATGTGTAAGTTCATTTAGTGAGTGATCTGAGAAGAATGGATAAACCTTTTTATTTCAGATTTTGGTCCACTTGAACAAAATTTCCTTTGGACGTCCAACTTTCTTCGCGTAGTCATTATTACTTCTGTCTGGTATATAGATTACTTATTGTTATATTCGAATCTATCCATCTCTTATTTTTCATTAAAAAGCGTTATTTATGCGATGGCAATTCCTCCATCTTCGATTAATGTCAATCATAAACGAATGGATCAGCCGCTTAATCTGGTGTAACATAATATATGAGCAAGGTTGAAGTTTATATTTTTGTAATACATTGTCTATCAAGATATTTTTAGAATTCACTGGCAATGATTTATGTACAGTAACATAATTTATAAATATCTCATAGAATTCTCTTTTCGAAATTAACACTTTAATACCTGCCAAAAATTACTTATATTCAAAAGTTGCAAATAGTTGCAGCTGAAATTGATTTATTTTATATGTATATGCATATATAATTACAAAAAAAAATTACCTTACAATGAACCAGAGTGTACATAATTTTTGGCTGCTTTTTTAATTTAGCATATGCTATTAAATTTTCAAATAATTTACATATTAATTGACAAGTTTATTTTTAAGAAGTAACACTTTTAAATAACTATAGTAATTGTAAAATACAAAGTAAATACTTTGTTGTAACAATTCTATACAATCATAAAACCATATTTACAAAATAAGTATATTTTTAGCCATAAATATCATTTGCAATTACATCTACAACAATCGCCGCTCTAAAAAGGTTTACAGAAAACTTGATTTTGAGCCGACTTTTGATGGTGTTGTTGTGGAGTGAAACTGCTTTCACTTTATCTCTTTCCTCCTCAATGTGTTAGATGTAATTTAAAATGTCTAAAACTGAAATTATTTAAAATCGATTTTCTGAAATTTTTCCCGCTAGATTTGGGAAATCTTACACTGTGCGGCGGTTCTGAACGAGTTACAAAAAACTAAAAATACCAGACAATATATGAATCTGTACTCTTTTGTACATATACAGTCGTTTTCCAAAAATACGAATATTAACCCTTCGAAAAAAATTCGTGCGCAGGATTCACTTTTGCGAATTCCGATTTTCTGCGATACATAAAATCGCGCATCGGTCTCTAAAATAACAAAAAAAAAAAAAAAAAAAAAAAAAAAAAGCAGAAGAAGAAGAAGTAAGAAAAAAAACACCTAAGGACATCTACGTTCAATGGGTTTTAAGCATAAACCTTTAGTTTGAAAGAAAATTAAAGTTAACCCTTTCGAAAACATTTTTTACCGTAACTCAATTTCGCATTTTTAACGATTTGTCCTGTCTTTAAAAATTCGAATCTGCGTTTATAAACAAGATACGAAAAATTAAAAATGCCACACTCAATCTACGTTCCTTTGGTTTTTAAAATCTGGTATATGTTTTGAAAGATTTGAATTTTAACCCTCTGAAAAAAAAAAAGTCCAAAACTCACTCAAGCGATTTTCGTTTTTCACTCTATGGACTCTATGGGCAGTGTATTCAGTTTTGAGACTCATTCATCAAACTTATTTGTGATGATTGGCAACGGGAGTTTAAAATTTCCGATGCTTTGTTTATCTAAACATTGTTTTGAGGGTTTATGATTCTTACTCTTTACAGAATCTTTTTCTAGTGGAATCTTTAAACGATTGATATTCTTGAAAGACATTATAAGCAACCTAAAATCACCGAACTACAGAAATTTTCAGGAAAATACACGCTCTTACGTTAGCGCCATTTGTTTGGCTGTATAGTGCTGACATCTATAAACACAGTAGAGAAACAAAGAAAATGTCTCATTGGATACACTGCAATTACTTATAATAAATTGTAACTAAAATGAGTCAAAATTATCAATGGAATATATATATATTTATAGAATTGAATAAGAAATACTGATTTGTATTAGCATTTAATATTTATAATAATTTAAATGATACAACTAGCAATATAACAATTAAAATATAAACAAACAAATTAATGATTTTGAAATAACGGATTTCAGGCAGTAATGTTTTAAAACTATTGTATTAATTAATTAAAAACAATCAAAACTTTAATATATGTTCAATCGTTAAACCATTATGAACAATATGGTGAGCCAATCTCTTTAGAAACTCGTTGATAGCACTTTTATTTACAAACACTCTTGCACATGTATTTGTCTTCTACAATACAAAAATCTCAATAGTAATATCTTTTTCCTGTTTGTTTTTATAAAGTATTATGAAATTGAAACGCAGATCATCAATCAGTCATTTTTACTAGTATTTAAATAAAACATTTGATACATTATTATAATGAACTTTATTTAGTAAGAAATAGCGGTTATTTTAAACCTTTAAATTTTGGAATGTGTTTAACGCAGCCTGTGTTAACAAGCGTATGTATTTGTTTCAATAAATGCTTCTAGGTAAATGTGTTTTGTTTCTATTTACGGCCCGCGGAAAATTTACTCTCTGGGTGAAACTCGTATATAATTTAAAAAACATGTACAATGTAAAGAATATATTTGTTGATATATCTGTCAAAAGGTTCAAAAGTTTATTTCCGACTGTTTACTGGTATATAGTCTTGTTTAATAATTATTTTTTAAGTACATTTATTACATAAACACATGTGATGTATTTAAAACTAGACACGTTGTTGAAGTGATTTCGTCTTTTTTTTTCCAATTTCCGATACTTTATTTCAACATACAAGCATTTTTCTAAAATGCTTTCAAGCGTACCATAACAATTTTTCATATTTCTATATTAATTATAAAAAAAAATATTATAGAAATATCTAAAACAGCCAACAGGGGTCATTTTGACTCCCATAAGAAAAGTAACCAATTTTCAAGTGAAAGTCTGTTTTCGGATTCCCGATATCTCATTTTTTCTAAGCATGGAGAAACACGCACATCTCATCGTGATTACTAAGAGGAGAAAAGAAAAATCCAGTTTGGCTTTGTTTCAATGACGTATAGCGATGCGGGAGGACTATGATCTGAGGGACTAGTCTTCTCTCCATTGCACGCACAACTTCGGTTAGCAGTGTTGCTCTAAGGACTCTAACTGTTCTCTGAAATGCGCACTCATCCTAGCGGCGTTGCCGTGCTACAAAACCGCTGGATGGAAAATAGTCCTGCTAGAGAGCTACGGTCGAAAACAAAACATGACGCCACTTTCCACAGCATCGTTCTCAAAGATTTCGATTGCGAGCAGAGTGTAAGCCTTTTCTCGTTTAAACAATGCAGAGAGAATTGAGTGCACAGGAGTGCCTTGCTCTCTTGTAGCAGTTAGATTAAGACATCAGTGGCAAATATAGCAAGATTTTCGTGTTGATAATGTGAACTTACAGAATGTGTTGTCTTCTGAAAGCAGTGACAGTGATGGAACATTCTGGCAATGTGATTTCCCCTGTTATTCGCGGATCAGGACGTTCACGAGGACGTCGGCGTACGCAAAGACGAGGCAATGATAATCTTTCTGCTGCCAGCAGTAAAGATAAGTACACATCATCCAGCAGTATTCTTTGGATTCCTATGAACCTTAGAAGCTCCGCTTCCACTACAGGTCACACGTCAGTTCATATTATTGGGAAAATTGCAAGTGGATCAATGTCTCTTGCTCTTCGTAACATTGCGGAAAATCCTGCTTCGGCCTGGCGTTTGATGATGAATCAAGCAATGGTGGAACACATTCAAACGTGTACAGTTGCTGAAGCACGAATTCAGCTTGGAGATGACAGGAACTGGTATGTTAGTCTGGAGGGACTGGATGCTTTTTCTTTGCCGTATTATATGTCTGTGGGGCACTAGGTCTTTTAAACCTGAGTGCAGATGATTTGTGGATCCAAAATTGGGGGACTATTTGTCTTCAAAAAGACAATGTCACGCAATCATTTCCGTTAAGTCAAGTGATATTTCAGATTCGATGTGCGAAGTAGCAGAGCAGAGCGCGTGGCCACGAATGATTTTGCTCTCGCTTCTGAAATCTAGTACGAGCTGATTGAAAATTGTCATTTGTGCTATAATCCTGGAGACGAAATAACCGTCGATGAACAGTTGTAGCCGTGTAAATCAAGGTGCAAGCAGATTCATCCAATATATGGCAAATGAGCCGGACAAATTCGGCATCAAGTTCTCGCTAGCATTCCTCCAGATTCCCCCCAATTGATCGAGTACAGACCATAAAACTAAAGAACTGTGCCTTTCAACGTTGCTAAGCACAAAATAAAACTTCAAGCTATGAGGGATGCCAGAAAGCAATTTGTGGTAAATGTGTTGCTCTCACTGTCAAGTGTGTATATTGTTGCGCTTGCGATAATGTCTAAGTAACTTTAGAACACGTTTATGTGTTTATTCATGGTTTATGTTTTTTGTTTTCTCACTTTGAAACCTTTTGTGTGCTAATTTATATTTTTTGCATTTGTAATTTTTGTTTGTTTTCATATCACTTGTACTCCTGCTAAAGAATAATGGAGAATAAAATATATTGAATTATATATTTTCATTTATATACTCCCATTAAAAAAAACTCTATAAGTATGGGGAAAAACGAACTATAAACACTAAATAAAAAATAAAAATTTATAAAATCTTTAAAAACTCTTTTATATTGTAATTTCAACATCATTTATTAATAAAACAAATTACTTTGATGGGGCTTGAATTTCTCATTAGGGTCAAATTGACCCCCAACGGCGGTTTTAGGTAAGTCCAAAATCCGGCTGTGCTAGTTTTAAAGTACACTATAAATAGAATCCTCAGTGACACACACTTGAAAACAAATTAAAAGAATGAATATTGTATAACTTTTTTTTAATATATATATCCAAAATAATTTTTCAATAATGCTTTTATTTTGTAAAACTTATACTTGATTTTTATAAATCGTCAATATCTAGTAAAAATAAATATTTTAAATGAAAATAAAAACCAGTAATTTTTCACAGATTTAAACATGTAATCATATAAACAAAGGAAAATACATTTTACTCATTATAAATATTGTAATAAATGTTAAATGCATTATAAAAAAAATCAATTCAATTAAATTTGTTTAATTTCTGTTGTATAGCATTTGTTTCATTTTTAGTATAAATGCCTAAATAATTTAATATGTATTTAGTTGTACGTGGCTATAGCTATAGTTTTGTAGCATAGAATAGTAGACGCAGGATTAATGTTTTTTATAAATAAAATTTTCGGCGTTATTTTGTATTACTTTATTATTATTATCATAATATAAATGATTTAAAACAATCTCATTTGATGAAATATTTTATATTTGTTAAAAATAGCAGTGTAGTATTTGAACAATTTTTAATATATATTATTTACAAGAATACTTATTTTATAATTATATTTCATAGTATAATGACCGCTATACATAACTTAAACTTGTCACAGATTCGAGGGTTAAAGACTTTATAAGGAGATTTTATTATCCAAATTTTCAAAAGAAACTAAGGAGATATTCTATGGGCATTCATATAGTGAGTGCTATTGTTTAGTCTTTATTGTACATTACAATGGTGCTGAATAGCGCTGTTTATTAACAAGACAAAATTCAATAAGTCTTCTCTAAAATTAATCGGGATTTATTCTTCAGTGTCAAAGAATTACCATAGGGTGTTTCGTTATAGGTTACCGGGTTATTAATATCTGATATTTTAATTACTGTCTAATATTTCGACTGAATTATGTAGCCACTGTAATGGGTTTAGAATATTACTTTAATAGATAAAAGTAGATTTCTCTTCTTGTTGAGATAGGTGTAATTTTTCAGTACTTTCTTTAATAAAATTAACATGGGAAATTTATGAAATAATTAAAAAAAAAATTGTCTAAGTATTCAAATAAAATTGTCTGTGAATTAACTTATAAAGTGTAAGAACATTCAATCCTTTTTTAAATTGAATATCAATAAAATAATTTATAGAAATAATTGACACAAATATCTCAGATAATAAAACCAGTCGTTGGGGGCCACCGTAATACTTACCCATCATGGGCCCATCATCGTAATATAAAATATTAAAATAAAAATGTGTAAACTACTTATAAAATGCATTGCAATTCAAATAAAATCGTTGCTTGATGACGTCATAAACTTTAAAGACTCGATTACTGAATTGCTTGAAAGAAACCTCCTTATAACTCCAAAAATAATAATCCTATTAACTACCAGTTTATTGGATCTGATAAAGCGTCAAATTTCCAATAAAAATATATCTTTGAAGTGAAATTTGAATTAAATACAGGGTCATGAAAAATCGAAGAGTGTGGAAAATTGGATTCCAAATATCTCGGCAACTCATTATCCGTTCGACTTCATGTTTTATGCAAAATTTATGTTTTCTAATTGTCTTTTATATTTATTTCTTAAAATAAACAATTTCGAAAATTTTTATATACCTTTCATCAGAACGAATATTTCGAAAGTACGAAAAAAATTGTTCCGCTTAGTCGAGGTTATTGAAATTAAATAGGCTTCTTCCCATTATTACCTACTAAGTACATACCAAATTGCAAGTCTCTATCTCAATTTTTTCGGGAGATAGAGCGTTTACAGACACACAGACACACAGACACACAGACACACAGATACACAGACACACAGACGGACGGCAATTTTTTTTTCTTCTAAAAATATGTTTTTCGGAATCTCCAGAGTCTGAAACGTGTAAATCCGTCAAAATTTTTTTTCGATTTTCAAAACGATTACAAGACTTACCCTATACTACGTATGATGGGTAAGTAATAACAATAGAGAACAAGCAAAAAATAATAAATGGTATGTAAGTATATGTAACAATAAAGCCAATTTCGCGCCGCAAAAAATGCAATTACAATGTTGATTTTTTTTTCAAAATCAAATTCGCAGGTTCATGAAGAAATTTTTAAACTTTTTTCAATATATTATCTTTTTTATTGACTAATTTGTATTTAAAACTGCTGTTTAAAACAAAACTCTGTGTTAATAGTCCGATAAGTGGTCTCAAAAATTCAGAAAGTTATGCTGCTGTAAAAAAAAAAAAAAAAAAAAAAAAAAAAAAAAAAGATTTTAACAGAAAACTTTTATCGATACTCAATCTTCGTAATATAGAGCTTTAAAATGCACCAGGCCTCAATGACATATGCGAGCTGTACCAAAAGTGGTTCCCTTGTAAGTATCTTTTCTTAAATATAAGAAGCCGTATAAATTTGAAAAAAAGATATTCTAAACTTAAACTAATTTTAAAAGTTCATTTACATACATTCTGACAAAACATAATGAAATACTAAGATAAAGTAATTTGATAGTAACGTCTTTGAAAATATGGAACGTTGTATTTAATTTTAAGATTCATAATTGTTTTATTCGAAACGTTAGTATTAAAAAAATATTAGTATAGTGTGACTGGAAAACTAAAATCAAACACTGTAGAAATGACAGCTATCATATGGATTTACTGCAAAATAACAATCATTTAAAGTTCATAGAATATTGTGCTTTTTCGGATAGTCTTATTTTTAAATATGTGTAGCAGTTTTAGTCATAGTTTCAAGCTAGTTAGGAAAGTGTAGATAACACATAAGTGTAGTATGTTTAATTAAGTTTAGAGTTATTGTTTAGAGTTATGGTTTAGATTTATTGCTTAGATTTATTGCTTAGATTTATTGTTTAGAGTTAATGCTTAGATTTATTACTTAGACTTATTGTTTAGAGTTTTTATTTAGGAACCTAGGCGAAAAATAAATAAAGAAGACTTTATACTTCTTAAAAAACAAATTAACGTTGTTATGAACCAAATATATCTGTATATAATGTTTTCGTTGAATAATTTATGTGTGTGTGTGCAATTATCGTTAATTAATTTATTTACAGTATTAAAAGACAAAACATAGAATATGTATTGTTATTATTACTTAATGACATCATGCTGTGTTTCCTAATTTAGTAAGTAAATATGAGTATTTAAAAGTCAAATTATCATGATGGAATGTTGATACTTTTACGCTTTACTGCATATAGTTATTACTCACTATTAAAAACAATGTCAGAGAAAAACACATTAACATACAATCCATATATTTAAAGTGAAAAGCGCATTATCTCAAATTCCACATTTTTCTCCACATAAAAATGGTCTCTTTGCACATGCTTCAACGTTTTTCGAAGGCTTCTCCCTCAGAAACGGGAAACCTGTTGTGGGGATGGTAATTTGTCTTAGTCGAAAGTGGAAGCTGAAGCATATTGCAGTTCACTCAGTGGAGCAAAAGAGCGTTCTGCTGTTTTGCGGTGTTTCGCCAAGTATAGAGACAGACGGAGAACTCAGCGAAAAACTTTCAACACACTTCCTTATGGCAGTCACCACTGAAGCGTGTCTTTTGAAAAAGGCTGCTGAACAGCAATTTTATACATATTTATTAATTAAGTTTATTATTTTAATTTGTTGAGTGATTTATATCTTTAGTATTTATTTTTAGTTTTGTATTGTGACACATGGCTTATACATAATCACAGCGTTCTCTTACATTCCTACACTGTTTAGCCGTCACCTGTTTAGCCTAGTGGGAATAAAAAATGTTGGTTGAAATTGCGTTGAAAGCTAAAGTGATTTTTTTTTCACTACTTTTTTTTATGTTTTCACTACTAAATATGTATGTTTTTTCGCAAACTTTTAAGAGCGTGGATACAGTTATATGTATAACCGATTGAAATTTCAAAGTGTCCGAACTATTTTTCTATTGCTATGCTAAAGGAGCCGAAGCGAAAACAAACAAACAAAAAAGCAAGAAGGAAACGTTTCTTTTTCAAACATATAACAATATTTTTTCACGAAATTTTTACACGGGCTGTAAAACCGTTTTATTTATAACCAATAACGATTTCAAAGAGTTCGGACAAAAGGAACTTTTTATTTGAAAACTATAAAACGACCCTAGGCAAAGAAACCAAGGAAATTAGCGCTTTTATCACTAAATATCGATAAGTTTTCGCGATTTTTTCATTTTAAAATATAATTTCATACAAAATATGTTTAAAGATATAAAATAATAAAAACATGATTTTTTAAAAATTTATTTACACGGGCACGTGCATATAGCAATATTTTAATACTAATTTTATACGAAGCTGAAATACTAAGCATCAGTATTTTAATTTAATTTTCATTATTCTATTAAAACCAAGCTTGGTGGTTTTAAAAATGAAAAAAAAATCTTAATTACCTAGTGTTTTGATATGTAATAAAAGTTCTTATTTATAATTAAGTCCATCACTTAATTGGTTATTTTAGAAACCCACAATAAATTATGTTACTAGTTTTAATCAAAACAATTAAAAAATATTTATACAAATTAAGCATAAACACAAGTTGACCCGCCCGGCCTTGACCGGGCCAGTGATAAAATCTTAAATGAATTACAAATAAAAGAATACTGATAATTGGTGATAAAAGTGCTCGTAAGAAAACATAAAAAAATAGCTTATGTTGTCCAAACCCTTTGAAATTTTTAATGGTTAAAAATATAAAGTTTTTACTGCCGGTCTAAAAATTTCATCAGAAATATTATTATTTGGTTGTAAAATAAATCTGTTTTCTTCCCCAGAAAATGACCCTAGTCCAAATTCTATAGAAGGAGAAAACTCCCTCCATCCCATTTCACTTTCCAGAATTAAAAAAAAAGTGAAAGTGCAACCCTCCCTTTTCCTTTTGTTCACCACTCTCTGAAACGTAGAAGGTGGAAGAATGGATGCCCCCTCCAGGAAAGAGGAGTAAAAATAGAATGGAGAAGAATTTAGAAGGAGCAATTCCTAGGTTGTGAGCTGTGAAGACAAATAGGCGGGCTATTCTTTCCACATTCCACATGATTCTTCATAACTCCATTTCCTGCTTTTTTTCACTCTTCAAAAAACGTTGAGTCATGCGCAGTAAGGTGAAATTTGTACTAAAAATTTTGCTTCTTGTTTTATATATGAGACTAGCGGAGCTTTGCCCGCTACGCTGTTCGGTTTATTTAAAAAGAAATTGTCATTTAGAATCCTGCAGAAACTGCATCAATGAATTTTTAAAAACTGTGATTGTTGATTTATTTTTTCACTGGTGAAACTCGGAACTAAAATCGGTAAGTTTTATCGATATCGAGACGAATTAGTCAAACCACATCGTGGTCGGACCCACTCAACCCGAGATAATTTGAAATGAAATAGCAAAATCCAAAGCGTTATATTTCTTTTTCTATATGAAAATCGGGATTTTGCTAAAATAAAAAATCATGGGCAGAATTCGAATATTTTAATAAACTCAGAAATCCGAGCCCACTTTAAACAAGGATGCATACTTTTCAGATCCAAACATCCAATAATTAAAAAAAATATATATAGGGACCCGAAATAAGATAGTATAAATTTTTTCAATCTTTCGGTGAGTGTCTGAATGTCTAAGTGTCTGAGTTCGGTGAGTGTCTCAATGAAAGTAGGGTGTTTCGGCTATGAAAGGATGCGTTAAAAAAGCTAATCAATAAAAAAAAAAACAATGATATTTTCGCTTTTAACTATCCCATCTCTGTGAAAATTAGATATTTGGATTCGTCGTTGAAAAATACTTATATATGCATAATTTTTAAATCCTTAAATGCAATACTTCAATATATTTTTATAGGGCCGTAATTCTTCTAGTATAAAGAAATGTGGTTTCCGTCTTCCTTTCGGATTGAACACCAACGAATGGTAAACCCCGCTGTCAAACAAAGCACGTGGAAGAAGGCTTACAGATCACGTTCAAGTCACTCACGGAAGGGGTAGAATAATTAGAAATCGTAGAAGGAGCGCTAGGACTGCCAGCAGTAAGCCAATAGGCGAGCTATTCTTTCCCCAGCCCTCTTGATACTTGTTAATTCTATTATCTCCTTTATTCAAATTTCAAAAAACGTTGAGGCATGCGCAGAAATATTGATTTTGCGTTGAATATTTTGGCTTTTTGTCTTGTTTTTTTTTTTAAATATGTAAGGATTATTTCAATAATTGTTAAATAACATCATTTAAAACTATAGGGACTTGTGCTACGTTCTTAAAATTAATTTAATTTCATAATATAACACCTAATTAATATACATTGCAATTTTTTATGATTTAAAATAAAAATATATTAGTGTTTTCATGTGTAAAAAAAATTCTTATTATTCATCAATCCCGTCATACATTTAATTGTTTTGAAAATCCAGATATGAACTATGTTATAAAAAACTCCAGCCAGAAATTAAGAATAGAGAGTCATTCAACAACTGTTAAAGAACAACGATTAAACCCATTCCATCGTCTGCTAAGTTTCTAAAAAGTAATTTAACTTCGTAGCATAAGAAATATTAATTTTTACACTGTGAATCTCTGTAATATAAAACTAGAAATACCTTTTAATTTCAAGTCTAAATATAAAATAGATAAAAATATGTCATTAAAATTACAAAATGCTTACATAACGGAAACGACGTATCATTTGGAGGTTATTTTAAATTACAATTAATAATTAAATGCAACCTTTTTTTTATCAAAAGCTTTTATTATAAAAATAAATTTATTTGAAAGTTACATGTAGCTTTTTTAAAAAGTTCATGTTATTTCGATATTATCTTCATTTTTCTAATTACTGCAAAACGTTTAAAATTAAGTTTTAACAATTTCATTTCATATCAAATTCTTAAATAATTTTAGATCTTGCTTTTATTTTAAAAGTAAAATAAGCATAAACAGTATTTCAGTAATTGTAAAAAATAATGACAAAATCATTCCGATGGCTGCTGAGTTCTTAAAATTAAATTTATATCGCAACATAACAGCCAATTAATATACATTACAAATGCTCGTCATTAAAAAAAAAAATCCAATTGTTTATTAAACCGGTAGAGACGAACTCTGTTGTAACTTAAAAAAAAAAATCTTGAACTTCTGCCAGAAATTAAGTATGAAGATTATTTCAACTTCTGTTAAAGAGTAACGATTAAAAGCATTCTGCCGTCTGCTAAGTACTCAAAAATAATTTAATCACGTAGCATAACAACTAATTACATTTGTGTTCTAAATCTCTGTGATTTAAAACTAGAAACACATTTTAATTTCAAGATGAAAGAAGTAAAATTATGTTAATAAATAACCACGTGCATAAATAATGAAAGAAAAGCTTTATTTGGAGATTTTTGTTGCTTTTGTAATTAAACAGTTAAATTAATCTAATTTTTATTAAAAACTTTAAATAAATATATATATATATATATATACAGGGTGATTATAAAAAAAACTATCCCGATATATGAGTCCTTAACTATCACACCGTTCACAGAAACTGACTGAAATTTTGGTTTTAAGTATTTTGAGGTATGCGCTCAAGAATCGTATGGAAAACAACAGTTAAACTCTAACAGTTAGGGTTACAGTGACAAAATCTTGAAAATTTCAAATGGCAACATCTATTTTTTTTAATTGGAATGTGATCTTCATAGTGAAAGCGTTGAAACGGTACCTGTAATACGAAAATTGCCGGCACTAGAGAGACTAAGAAGAAAAGTGAAAACAAACAATAAAGGACAGAGAAACAAGAGAAAGTAAAACATTTTATTATTCAATGCTATCCACCATTTGACGCATGCAACGTGTCTTCGTGTGTGAAGTGGAAAATTTGTGAAACACAATAAAATGTTTTGTTTTCTGTTGATTCTCTGTCCTTATTCGTTGTTTTCACTTTTCTTCTTAGTCTGTCAAGCGCCGGCAATTTTCGTGCTACAGGTACCGTCCAAACGCTTTTTATGGTTTTTCACTATGAAGATCACAATCAAAAAAAAATATATGTGTTGCCATTTGAAATTTTCAAGATTTTGTCACTTTAACCGTAACTGTTAGAGTTTAACTGTTGTTTTTTATACGATTATTGAGCTCATACCTCAAAATACTTAAAACCAAAATTTCAGTCAGTTTCTGTGAACAGTTTGATATTTAAGAACGCATATACCGGGATAGTTTTTTTATAATCACCCTGTATACGAGGGTGAGTCAATATGTAATGCCTCCATTGCTCTATCTTGTATTTCTTTCTTAGCTACTAGACTATCTACGCATGATAATTATAGAGCTAACCTTAATCTACTTTTATAGTATTTTTCTTTTCAGATTAAATGATTCAAACTACGGGTCTGAAGCTAAAAAAAAAAGAGTAAATATTGAATTTCGGACAAAAGAAGGCACTGCACCTAAGGACATCCATAATAGCTTGAAGAATGTTTATGTGGACGCTGTAATGAACATTAGCAGCATTCTGAATTGTAACGCGTCTGTCTCCACGAATCAATTCATCAGTACGTTCTCGATTTGCATCCGTGACTCATGTTGTTGGCTGGCCGCTTCTTGGTTAATCTACAATTTCCGTTTATCCGTTTCAAACTTACTCACAGTCACGGATCTAAGGGGAGGTTAGCCGGGACAGCTGCCCCGGGTGCAAGACTTGGAAGGGCGCAAAAATGAGGAATCATAAATATTAAGAATAAAGGAAAATTAAAAATTCACAGGAAAATATATTCAATTTTATTTTGTTCAACGTCGGTTTACTTTGGTTGCAAAAGGATCAGAAATAAAAAATAAATTAATTTGCATTACATTATATAAATTATCACATTGCCACCAGTATTTTTAAGAAATTTTTATTTATTTAAAATTCAAAGATTTTGCGTCATCTCTTTTCTGACATCGTTCTATGTTGTTTTACAGATGTCTAAAATACATTCGGGTAACTATTACAGAAAGAAGGCTAAACTAGTCGGGTATGCCAATCCCAAAACTTTCTTCTATCTCAGTCATGTTAATACTTCAAAAGTCGCTGTCACATCGCCAAAAAAATCAATATTTTTCGTCATTCTGTTGTAAGTCAGCTTCTTGCGAATCGTCGGGTTACCGAGATGCGATCAACTGATGTATACTAAACTACGAAAAGTCCTTCTGGCCTCTACCGACGGGAATAGATAGCCTCCCTATTGCTTGGTTTTACGATTTTAGCTCATTTTACAGGAAAACAAGAAGATAAAATGCGTAGAACACAATTAAAGACGATTCATTCCCAGCTCGTCAACATTGAATTTGAATGAGAATATTGCCAAATTAGTCAAGTTGGCTTCATTTATGCAACCTATTTCTGTCACCAAATTTGGCGATATTTCACCAACTGTGGCCAAGCTTGGCGAGAATTTGACGTTGGCGGATATAAATATATAGTGTTAAGCATATAAAGAATAGGAAAAATGGTTACAACAATGAAAGAAAATTTGCCGAAACCATGTTAACTAAAACTTATAAATTAAACCCGTTTATGGATGATATTTGCTGTCTTGTTTGAAAATGTCAGCCACCCTAAAATTTCAAACCGCTATATCTCAGCCATTTTTTAAGATAGAGGCAAAACAAAATTGCTCCGGATTCTCCGGATCAAGGCCGAACACTTAACGGAAAAAACTTTTAGGATTTCTAATTTTTTTGTACAACTTTTTGAATTTGAAATCTTTAAATGGCTATCACAGCGCCCCCTTTCGGCGGAATATCCCCAAGTTCAAGTAGGACCTGCTGGCCATAGCCAAAAACATAGAAAAAAATTGGTTCAATTACCTGCATAATTTCATACACTTTTCTATTATACAATAGTGAAAATGGAACAAAAATCGAGATCGCAGCGCCCCCTTTCGTCGAAATATCCCCAAATTCAAGTAGAACCTGCTTGCCATAGCCAAAAACATAGAAAAATAATTCTGTTAAATTTGAAGCATATCGTCATACACTTTTCGGTGATGCAATGAGGACGGACATACAGACATTTTGTAAAAACATGTTTTTCGGAATCTCTGACCCCTAAAACGTGTAAATCCGTCAAAAACCTGAAGTCGAAAAAAATTTCGATTACAATACTTTTTTCTATTATAGATAGAAGAAAGTAAAAAAGAGAGGAAGAGGCTTATGGTTTAAGCCGAGCGATATTCATGAAGGTAAGCAACCAAGTTACTTGTTTTTTTTATACCTGCTCTACACTATATAATAATTTATATGTACTATTTCTGTTCTAAAAATCTCCTTTTCTATGCAATAACTGAGTTGATATGTAAGAAAAGAATTATAAATCGATTTTTTATTAATTTCTTCTAAATTTAGTTATTTCTGTAATTAACAGAAATTTTTGTCTAAAAAATGAAAATGATACTTATACTCTGTTGAGAATTCAACGTGTTCTGACACTTTAAATCCATTTTATTTATGTAGTTAAAAAAGTTTTATATCCATGGGAATCAGTTTTATGTTTTTATTTATGTATATCTGTTGTTAATAAGCCTTTTAAATTTTGATTTCGAAAATATCGCACCTATACTTTTTAAAAATTAATTAAATCTTTCATTAGAAATGTTTATCTAATAAAATATGTTAATTTAAAAGTTGTACTTCACAGTCACACCACTTGTACTAATTTTGAAGCAAAAAAGCACATTAATTAAATTTAAACGGCGTAGGTTGACATAGCAATAAATTTAAACGTTACTTTTAATCGAGATCGTCATGATTGTTTACATTTCTTGCTATGCTTATATTTTCGCTTCAAATCTCCTATTTCTTGTTACGTACAATAACGAATAAAGTTTATAACAGTTCTACTATAATTTTTAAAATGTTATTGTTATTTGAAAAAATGTTTCGTGTTTAAAAAAAATGCTTGCTTCTTTATTTCTAATGTAGTTCAATAACAAATATTTTGAAACTTATTAATAGAGCATTTACTCAGCAACCAAGTATAGCTGACAAAAAACTGAATATTATTACCCTTTTAACCCTACAGTGCATAGTGTAGCCAATTGGCAACACTTTCTATTTAACTTTTAATAAATAAATCAAGTTCTTTGCAACCACTATATTTATATAGAAATATTAATCCTGGAAAAATAACATAAATATGCTACTAAATAATTTTAAAAATCTATCTTAAAATTTCTGGTGTCGAATTCTTAATATAAATATAAAAAAAACAATTCTAAAAGACAAATTCATGCATTGTAGGGTTAAGAGGTAATTTCTGGCAGTCAGACTCATGGTCATCACTCTAATTTTCATACGTTATATAACTGGAAAACCAAACAGAATATTTGGTGCGTGTTTTCAGATTTTTATATATTAAATATTTATTTTTAAACTTTTATGGTATTAGTCAAAATTTAAAATTGTTTCTGCAGTAAAAAATGAGAAAGACCAAAGTATAATTTTTAGCATTTAAAGATTATTATTAGAACCGTGGGAAATTTTACTAAAGTTTTATAAAAATATTTTATATCAGCATTTTTATTTAAAACTTGCATATTGAATTAATTTTTGTAAAGCATACATGGTTGGGGCTTATTAAACTTTAGCTCTTGGGTAGGCCTCCTCACCTAGCTGAACCTGGGAAACATACATTTAACTTATACTTATTTTATAAAGAGTTTCTTGATACGAATCGACGTGTATTTATTTGGTAATGATTCTCATCAATGACCCATTACCGCAATTCTGTTTTAAGAATTTAAAACAAGCCTGCCCATGTTGACTTGGAGACCTTTTATCAGCGCCCAAGGGCGGGCGATCACCACATCACAGCTCCTTTGAATCCACCATTGTTTTGTTGTTGTTTCTAATCCTAAATGATCTATCCAATAGACTAGACCATGTCCATGAGCCCAAAAATTTGGAGGAAGTCCAAAATGTTGAAAGGACATTCCTAGTCGAGTCCAAACTGGAAAGGAGATGGTCAGAAGTGGACAGTGCAATCTTGCGCGTATAATACATTACAGGGCAGACTTGCACTTTCCACAAATGGGGAAAATCTTCATACCATTGTCAAATTTCAGGCATCTCAAGTGTCCACTCAAGAATCTTGAAATAACAGACACAGGTCACGGCTACCCTCATGAGTAATAGCTCATCCAGGCTTTTTGCCACCTCAGAGCAAAGATACTAAAGTTTATTAGAAGGTCTATGTATGGGACAGTACCAGCTGTGAACTGGAGGGGAACGCCAAGATGCGTCGAGAGTATATTTGGCTCTTGAAAAGATCCAGAAAAGTCAAGGTGGAAGTGTGTGGTGTCAAAGAGTAATGTATATTATATATAATAAGATATAATGTATATATAAGAGCCAATGTATCTGCCATTTCATTACCGTCAATGCAAACATGCGAAAAGATTCATTGTTATACATAGATAAAGATACTGTTTCTAACTGATGTATTTATTTTTATGGTACATTGTTTGTATAAATAAGAATATTGTGTATATTTTTGAGAAATTTTGTAACATATAAAATGAATGCCCGTATATAGCTTGCAAATTACCTTATGACGACATAATAAAAACTTTTGCATCAAAAGAAGCTCGCAAAGTAAATCTTTAACAGGTATTGTAGATGTTAAAACAGGTATATTTTCTGCAATATTTGTATTGTGTAATATTGTATTTTTTAAATAGAAAAAATGCATAGTAAAAATACAGATTTTGATTATTGAGTATTATTATTACTTCCTTAAGCAATTGTTTACGCACATTTTATTCTGATATTCTCGGGAGCGGGGGGGGGCTCAAATCCACAAGCTTGCCCCGGCTAAAATTTAATCTAGATCCGACCCTGCTTACTCAAACAATTCCGCACATTGCTGATGCCCATTACAGCGTAAACGTTTATAGCATAAACATTCTTCAAGCGATTATGGATTTCCTTTGGTGCCAAACTTTTTTTGATAGAAATTCAATGAAGACATTTTCTTGTAGCTTCAGATCCATGGTTCAAATCAGTCAATCGGAAAAGGGAAATACTATATAAGTAGAGTAAGGTTACCTCTATAATATCATGCATAGATAGTCCAGTAGCTGTGAAAGAATAAAAGTTGAAGCAATGGAGGTAATGACTCAGCTTTGTATATATTTGGAATTTACATTTCCTCTCCCTTTTTTAAAAGTACATAAAGTATTATAGTATTTCAATGTTATCTTCACATTATTAAATATGCAAATATGCTTGAGTTAAAGTTTTAAGTAATGTAGTTACAATAGTTTAGACATTACATGAACATAGCGTGGTTAAATAATTTTTGTATATTCTAGTTAACCAAATGAATAATAATAATAATAATAATAATAATAATAATAATAAAACAGATAGTCCAAGTGCTACACAACAAAAATAAGGTGAAAACTGCACGTCGTGATACAGTTATACCGATTGGTCAGTATCTACTCTATAATAATACAAAACATATAAGAAGGGGAGGCATCGCGTAAAATCCGGGGAATTCATGGTGGCGGTTGTTATTCAAAATAGTGGCATTTTCGGGAATTAGTGCAATTTCGTTTCCATTCATCGTGTAAAAGCATGTTTGATAGAAATTTTCGATGTTTTTAGATAAAACATGTTATTTGTAACATTTTACAGCACAGTCGAAAAGTATTTATGAATTCAGTTTGCCTGTTTGTCTGTCTGTCTGGTGGTCTGTCTAGTCGCGCACTAACTCGAAAAAAAATAACTCGGTATCCAGATAATTAAAATATGGTATTGCAGTATACCGTAACAAGTTCGGTATTCATTTTCAAGTGTGCATCATTCATAGTTCATTTACAGGGACAATCAAAAGTATTCCGTTACATTATGATCTGTAGACGAAATTCACTTGCAATGTGTTTTAACGATGTTATACTCTTTGTAACATATTCAAATTAGTATACATCAGTGCGGTGCAGTACCAGACACTGTTAAAAATTTGCGTTTATTGACAGGTTGTCTTCCGTGAATTTTGATCAGAAAGTTTCCGTTTTGTTAGAAAAATGGAATCTCTCCCGTATATCTGTTGCTACCCAGCTAGAAAAAGTTTGCAGAAAAGGTGCACAACTTCCGAGCGTATTTGGCACCTCTACTTAAACTGAATTGTGCACAAAAAGTGTATAAACTGTATCCCTAAATTGTACACTTTTTAGACTTTTAAGATTACAGAGTTTCAAATACGGAATTATTAATGTAAAAATCTATCATCCAATGTGATTGCAGTATTTTTGATCGCCACACATGCGCTTAAACTCCTTCACGTCTCTATCGCGCTATTTATGGACTACAAAGACGGAACATTCCTCAAAAAACGGAAACATTAAGGCAACTCTGCTGCCAGACCTTTTTCCGTAAATTGACGGAATTTTTTTTAAAAGTATACTGTTAAAAATAATTTGAAATTCACGGGTATTTTTTTCCTGAATTTTACAGAAAAAGTCCCTTTTCATGACAAAAGGGCATTTTCAGTTAAAAGCAGAAAATTTCCTCATATAAGAAAGCAGACAACGGAGATATTCCGTTATCTGTTGCATGTTTATTTTCAATGTTTCAAAAACTGACATGTTGCTGCACAGAAAAACTAAAAATTCCGAAAATTAAATTTTCAAGTTTATTTAAAACAACAAGAAAATAGTGCTTTCGAATTTAAAAAAGAAAAAATTAATTCTTTCCATTCTTTTAATATTATTAGCATTTCATTTTTTTAAAGTTATAAAAAAGTATTCGCACTTAAACTATATTCTAAACAAACAGATTAATATATATATATATAAAATACATAAATTAAGTGAAAAAAAAACGATTCTGTTTAAAAAAGCAACAAACAAAAATAATGCTTTCGAATTAAACTCATTCCTTTAAAATTATTCGTAATTTATTTTTTAAAGTTATAAAAAACACTCACACTGAAAATATATTCGAAACGAACACGTTTAAAAAATACCTAATAGTTGATTAAAAATCGATTTTCACAAAAAAGCAAAAGAAAAGTATCGAATTTAATTCATAATATAATATTTATATTTTAAATCTAACAATCAAATTAAGAATATATATAATTCATGTTTTTAAACTCTATTAATACTATAGTTTTCAACCATCATCTCATTACGAAATATCCCCGTAATTAACTTCAAAATTACCAGTTTTCTAAACCCCAAATTGTTTAAGTCCCAAGCTACGATTTGAAGAAATCCCCTATCATCATTTCCTACTCTTACTCTAGCAAGGACCCGCTGATCTTACGGTAAAGCACTCGGCTCAAACCACTAACGTCCCCAGTTCGATACTCAGGACGGGCAGAAAATGTTCTTGCATTATATCAAATATTAAATACTCCCGTAATAACCAGCAGATGGCAGCACAAATAGAGATGACTTTTTTAAAACCGAGTTTATTTATAACGGAAACTTATGATTCTTCAAACGGAGTTTTCCCTTCCTTTATATTTCAAAACGGAAAATGTACTAATGGAATGGAAAAAGTCCGGTAACTTTGCTGCCAGTAGTTTTACCGTGAATTATCGGATTTATTTTTAACAGTGTATTAGTTTTAGCAATTGCACATTTCTTTTTTATCTGTTAGATAGACACCTGCAGACTATTTGCATTGCATATGGAACAGGGAAGAATTACAGACTTATCCCCGTCCATACTGTAGCTGCAGCAGGAAAAGAAAAAGCAACGTCGTTACTAGGATTCCATGCTTTCAAAGGCTGCGACAGCAATCCTGGTTTCACAGGAAAAACAAAAAAGTCAGCTAGGAAGACATGGATTTTCTATAAAGTTGCTACTATTGCATTTTCATTTCTATCAAAGCCGCAAGCTTCCAATACCTGACGATATTCTAAATATTTTAGAAAAATTCGTAGTATCATTGTATTGCTCAACATGTAACAGCATAAGTGTAAATAATGCTAGACAGGAATTGTTTATGACAAAAAATCGTCCTATTGAATATCTTCCACCAACCAAGGGTGCACTAGATCAACATATTTTACGGAATGCTTTCCTAGCTGGACACATTTGGGGACAAGCACATGACCGGGAAATATGTACCCCCTCTCCAAACAAATGGGGATGGTAGTTGGATAATTTTTCACGAAAATTAAAATGGTTGGAGTTGCCCGAGATTGCAGATTCTTGCAAAGAACTAGTAAAATAAATGTGCAAAATCTTCAAAAATAAGTGTAGTTGTAGGAAGGTTGGTCTTTCTTGCACATTATTGTGCAACTGTAAAAACGAATGTGAATGAGAAATAATATGCTACAAACTAAAGTTTCTATATTCAGCAAATTTATGTCATTCATTTGTTATGTAGCATTCATTGTTTAATATGTTGTATAAGTAAGGCATTAGTAAAATGCATTTTTATTATTTATTTATTCCATTCATTTTACTAACTATACAATAAAAAATACTTTAAAAATTGAACTATTTTCATTTTAAGCATAACTCTGATATTAAAAAGAAAATATTTGATTTAAAAAAGTCGAAAATTACATCAAAGACACTTTTATATGTCGAAAACGGGAAAAAATTAATAATAGCCTAAATCTTAAATTCCTGAGACATTTCATTATGCCTCCCTTATATACATTGTTTTAATATAAAGAAAATACTGACCAATATTATTATTACAAATTGCAGTTATTTCATACCTAGTACCTCCCTTAATATCAATCGATTTAGCTGATGATCTATAGAATTTATACACAAGTTATAAAGGCACTGTGCTCGGAGACATTAATGTAACTGTAACAGTATTATTTTGTCAGCTCCTTTAAATGAACAAAAACTGCTATGCACTGCATATTCTACAGTAGTAAGTATCTTGTACTGCACCGCACTGACGCATATTAATTTGAATATGTTACAAAGAGTATAATATCATTAAAACACATTGCAAGTGATTTTCGTCTACAGACCATAATGTAACGGAATACTTTTGATTGCCCCTGTAAATAAACTATGAATGATGCACATGCTTGGAAATGAATACCGAACTTGTTACGGTATTCTCAATACCATATTTTAATTATCTGGATATACGGTTATTCTGACAGGTTCTTACGGTTATTCAGACTGACAAACAGGCAAACTGAATTCATAAATGCTTTTCGACTGTGCTGTAAAGTATTACAAATACTATTGTTTATCTAAAAACATCGAAATTTCGATCAAACATGCTTTTATAAGATGAATAAAAACGAAATTGCACTAATTCCCGAAAATGCCGCATTTTGAATAACAGTCGCCATCTTGAATTTCCCCGACTTTACTCGATGCCTCCCCTTCTTGTATGCTTTGTACTAATATAGAGTAGATACTGACCAAACGGTATAACTGTATCACGATTTGCTGTTTTTTTTCACTTCTAGCACCTGGACTAAGAATAATATCATGCATTTTATTAAAAACATTTCATTTTTATTTGACTTTGGTAGACAATATGTTTTTAGGCGTTCTCTCTTTTCACAATATTTGGTTAATGAATAAGTTTTGTTTTTGGAATTTTTAAACCTAATCTTATGAGATCTTATTATCCTAATCGATGTATAGAATAATCTATTTATTTGCTTTCTTTTTGTTTCTTTTTCTTTTTCTTCTTCTTCTTTTTTTTTTTGCAAATTAAACAAAATGGGTTGATTGTGATAATATTTTACAGTAAATAAAGAAGAGATAAATCTGTATTTAATAATTGGAAATTTTTCCATAGAAAATTTCACACGCCTTGCATTCATAATATTTCAAATTTTAATTGCTTAAAAGACGTAAGGTAAAGCCAGGAGAGATGGCGCAGTCGGAGAGATTGCGCACATAGAAGTTTGGGGGAAGGAGTGGAGTGAGCGCACAGCGACTGTAGGTAGTTGTACAAGAGCACTAGTGGAGTGTCTACTTGAAAGTGCACGTTGATTGTTTTGAGCGTCTAAGATAAAGCATTGCTATTTTGTTTTGTTTTCCTAAAGTCAGTGCTTGAATTTTCATAGCTATTCGTCAGAATTTCTATACAATGTCAGTAGTACAAAATATTTTAAACTTAAACGATTTCTCATAAGCTACTAATCTAGACTAACAGTGTGAAGACCAACGGTTCATTTTAGTAGCGGCCATGTTTAAATAAAAGGCGGCGCAATCTCTCCTACGGAAATTGAAGAGTTTGCGCATCTGCTACTTAGGAGAGATGGCGCAATGTTCCCATTAGTTTTCATGCTAGGGAAGATTACGCAGCTTATTGGTAAATTTGCATAAAAAATGAAAAATGAAAATGGGCTAATTTTAAGTTAAACGTGTTATCAAGTAACTTAATGTTATTTTGTAATCTTATCTGGACTTGCTTTTTCTGTTTCCTTAATTTTATCCCCTTAAATTAAAATTTTTTAATCGTTTTTAAAATAATTTCCTTTTTCTGATTCTTTAATCATTAAGTTGAAATATTCACTCCTAATACAATAATATTTGTTAAAAAAGCCCTTACAACATTGTCATTTAAGTGTAATTATTATTGTTAACAATTTAACTGTAGTTATTATTAGTAACACTCTCTCCTACCCATGTGCGCAATCACACCAACCCTGTAAGGACAGACTGCGCAAAATAACTTTCTTGGTTTTATTACAATTATTCTATTAAATTACAACATAACAACAAAATAGCATTGGAAATGCATAAAAAACAAATGAAGTAAAAATTATTCATCGATAGTTTAGCAAAAAAATAATATTTAGATTTTTTATTGTTATTCATTTGAATTGTCCGCAGACTCTCCCAGCTTTACGTTATAGCCACATACTGAAAAAGTACCCAAGCCGGGATTCGAACCCGGGTCATCAGTATAGCACACTGATGTTCGATCCTCGTAACGATATTCAGACTGCTACTTTCTCACTGCAACGTGTTGGGAAGTCTACAAACGCAGCATTCCATCTTGCTTGATTTAAAAAATTAGGTGTCACAAGTTTAGTAATACCTTAATAAACTTAAAACTGCTAAACTAGCATGTGACTAGCTTTTCATTATTTTATTTCTTGCTGCTATCTATAAAAAAACATTTCATTATTAAAAAAATATATTAGTAGTTTCATGTGTGATAATTTTTGCTACTTGTCAGTAAACCCAACAAACATGAGATTATGAAAAACAGATGAACAATGTTTAAAGGTTAACGCTATAAAAATCTTGAACGTTTGCCAGAAATTAAGCAGAAACAGCATTTCAACAACTGATAATGAACAACGATTAAAAGCATTCTGACGTGTTTTAAGTGATTAAAATTAATTTAACCTTGTAGCATAAGAACCAATTACTTTACATTGTAAATCTGCATGATTTAAAACGATAAACAACTTTTAATGTCGAGTTTTAAGATGAAAGAAATAAAAATACGCTATGATCAGATTTAAGTGCTTTTAGTATATTGAAGAGACGGAACTATTTTTTGTAACATAATTGAAGCCTAATACTTATTGCCACTAAAAGTGTAATTAAGCTATTCTTATTACATATTGAGTACATATCTGAATATATCTAAATTTTGAATTTTACTTTCTCATTACTTTATTTTAAATAAATTTAAAACATTATTACATCTTTAAAAGTTAAAAAATAAAAAAAAAAAAATTTATAAAATGTAAACTATAAATGTGCAACTTATTTTACTATATAAGAATAGGTAGAAAGAAAAACCATCTATAAACCAGACTGATTGTGTTTCAGACATTTTTATATACACTATTTTCAAATAGTGATATTCGTCTTAAAAATGTTTAGATTAAATGAGGCAAAGATTCTAAAATAATGGTTTTAAAAATTCTGAACACAATCATCCCTGTACAATACTTATTTCTGAGCTTTTGATAATAAACCTTATTCACAAATTATTATAAAGTAATTATTTTTTTATGCCAAGATCTATATTAATAAAACAAAGTGTTTGTATGTCTGTCAGTCTTTCTACACTCTCGCTGTTATGGATATGGCCAGCGATACGGCATTGGGCAGGCAGATACCCAAGATGTACACGAGAATCCTTTAGAGAGATTTTTAAAAATTCAATTATATCTTTTTTTAAGTAAATATTTAAGGATGTTTTACTATATTTCTGGACTAGGTATTTTAATTTAACATTATCATCTTTCTTATTAAATAACGCATATTTTCAGCTTTTTTAGCAGAGAATAGGTCAAAACATTCGGCTTAAAATAAAGTTTTATCAAAACTGTAACGTAATTTACGATTCTGTAATGATGGATTGAAAATAATAATTAAGAAAAAAAAAATAATTATATAATTATTTGCTTTCAATTTCAATAAACGTTAATCAGCAAATGGTTATTTTTTCTCCATTTTATTTCTTTTCACAAAACTTAGACACTAATAATAATACCTGATTTATATAGTTTTCTAAATTTTGGTAAAACACAAAATGCCATACTATGTACCATTTTGGTTCATAAATTAACAATTCTGAGACTCTATTTTTGCGCATTCGAATATAAAATACTTCGCATTTAGGCATGAAAATTCATTAATTCTTTTAAAGTTGACTCAGTTGGAATGCGTATTTTTGCCATTTACCATTTTTAGTGTTGTTACTGATTAGTTTGTCCGTGAAAATTAAAATATATAAATCTTTGTGATGTGGAAAATTAATCTTAATCTATACTGAAAATAAAAGTGAAAATTACATCTTCTATTAACAATCTATGTACTATATTTACTTTTTATGAATAAAATTCACGATATACTATTTCATATGTCAAATTCATCGTTGCGTCTTTGAATGTTTAAAATATATAATATATGGTGGATGAGAACCTTTTTTTTAAAATTCTCTCCGTGCGCAAAGAACGGGTTTAATGTTCGTTTTTATAATACATAATTAAATGAACATACAATAAATTTAGCAAACAATTTATGAAATAACTACAATCTACTGAAAATGTAAAAAATAATTTCGACAGAAATGTAAATAAAAAATAATTATATTATACATATTATTAAATAATATGTTTACAAATTTAACATTTCTCTTCAATAGTGTGTTTAGAAAAATAAAATGACGCAAGAAATTGAACGCCCTTAGAACTGTAAGGGGTTGTAATTCCATCGTCTACTCTATATTAAAAAATCTTTATTTCTTGTAGATAAATACGCATTCTTCTTAAAAAACCAAGGAAAAACATTCGCAATCCCGTAGTCAAACAAGTTTAGTGAGCACTCTGAACCTTCCATTTCCACGTCAGCAGTCACACATATAATAGCAATCTAAAACATGTATGTGCATGGAATTTTTTTTTTCTGTTGTATCGTTCTTTGTACGACAAAACAGTGAGATTACCAAATATTTGTTCCGTATAGTTTTCTCTATTTCATCATTTGTAATTATTAGTTTGGGAAAGTGAGGCAAAAATGAGTACAGACATTTTTACACAGTATCAAATCACTAATAAATAAAAATTGTAATAAAGATGAAGCTCGACTACATACAGTATGCCCACTAATGTCCCTTGCCACTCTCTTATCTTCGGAACGGCTGCTGCTTTATTCATAAAAGTGGTGTCTAGGTATAGTAAAGTAGCCATGCGCTACACAATGAAACCGCCTACAGCGCCACCTGGTGGAATGCTGCGGAGTTAGCATTCCTATCTCGAAAATGGAAAGATATAGAGAAAATAAGTGATTTACAAAATTGTAGAGTATCATCGATTTAGTACGAAAAAACACCTTGTGGACATTAATGCGAAGAATAGACCTGTTAAAACGCGCATTTGTTTTTGTGATTTCTTACATTGTGACGTGACAAAACGATCTTAGATAGAAAGAAACAACCAGTTATGAAACAGCAGGTGTGTGCGACCCCTATACAAACATTCCAGGACATTAAACGACGCTATTACGGACGCTTGTGCCTACATGTCACCATCTATGCTCTCACGTGTGCAACGTGAAATTCAAACAAGCATCCAAATATGCATTGCAGCTGACGATGAGAAGTTTGAAAATCTAAAATCAAGGTATATTATTATAACTAGTTTTTTTTTCTATCTCTTTCCGTTTTCGAGATAGGAATGCTAACTCCGGACCATTCCACCAGGTGGTGCAGTAGGCAATTTCATTGAGTAGCGCATGGCTACTTTACTATACCTAGACACTACTTTTATGAATATAGTAGCAGCCGTTCTGAAGTAAAGAGGGTGGCAAGGGACTTTAGTGGGCATAGTGTATATATTCTGTGGGTAATTTATGCACATTGTTCGAAAATACATATATCCTGAAAGCTCGATTTATGTTTTAAAACGTCTGTAAGTGGGAATTTTTATGACATGCGGAGTAAAAGTGAGGTACTTACAGACGCAAAAAAAAATAAATTCATTATTTTTAGAAACATAACTCATAATTTGTTATGCAACAGAAATAGATTTATTAAATTTTGAAGATTTAGATACAGCAACGTTTACAAGTTTCATTTTAAATTTATTTGTTTTAACATTACAGAAATTACAAACAAAATCTTTGCTTTCCTGCCCTTGTCTAGTACACTTCTTGTGAATCCATTATTCACAGATGTAACACCGATTCATGATCCATCCATCCACGGCAACTGAGAAAAAAAATAAGAGGAATAAGAAATAATTTGCATAAAAAAATAATATGCATCTATTTTGATAGATTTTCCATAGTTTTATTCTTCTCTTTTTTGTGTCCTCTCTCATCTTCTTCTTTTTTCCATTTTCAATATATAGCATTACAACTTAAAACAATATATGGCTATAACGTAGCATTTTAATAAACTCGAAAAGTATTCTGAAAATTTATTAGAAACATATTTTCATCCTGTTATATTCACTTCACCATCATCTTCTGAAAATATATCATTATACGATATTCTGATTAAATTTATGGAAAAGATAATAGTTAATTGATACTAAATCTAGACCATAGGGGACAAAAAAACATTTTTTTTAAAAAAAGAAGAAAATATGAAACTTAAGGTGGTAGCCAACAACCACTGGAAACTTTCCCTACCCATAGCTCCTATAGTACATGCTGAATCATACCACCATTTATTAACCCACCGGACCAAAAACCATGCTAAAACCTGTTAGAACGTAGTAGTGGACGGACAGTGACAGGGACGGCAAATACCTGATCGGCCGGTTTCCTCATGATGAGCTGGGTTACAATATGGCGGTTATAATGGGCAACAAGATGGATATGCGTCAACTCCCCTTTATAGGAGTCTTACCCATCACCAATTCATACTGTTTCGTCATCAATTGTCTAGGCTTTAGGGCATTTTCGATTAGATGGCTCGTCTATAAATTCATAATATAAAATTTTTCTTACTTTTTTGGGGATATATATTTAATTAATTTTTAAAAGAGATTTCTGGTTCGAGTTGAAATATATTTATTTTTCACTTTTCAAATAGACCGTTATGACTGTCCTACTGTTAACAATTAGTTATTTCAACTATTTTGAAAAAATATGCATCAAACGTAAAACGCAATTTCTGTAACTAATACGTGCAGTAGGTAAGTATGGTAAAAAGGTAATTCCTATACGTTATTTCTATATCTTTAAAATTTTAGAAGATACAGCTTTACAAATAGATCTTAGATTGCACAATTCTCATTAAAAAAGCATCGTTATGCAATTTACGGTTACTAATGAATGTGTAAAACTAGTTGTTGGCGGCCACCGTAATACTTACCCATCATGGATATGCATAATATAAAATATGAAAATAAAACATGTCTAAACTATTTATAAAATGCATTGCAATTCGAATAAAATCGTGGTTTGATGACGTTATAAACTTTAAATGCTCTATTACTGAATTGCGTAAAAGAAAAATCCTTATAACTCAAAAATTGATAATCATATTAACTAAGGGTTTACTGCGTCGGATTAAGCGTCTCATTTCCAATTAAAATATATCTTTGAATTGAAATTTGAATGAAATACTGGGTCATGAAAAATCGAAGAATGAGGAAAATATAATTACAAATATCTCGACAACAAATTATCCGATCGACTTCATTCTTTATGCAAAATTTATGTTGTTTTATTGTCTTTTACATTCATTCCTTAAAAAAAACAATTTCGAAAATTTTATGTACCTTTAATCAGAACGAATAATTCAAGAATCCGAAAAAAATAGTTCCGTGTAATCGAGGTTACTGAAATTCAATAAGGGTCATTCCATGTCAAATCAACACAAAAAAGTGACATTTTTTACCTGACCACCTCAGAATTTTATGATATTAAGCTCAATTGTTAGGATCATAGAGAAATTATTAAATATTCCGTGATAAGTCTCTATCTCTTTTGGTTTTGGAGATAATTAGCTTCAAAAATGGACAAAAATCGTAAATTTTTGCATTTCTTGCATTACAAATTTAATCATATATCATTCCGTAATTGACACAGAAACTTACCTTTGATGTCGTTAGAAAGTGCATGAATTGGGCTTTCATATGATATATCATATGCACATACTTTTTAAAATTTTAACTCCAAGGTCAAACATTTTGACCTTTGACCTTTCATATTTTAAAAAATGGTATTTTAATTTTTTTTCAAAAAGATGTATGTTACTGTTATACTTATTTTCTATAATATCTGAAAGTATATTAGTTTGGTACAATCATGGGATGCTGAGTTATAAATTAAAATGCAAACATCAGTACTAATTTAAGTTACAGATTTAGGCCGCTTAATTTTATGTTGTATGACTTATTGTATAACTTATGTGTGTAACTTAAGTATTAATGAAATCAAATTTTTTTTTCATTGTAAAGTTCACAAAACAAAATTTTCTCTTTTTTTTTGTGAAGGTAGGGGGGGGGGGGAGAGAGACTGGGCTGTAGTAACAAACTACTGAATCATTCCGCATCAAATCAACGCAGACAACCTAACCTCTTATTTGTTTTTTAATGAAAACACATGTGAAAAACAAAGGATTATATATTATAAAAAATAATGGAAAGGATACAGCAGGAATTAAACTTAATACATCGAAAAATAAAAAATGGAAAACTATGAATATCTTACGGAATCGTCAGAAGAACTTCATAAAAATATTCATAGTAAATAGATGTTATTTCATCAAATATTGTCGTCAGCGTTATGCCTAAAATAAGCAATATTAAGCTCCTAATAACATATAAGAAACAAATAAAAATAAAAACCTACTGGAGTTCAAATAACAAAATAGATAAATTATTAATCAACATGAATAGGAATTTGATCATAAAGTAATGTACAAAACTCCCCAATATATATTAAGATCTGTGTCATAATTTTTGATTATCAATAATTAAAGATTTATTTAATAATATTACAGTATAAAGAGACATTATTACTATTATTTTTAAATCTTAAATAAAACCTCTTTTTATAAATTTTAAGGCAAATTTCCTTCTAGAAGCAGTAGAAGATTCAGTTGAATTTCATTCAACATGCTTTATATATTACTAAATAAATTATAAAATAAATAGCTACTTTTAATGTACAATATTCTCGAGTCACAATATGGTTGAGTCATGTATATTCTAGTGAGTGCAAGATGGACCTAAAATAAAACAGAACTCTCTTGCTGCTGAGCTTGTGACTTAGTCTGTAACCAGAGTTTCTGATGACAACTTACTCATTTGGTTTACAATGATAAATAATGAAATTGGATTTTTGTATATAAAATTATAAGAATATATGGTCGGAACCCATAATGAAAATGTTTATAAAAAACTGTTTATTTTTGTAACTGTTTTAGAAATTCAATCTATTACATTGGCTGGCCTAACTAAAGAAACAAATATTATTTTAACTCAAGCTACCAAACTGCTTTTTCCATTAACTTCAACTTATAAAATTATTGAAAAATTAAAATTTATTCCTATAAATAATCAGTAACATGTAATTATCAATTGGGGCTTTGATCTTTTGTGTTACGGAATGAAAAATCAGAAAAAATTGCACCAGTTTGACACAATTTTTGTTTCATTTAAATCTTAACATAACGTCCTTTTCACCGTCACAAAATTTACATGTGTACCACTTTAATTTTCATACCCATATCTACTATTTTAAAAATATTTTAACGTGCAATAGATCCTTAATGAATATAATTTCCAAACTTGATGTCACATTTGCCAGCTACAACAGCAAATATAATAGTAATTCACATTATTTCCTTTTCCCTTGTAAGTCTGGAAGAAACCCAATTGCCACCAATGTAAAGAAATTTCAAATATAAATATAGGAATATTTATTGCAGCAAACCTACAAATGAATAGCTTCCATTTAAAAAAATTAAGTATTAAAACTGGTTCACAAGGAAGATGACTAAAAAAGCAGCCTTGTGTTTTAAGTATAGTAATAAAATACTACACAAAATCATAGAAATGCTTTGACATATTGTGGAAATCCACAGCCTTTCTTCTTTAGGGGGTTTAAAAACTTCATTGCCTTGGGAGGAGGTGGGGATGTCTGAATTCAACAATGGGTACTAACATAAAAGGAAAATTGTATTAAGAAATAGTTCATACTGTCAGTACTGCTTTTTGCTTTAATTGTGCATAAAATTACTTTTTCTACTTAAAATACAGCAAACATGATACCCCCAGCCTCATCTGAATCCCCTCCCCTCCCTGAAGAAAAAAAATATGTTTGTGAACTTTGCAGTAAAATATATTGTCAGTAATATATATATATATATATATATATATATATATATATATATATATATATATATATATATATTCAGAGAGAGAGAGAAAGAGAAAGAGGGGGGGGGTAAAGATATAGTTATGTAGATAAGTCACCTAAATAAGCAATTTTGGTGTTGAAATTAGGAATAGCAGTTTGCATTTTAATTTATAACTCAGCATCCCATGTTTGTCCCAAAATAATACTTTCAGATATTATATAAAATAAGCATAATAATAACATACATTTTTTGGAATAAAATTAAAATGCCATTTTTTAAGATATTAAAGGTCAGAGGTCAAAATGTTTGACCTTGAAATTATTTTTTTTTTTAAATATGTGCATGTGATATATCATATGAAAGCCCAATTCATACACTCTCTAACGACACGAAAAGTAAGTCCCTGTGACAGTTAAGGAACCAAATATGACTAAATTTGTAATGCAAGAAATGCAAAAATTTACGATTTTTGTCCATCTTTGAAGCTATTTATCTCCAAAACCAAGAGAGATAGAGACTTATCACGGAGTATTTATTCATTTCTCTATGATCCTAACAACGGAGCTTAATATCATGAAATTCTGAAATGGTCAGGTTTTTAGCTGTGTTGATTTGACATGGAATGACCCATAAGCGTCTTTCCGTTATTACATAATAAGTACATACCAAATTTCAAGTCTCTATCTCAATTTGTTCGGGAGATAGAGCGTTTACACACACACACACAAACACACACACAAACGGACGGCAATTTTTTTTTTCTAAAAATATGTTTTTCGGAATCTTCTGTGACTGAAACGCGTAAATACGTCATTTTTTTTTCTTTCGATTTTCGAAACTAGTACAAGATTTACACCCTATACTACGTATGATGGGTAAGTAATACAGAAAATGAAATATATAAAATCGTAGACAAGAAACAAGTAATAGTTGTTACATATATGTATAAGCTTATCCTAAACTACATAGTAATACAAGCAACTCTCCATATTACAGAAATTGTATCATCCTAAATTAATTTTATTAAATTACTGTTTTTTAACCATATCTTTAAAAGTATCGATTATATTTCACTTTTGTCAAGGTTGCTCACTGATTGTTAAGTATGGTAAATATCAAGACACAGATGTAACATGAAATGATTTGTGATATATGCTTTAATAAAACAAAGCTCAATTATTTTTCAATAATGTATAAAAATACATTAATTTATTTCAAATTTAAAAGGTGAATGTTTTCATCTGAATTAACGTTAAAATTTTCAAAAATCAATGATGAAAAATATAGAAATTATTACAGTTTATTCTTTGAAATACTATCTAAAAGTTACATTCTTGTCTTATATTGAAGTTATACTATAAAAGTCACAAAACTTTAGTCGAAGAACAATGGATCTTATATATAATTATTGCAAAAGGATTTTTTTTTTATTTATAAATCGACGAAAAAAAAATTTTTTTAACAATAATTTTCTTTTAAAAAGCTACAAAAAGTCTGCGTAACTGAAATATTTAAATCGTTAACTTTTTCTGTTTTTATATTTCTTAATAAAAAATACAATTTATATATTTTTTTATTTTAAGAAAGGAATAAATTGCCCTGTATTTGTCTTCAAGTCTAGAAAAAAAGGTTTTATTAATATTTTCAATTGTAGAATAAATCCTTGATTTGACGTTAGCAATACAATTAACGCTAACACAACTTGAAATGTCGACTAATAAATACTGACTTCGAGATTAACTTTCTACAAATGATTTCACCAAATAAAATAAATTCTGCATTCAAAAAATCACATTTTCTTTCTACACAAAATGAATTTCTACCAACAAATTTCAATAACTCTGCTGAAAGACTAGTAATGGAGATCACTGAAATTATTTCATATTTCTTCAGATTACAGACAAGTATTTCATTAAGTTGACAGAGACACTTGTTCTTTTATTATCAAGTAAATTCAATCTGCCATTTGGCACCTCCCAGTGGCAATAAGTTTTCCAGACGAATAGACGCCTCCAAAACATACCTAATGTTTCAGTAAACTTACACCAAACATCACAAAATTATTTTTTTTTTTCAAACTAAGTATTTATTTTTTATTTATAGAAGTACTATTTATTTTTTGAAGTTGGACATCAACTGTAAAGAAGTATTTAATGTATTTAATGTAGTAAGTATTTTATGTTTTATTTTATTTTCACATTATGCTTTAGGTGATTTTTTTTAAATATTGAGAAAATATAAAATTATAAATTATTTATGTTCATCAAGTTACATTTAAAGTTCAGATTTTAAAATTGATAAGTCAGATTATTTTGAATAGAGAAGTATTGAACTACGATTTTATTTCAGTTAGTTTGACATGGTTACTTATTGCATTCAATCACTGGATAAAAGTTCTGCTAGAAGCTCAACTTTGAAACAACTTTATTTATCATATATTCTAATACGAGAAAAACTTGTGTGTGTGTGGTTATGCAAATTTTATTTTTAAAACGGCTCTAACGATTTTGACGAAATTTTGTATCCTACCGTTTTGGGGCACCAGAAAACCATTGGGCTAGGTCACATGTTCTTGAAAATTCGATTAGTGGACCATTTTGGGGCCATTACGGGTCAATGTATTTCAATAAGTATGAAGGTTGAAACAGTTATTAAGTTGTTGAACAGTTGGCATTAAGCGAAGTCGTAAAGTTGCCAACATTTTTTCCAAATTTGACAAAACGTTGGCGACTTTGGCGGGATTTGGCGGGAAAATCTACTTTTAATTTTACTAATTCCAAATCGCATGCTTGGCGCCAAATTAAAGAATGTCGCTAAATTTGACGATATTTGGCTATCTTGCGATCTGCAAAAGGCTTAGAAGTCTACGAAAAGATTAAAGTTTGGCTATTTTTAACCCAGCTTAGCTCGGTTTTCCCAGCTGGTGCTAAAATAAAAGCAGCATACACATATCAGAAGTCTCTGGATATTGCTTTGTGTTATAATTCATTATTTTTTAAATATTTTTCTCATACTTCATATCGTATTTAAAAGTAAATAGTAAAAGTTAGTGTAAAGAGAATATTCTTAAACGGGATATAAATATATATATGTAAAATTAATGTTAGATGTAAAATATATTTAGTCTCAATATCTTAAAACTTGGCGTCTTGGAGAAAATTTAAACTAGGAAAAAATGTGTAATGAAAACAGGGTGATGTAACTGAAAATATATAAATTATTTCAAAACTTAATATGTAAACTGCCTCTCTAAATTATTATATGCATAACATTACCCAGCTAAAAATTAACTGCAGTTTTTCTACAGAAGTGAAGTGTTTTTGAAGTTTTTCTACAGTCAACTGTAGATTTTCTGCCCTGAAATCTTGACTGCAAAAATACTTCAGTTATTTTGTAGCTAATGTGAAGTAATTTTGCAGTGATTTATTTAAAAAATACTCTGAGCTATTATCCGCAAAAATACTGTAGTTTATGTGAAATCATTTTACAACCATCAATTAAAAATACAATGAGACTTTACATTTGTAGTAAAACTGCAGTAAATTTGCAGTATTTTTACAGTTATTAATTCAGAAGTATATTTTCTGGTGTATCTGCAGTTTAACTGTAGTTACTATGAGGTAACTTTACAGAACTTACTTTATGGAAAGCTCGTGTTATATTTTCTGTAGTTAATCTGTAGTTTTAAAAGTGAAAGTTTTTCAGTTTTTGTTATTGTTGCATGACTCACTATTTACTTTATTAATAATAATTAATACTGTTTTCAAAACTTTTATTTTAAGGACCTAATTAGAACATCTGTGAAAGTCTTCCCCTCCCCCTTCTTTAGATAAAACAAAACAAATATTCAAATATATCAAACTTTAAAATTCAAAACAAATATACATTAAAAATCAATCAATGTTGTTTATCGTTAAAATGTTAGAGCTAACGAGGGACCGACTTACAGATTTCGGGGGCCCTGAGCAGAAACATAATAGCGCCCCCTATAACATTTTAAGTGCAAAACTAATGCATTAAAACCATTTCGTCTATTATACTAATTTACTATTCATACAGTATTATATCATTATCTTACGCATTAATTAAAAAAAAATAAAGTGCTATGAACCAGATACATATTATAATTCATATTATAAAATTCAATTAAAACGTCTAATTATATAAAATAATTAAATATATACACTTAAACGTTTTAAAACTTAATCGTACAAAGAAAATCTAACTAGTTCGCAAATTAATTCACCTTATTTTTTAAATTACGTATTACAAAGCAATAACTAATTTTCTTATTTTATGCAAAAATTATTAATTATTAAAATTAAATTAAAATTATTTTACAAGCTATAACAATATAAACCTGTCTCTGCGCCCAATATATATATATAACAGAAAAAAAAACTAATTCGCAAAATAATTCAACTTTTTTTTTTTTTTTTTTTTTTTTTTTTTTTTTTTTTAAGTACGCATTAATATAAAAAGCAGCAACTATTTTTCTTATTTTATTTAAAAGTTATTAATTATTAAGACTAAATTAAAATTATTTCACAAGCTATAAAAATATAAACAGGTACCTTCACAATAACCTTATCAATAGTAACTTCACAAAATTACTATTAATAAAACAGTGTCCCACACAAAATTCTCTTAATACAATACGGCTCTTCACAAAACCTATTTTTATAATAACATACTATTTTTTAATAATTTTCATTTTCGACATTAATATTTATTTTTTTTTCAATTTAAAATATGTAACAAATTAAAATATATATATATCTCCTAAATTAATTCAGTATATAAATAAATAACCACTAAGATATTTATTCCACGATTTTAAATAATAAATTAATTTCGAAGTAAACGTTATCGTTAAAATCGTTAAAATGTTTTAAAAACGCACAGAGCATTTATAAAAATTCACTTCAAAATCCCATCTTTCACGCCGTCAAATCACATAAAAACTAGAAGTAAACCTGTTTATTTGACTACCCCATTCAATCACCCCATTCAATCCAATCTATCATAAGACCCAGTTGCTCAGTGGGTAAGATGCTCGATTTCCAACCGTTACACCCCCGGATCGAATCTCCTCTCGACAAGTGGGAAAAATGTTCTTTTAAAATATTTACAAAGACATATGATAAGATGACTCATAGATGGCGCCACCAAAAACAGAAAGAAAAGCGAAATAAATTTTTTGCAAAATTACTGCAGTTTATAAACTGTAGTTATTTTGCAGTTGTATCAACTTCAAAAACACTGCAGTGATTTGTGCCAAATCAGCACAGTTTTACAACTGCAGTTTGTTTTAAGTTTCACTGCAGTTCATTTTTAGCTGGGTAATTACGGTATCTTATTATGAATCGATTAGTCTAGTATCCCTTTATACGATTGTTTGCAATACAAGTAATGAGGGTGTACAAATTTTTATCGACGATTTTAAGTACGTGCAAAATATAATCTTTATTTTTATGAGATCCTGGGGAATAGCAGAATTGTACTTTTCATGATATACCTGTGATATAAGAGAAAAATAAAGCGAAATATTATAACAGAATAGTTAATGCATATTTGCATGTCTAGAAATATTGAACGTTTATTTCTGTAAAAAACAACATTAAAGCGGAATAAAGGGACTTTTGTTTAGATATGCAACACTAAAAAATGCATTCTACAAGTTATTAATATACAAATATTTAACTTACCTAGAAACATTTGATTTTATCAATTTTTTCTAGATTTTAATGTTTTCGAATGTGAACTGTCTGTTGCTAATGGAACTTAATTTATTTTGAATATCATTCGTGTCATTATTAAAAAGTCATTTAAGAATGACAATAATATTATGTATACTTATAATAAGCGACAGTTCATAAATTTTACGAAAAAACGTTTTTTTTTTTAGCAAAAAGGATTTGTTATCATTAATAATAAAACACAAATTTTTATTTTCTCGTTGAATGAAAGGACATTTAAACTGTAGACATATGCGATTATATGTATTACTTAAATTTTTAAAATAGTAGCAGTAAACGAGTGTAAAAAATCTTGTTTATTTTTAATATAAACAAAATTCCGTCAATTATATAATCTTACGATAACTATTTGTTACCACATTTTCGAAATTAATAGTTTTCACCAATTAAGTAAAAATTAACAGAGTCTTTCTAAATAAAATATCTTTGATAAACAATTGCCGTTCTACAAAGTGGTTTAAAAATTCAATAGTTTTACAGGTACTGGAATGCAGAAAGTAATAAAATAATCTTTTAATGTGCTAAATATGTGTACTGATTTTTGTGATGGCAAACGGGACTCTAAAAGTAGTAAATTATTAATTTTATTGAAAAAGACCAATTTTATTCTTCAAATTACTTTAATTAATATTTTAAAAAAGCAATTAAACATTTGGTGATAACATTAAAGACAGTATTCAAGCCTTTGAAACATTAGAATCGAAAATAGTTTTAAAAAACATCTTGTTTTTTAAGACAATTTACAAAAATTTATCTTGAATGTATAGTCGATTACTCTTGTCAAAAACCTACTAAAAGTGCACCTGAGTCAAATCATTTATCGAAACATTTAAAATTTTCCTTTCATTACCTTGAGACAGTTATTTCCATTAGCTATGATGCATTTAACTTCAAGTCAATTCGTGATACGCTATTGAGATGAAAGATCAAATATTATTTCATCAGTACAATGAAACTTTTATGTACGATAAAACTACATGTTTCTATGAAGTTAAATTATTTTATCCCATATTTCTCACTAAAAATATTTTTGAAATATAAATGAATATTTTTATGAAAATGAAAAAAAAAAATGTATTATTAATGTTTAGGTCGGCGAAACAATGCTACGATGAAAAAAGTAAATGTAGTAAAACACGCTTTTAAAAATTAACTATGAGTTAATATTTTAAAATATTTCACAATTCATTTAATATATTTCGTAAGTTATTTAATCATATACAAGGTGATTATAATTAAAGTCCCACTTTCAAAATACTGTAAAAAAGGAACCACTAGGCAGAATGATTTAGAATTTTAACTGAATATACTGGACGAAAAGGGGAACAGTATGGCATAAAAAAAAGTTCTAAAGTATATCAATAGATAGCGCTGTAAGCGGCATACTATGCAAATTAAAAGACTTTCATGCGCAATTAAAATCCGAATCATTATGTGCTTTTTATGCGGTTTTAGGCTCGAGTCAATTTTTCCAATCTGTTCAACCCTTGCGTGGTGGATGGGCATTCCACTAACAGTACCGCAACTGTTGACTGATTATGAAGTCATTTTTCTGTCAAACAACCGGAACACTCATGCACATTGAACAGTGCTGTTGGTTTACTGTACAACTCATTCCAAAGCCGCCGTATTTCGATTACATTTGTAACTTGTAGCCGAATCCAGTTTCGTTATGCTGCTTACAGCGCCAAATATTGATACACTTTGGAACTTTTTCTTTCTTACGCCATACCGTTTCCTCCTTCTTCCAGTATATTCGGTTCAAATTTGAAGTCATTCTGATCAGTGTTTCCTTTTTTTCAGCATTTTGAAAGTGGAACTTTAATTATAATCACGCTGTATTATAATACGAGCAAATCGTGTGTGTTTGTGTGTATGGAAATTTTATCATTAAAACGGCTCTCACGATTTTGACGAAATTTCACATTTTCAGGAAAACTTCATTAGTAGGACTTTTAGGATTATTATGGGTCAAGGTCTAGCTAATTATAGCTAACAAGCGGCTCAAACGATTTTGACTAAATTTGTATCCTGACATTTTCAGGCACTAGAAGACCATTGGGCTAGGTCACATGTTGGAGAAAATTCGATAAGTTTCTAAATACATTTTCGTGGAAATCAAATTATACTGAATGAATTGTTTCTCTGTATAAATTACGTTGACTCATAGTAAGGAAATCATTAACGAGTTCTGAAATGACAACAGAAATAGCGCTATTTCAGTAAGCATAAATAACAGCTAAGAAATGTGTTTTTTTATAATTAGTGAAAATTTTTAGTTATTAATGAATAGAGTATTGATAAATTGGAACCATTGCATCTCCACCTATCTTAAAATCTTGAAATAGCGCATAGAAAATAAATTCTTCAATAAAAAGGTTTATTAATCATTCATAACTCGATGTAAACATAATTTAATGCTTCTGGTGGCGTAATTTGTAGCTTCGCCAGGATGCATAATGTGAATGTAAATATAACAATTTTAATTATCTCACTTATATATATATATATACACACATACACACATACACACACACACACATATATATATACGGTTATTGAATATTTCCATGCATACTTTACATTTTGAATTTTCTTCGAAAATTCTCTGAAAGTAAATGTCACAATCAATCACACAAACTGTATTATTTTTGTTTTTGAAATGAAAATTTAATGATATGTATTTTCATAAGCATACAATTACACTACGGTAATTAAAAATATTGTTATAAGATTTTTCTAACCTTTGGTGATAATTTATTATATACTAGCTTACCCGCCCGGCGTTGCCCGTGCCAACAACCTTAAATGTACCTGAAATCAGTGTTGAAAATTTTTTTATTTTTAAACAAATCTAATGTTGGGGGCCCCACAACCTTAGACAGCAAACACTGGGCGTGCCATACACACTCCCATATATTACTGTAAGTCGAGTCGAAAGAGCCATACCCCTTCATAATCCAGCCCATAGAACCAGAGATAGAAAAGCACCCCTGGTGGTGAAAATCGAAAAGCTCTATCTATGTAGAGTCGAATGAGCCATACCCCGTCGTGATCCAGCCTATAGAACCAGATATAGGAAATCACCCCTTGTGGTGAAAATCCGAACTAAAATCAATCAGCTCTATCGATGTCAAGTGGAAAGAGCCATACCCCATTGTGATCCAGCCCATAGAAACAGAGATAGGAAAGCACCCCTTGGGGGTGAAATTCAGAACTAAAATAGGTAAGCTCTATTGATGTTGTGTCGAATGAGCCAAACCGTGTCGTGATGTGACCCATAGAACCCGAGTTAGCTGCAAAATCCTTTAGTTACACCTTCCACCGCCAGGGGGCACAATATGTTCTATACGAACATAACTAAATTCATTAAGGTTATCGATGTCGAGTCGAATGAGGCATACCCCGTCATGATCCAGTCCATAGAACCAAAGATACGAAAGCGCCCCCTGTGGTGAAAATCCGAACTAAAATCAGTAAGCTCTATTGATGTCGGGTGGAAAGAGCCATACTGTAATGACTTAACGAACTCCAGTGATCCAAGGTGATGATTAACATCCAGCACTTTTTATTAGGCATCGTTGATACACAAGTTAAAATAAGATGAACAATTAAAAAACATTACACTCTGCCATCAAAACCCCAGCGTACACAACCATCATATACTGTTCACGCGCATACATCATTTTCCGCTCACTATCGTCTGTTCAACTCTCTCTGCATCTCTCTTAGCTTAGCTCGGTTCACTTCTTTTTGACCTGCCAACTAACATCTCTTGCAGTCTCTTTGCATATCGAAACTGTCCTTTCGATTCGATTACACGGCTTATTACACGGCAGTCAACCTCCGAAGCTAGACGACAAAACCATGGACAAAAACTGGACAACTCTAGGCCAGCAACTCACGAGTCAGGTAGGCCATAGATTTCTTCGGTCGTTACACTGCTCTCATTGGCTGGCTGCTTCATTGCCGAGGCTATTTCATGGGAGGAGCTTGAAATAGCCTCGAACCCAAAATTCCATATACACGTTTTAATTTTTTTTTAAATCTAAATTAAAATTTAAAAATTCGGCCGCGATGTATACTATCCGGTGACAACATCTACACATGACAAAAATTGCTGAGTCCTAGGTGTTATAATTACGGAGAAATCCGCGGGCAGGCAGACAGACACTTATTCTTTTATAGAGATAGAGATAGTGCCACTTAAAAAAAATCAATAATTTTTTCCTTAAAAATAGTTATTGCACATTTATTACATCAATCATCTATGATAGGAAATGGTGAAGATATATTTTGTAAGAAATATTTCGACAAATATGTATTTTTTCATTTCAGATTGTTAAAATATATTTAGAAGCAACATGTAAAAAATACCTCAAATATAAAATTTATACACCTTATAGATATTATTTCCACGTTAATACCATCTCTAGAATGTTGAAAAGCAACTTTTTTTATGTGTGCGTGGGAGGGTTGTACACATATAATTCAGATCAAAGATAGTGATATAAATTGCATAGAACCAGAATGATTAGTTAGTGTGGAAAAGCTTATTTTGCGCATTAATATGAAAAAAAAAAAAACCCCAACCATGTTAAAAAAAACACTTAAAAAAATTTATTGTAGCAATAATTTGTAGTTGGCATTGATTTTTGATTTATATGATACTTAGCGAAAGGTGGAACATAGCTGGTATGCACGATTTGAATAAAATATTACTTAATTGCGAATAATGCGATCATAAATCTATATAAATTGGAAAAAATATATTCTTCTTGGTTACCTGTCGAATTTATATGGTCATTAAACATCAACGGTTGATTTTCGTTCACTTCTTTCAATGTGAACGATATATAAATGCGCCAGGGATCACTGGGTGACGGACGGCGAACCTAAGGGACGCGGCATATTATTTTCGGCACGGCATAGGTTTAAGTTCTAAATCAAAATATAGAAAAATTGCCAAAAATACATTAATTTAGACTATAACAGACTGGCTTAGATAAACTTAGATTTTCTGACATAGATTAGTTCGGTTGTTCGTCATTGTCACACATAGTGAAAAACTCAAATGCAACTTAATGATAGTTCAGTATTAGCTAAAAAAAATCCGATTCATTAAGTATTAGAAGATTATAATAAAGAAAATATTATAAGGTATTATAAACAAAAGTATCGGTGGTAAAATTATGACAAATTAGAATTCATTTCCAGATACAAAAAACTGTTTAAAGGAGCTTGCGTCTTTATTTTTGGCTCCACGTGATTATTTTTGGCAATAAATAATAGGATAAATTCATGTAATCAGATGTTTTCTACTCACAAGGAAGGTCTCCTTAAAGCGTATACTCAGAAAATTTTGAAAACAATGCTAATGAATCTACACATGTATGTAATAAAGGAACAATGAAATTTAGCTGCGGAATCCCAGTAGAAAATATGCAAAAGAATAAAATACTTTCGAGTATTTGGCGCAAAAACACACGATTTAACTAACAACATTTTCCCTTCGCCAAACGCAAACGATTTCAATGCATTTTAAATTGCTTGTAAAATGATTATTCGAATGCCCAATATTTAATGAATTTAAACATAAATGATGAAATATTTATTATTTTTTGTATAATATATACAATCTGATTGTTGTTGCAGTTATTTATTTTTACCACTGAAAAAATATGTTATATGTTTTGGAAGCTGCAAATATCTATTTTATGTTATAGCGAATCTGGCATTTAAGTTATGTGTATTACTAAATTATTGAATCTGTATGTTTATTTTCACTTTTAGTTAACAATCGAAATTTAAAAAATATATGAATCTGAAATACATATTAAAGTAGGCGAGAAATTCAGTAGTTTGAAGAAATTCTTGCTATGAGACCTGTCTATGAGATTTTTGTAAAATTTAAAAGCGTAAAATTGTCATAAGCTTAAAGTATACGAATGGGTTAATTCTATGGCTCATGATACCATACCATCTTGTTCAGAATAGTTTGCATTTTGCGTTAAACATTTTCAACTCTCTGTATGTTTGCATTAATATTAATTTAAACTATATATATATTTTTAATCAGATTAAATAAAATACTCACGTTTTTTTTCCCTATTTATTACCGATTGAATGAAATTTTGCCTATTGTTTTATTCTCCATTCCACGATTTTTTTCTAATTTAAATGGCTTCAACGGTTATACAAGTAATTTTTAAATGTATTTTAAAAGGAAAATCCCGATGACAAATACATTCGTTATACATTTCGTCCCGATTCGTTATACATTTCTATATCTAAGAAGCCGTTGTTTCCATAGCAAAAAAAAAAAAAAACGTTCTTGAATTGACAATGTTCAGAATCGGGCTTATTTTTGAACTTGAACCAATTTTAATCAATTTAAATTTTGTTTTAAATCGTAAAATACAATCGTTAAATTCTATTATATATACATATAAATGTGTACACAAAATTGTAGTTATAAAAATTTCTTTATTATGTAAGTTAAACATGCATAAACAAGTTCAGTATGAAAAAGTTTTTCCTTAGAGAGTATTTGTCATAAAAGCATATTTTTTTAACCCCTTGAAGGGCGGTGGGATATAATATAGCCCACTTAATTTTAATTCCCAAATGCCCCAATGACACCGGAATTTTGGAATCAAATTTTAGTTTTATAATATACGTGAAGAAAATCTTTTACTTATTTGGAAATAAATTTGTTGTTAAATCCCGGTGTGACTCAATGATTTCAACATTTTAGAATCATAAGTCCTTTGCCCTGAAAGGGTTAATTTCATTCCGTCGCCAACCGGTGATAAATCGCCAAATAAACGATTTTTTTTTTCGTACGTTATATCGAGGTTCCGAAGAAATTTTTTTATAGACCTATATATCCTCATGAGAAGAACATTCTGTAATTTTTTCAAAAGTTTGTGAGTATGCGCTTATGGAGACCTTCCTTGTTAGAGGACTCCAATTTAGCTTGACTTCTCTTAAAAATAACCACATACGAAGCTGTTATTTGCCATGTAAGATGCAATAACAGGAACAAGTGTTTTTTTCTATGGTAAAACAACCAAATATTACTCAATTGCTATAATCCTAACAAAACAAAATCAGTAATTTTAATTTATTTTTATTTCATCTACGAAAAGTTTTGGTTGTTGTCACGACAAGATGACGTAAAACATATTTTTGGAAAAATTTGGGACGCGTATGCGAAAATGTTTGCTGTCTCTGCAAGGGATCATACGAGTTATAAAATTCAAAATAGTGCCATTCCATCAGTCAACATTCCTTAACACTAGTAATTTAACGATATGTTGTAGAATTTGTACATGATAATCATTGCTTTCGTTAACAAACAATTGTTAAATCATTATGTAAAAAATTTATTCGTAATAATACACAATTTTGAAACTGAATCTTCACATTTTCTACAGCTTTTATTTCGCACTAGGAAATCAAACCCGGGCTTCCCGAGTTACAGAACATCGCTGAAAACTGTTATTTTTTAATTCAAACAGATTTTTTGCATTTAATATGTATATAGTAAAAAGAAATGGCGCATCTAGTATTTGTCGAGAATTAAATAAAAATCATGCACTCGTGACATCATAATTCACTTTTATATTTTAACAGAATAATAAGGCTACTATAAGTTGTGACTCGTGCTGTCAATATACATACGTCAGGACACATTGACGTTATCATTATCTTTTTATTATGTGAGAAGGTTTCGCTATGGTTCCATTGTAAAATTTAGTAATTTTTGAAATTCAATATTTAAACAATGGCATAATCATTAGATTTGATTATTTATGTCAAGAAAAATACAAGTTTTTACCTTTCTAACGGAGTTTGTCTAAAAATTTTCTGACAAATAGTTTTCGAGCTATTAATTTTTTGTGTAACTTCAAATGTTTCATTTTCCGAGATTAATCTGTGGCAACGATTAGCGAAAATCCCAGTCGTCAGCAACGCATACCTTTTTATTAAAGACTTCTTTTATTATTTATTTACTTTTATTATTACTTCTAAATTTATTTTTGAATGCATTTAATTGTAGAAAATACTGTTATTTTTTATTATATATATATATATTAAATCTAGAATAAAATGAGATTCTTCTTCTTTGAAAGAAAAAATATTCACAACAGAAGTTATCTTTGCAGCAAAAATTTGCATTTTAAGATGTTTGAACCTTTACTGATTTAGAGGCGATTTTTATCGAAGAAATTTTTGCAGGTTTTTTTATTTCGTTCGCATTCGATACTTTCATATAGGTTTATTTGTAGATTGGAGGAATTTATATAAGACTAAGAAAATTTAATGAAGTGTTTCAAAGTACTCAGTAAAGAAAAACTTAAAAGCAAAATTTTTCTAAAATATATTTTCATAGAAAATGCATCCAAGCTAGTTTTATAATATATCGAGAATGGATTTATTTTAAATAATATTGTTATCCACAAAAAATGAATGAAGAAATGTATAAAGCCACAAACTATTTTTCTGGTATCTTGTTAGGGCTTCGTTCTTTTAAGGTTATATTTTCATGTTTGTCTTAATTTTAAAATGGATATATTTTAGTTTCTTTTTCTTTTCCTTACGACATGCCTCGGATATGTATGAACTGCTGTTTTTCTTCTAAGGATTTTCATTTTGTGATGATGCATAATTTAAAAAAAAAAGTTATTTAATACAAAATTATTGCATACTTCAATAACTATTATGTTAATATTTTATTTTTATCTTTTCTAGCTCAGAATATTATTTTCGCATTTTCAATATAAATAATTTAATTCGATGTAAATCGTTGTATTTTCATATTAGATAAATATTACTTATAGATTCAAGTATCAAACATAATAAGTTAAAGTTTTCATAATTATTGGCAAAGAATATCAATAAAGACAATTTCATCTGCAAATGAAAATATTTTTTAACGCACATAGTATCTGTAGGTGTTTCAGTATTATTTTACAAGAATACAAATTTTACCATTCAAATCTTAATGTCGAAAACTGGCTTGTAATGCAATGTTATTAATTTAATTTACAATTCATTATTATACGATTCATTTTTATAAAATTAAAATAGGGTATTTTTTGACATAAATAAAAAGATAACTTATGTATTTGACAATTATTTGATTTAGAATTTTTTCGTAAATTTATACCGGTGTCAATTGAAAAAAAAATATTTTTTTTAATTAAAAAGAAATAATGCTGAGTAACGAATAATTTAACAATCTTAAATTGACATTAATTTTATGTTCAACATAAAAAGAAAAATCAGTCTTTTCGTTGACAGATTTCAATTTAGCACCAAAATGGTGAAACTCGTAGCTAATATTTCGCTATCATGTCTATAAGCAAGTAGCGTATTTGAACAAAATCGATTTAGTGTAAGATCGCTTTTCATTTAATATTCATATTTAATGTTATTCAAATTCACTTTAACACGTTCATTGCCTTGTTAAAAGTACCAGCATTTTATTTTATATAGAAAGTTCGAATTCATACCAGAAAATATTAATAGCAATATTTATTTTTTTTTAGTTACACACATTTCGTGATTACATAAAATAAAAAATTTTCTTTCGAAATTTCCGGTACGAATTCGTAATTTTAGATTGAAAAACCACGTGGTTGGCAGCGAATGGGTTAAAAGACATTGCAGCCACGATGTCAATGATTGGAAGTGGACACAGTTATTGAGTTGAGTTGGGTTGGGTTGATTATTGACGGGCAATTATCTACACTTGGGATATAGGCCCGGGGGGAGTGCCCTTCGTGGGGGTCTTTCTAATGGAACCTAACCCGTATTTACGCATGGATAAATTCACGGCTCGAAGAAAACCACGAAAACTCCGAACGATTAGGCCGACGGGCGCGATTGGGATTGAACCCAGCACTTCCCGTCTATCAGCTTCGATGGCAGAACCTCTCAGCCACTGGTGGGGCTCCACAGTTATTGAAATTTAATCGAAAATATGAAAAAATCATTATTGAGGTGTATTTATATGTATTAAAAAACGTCCTTGAAAACTATTTCAAATGCCATAGATATTCTGTAAACGGAGTTTAAATTTTACAAAATATTTATATTGTAAACAAATTGTTTTCTATTCGATTTTGTATAATTTTAATTTATGCGATATTTATAAGTGTATGGATGAGCAATACAAGCAGAAGTAATATAGCCGGTCGTTCATTATGGCACTGGTTATCCGTACTACTTTTTAGGATACGTATGTAATATTAATTGCCAACACACTTTTGACGATGAGGAAAAAGTTCGTACTAAAATATATAGCACTTTCCCGATAAAAGTTATAACTTATTTTCTCTAGGTATAAAACGTGTTTAAATTCATATACATATATATATATATATATGTGTGTGTGTGTGTGTGTATTAAAAACACACAAATATATTACATCAATATATAAATTTGTATAAAAAAATCTGTAGAATTATGACAAAACTTATTAATTTGTCTATAATAAAACTTCTATTAAGCTTAAACTTTAATTGCATTAAATATATTTTTAATGTCTCTTTTTACTAAACTTTACATATTTTCTACGAAGATTTGCCAGGTGCAACCATCTGAAGAAAGCATCAACTATAAAAGAAAATAATGTTCTTCTAATTTACAGGAAGTCCAAAAGAATCATAACCTTAGTTTCATTTCTCGTGAATAACTCGTGTGCATCCATCTTTGTCCTGTTTTAATCATGTTTTTGTAAGAAACGTAAAATATGGAACTGAGTTATCATTGTTATTTTAGATTTATGGTTAGTATTTTCTTAATTTTCTTCAGACGTACTCTGAAAGTAAATTTCATAATCAATCAGCACATTCCATTTTGTTTCTAGGTTTGAAAAAAGTTTTCATTCCCATTAATTTTCATAAAGCCTTAAGACAATTAGGAAATTTGCTAGTAAAATGTTTTTTGTCAAATAATGATAAATAATTACATTCAATGCCTTTATATATATACTTACGTTTAATATACAGAAAATACATTGTATATACCTATTATCTATAATGGATTCTTAATAAAATTTTATTTTGTTGAAAATAAAAATGTTTTTTATCATTTCGCAATGAGGAGGGGGGGGGGATATGTAACAAATAATTTATATTTATGAAGTATAATTTAAAATGTAACAAATAATATTTTTAATAGAATTACTTGAATATTGCTTATATCCTTACATTTTCCGACATAGTTTTAAAGTATTGAGCACGTGAACTATCCGTCGCGTACCCCCGATCTAATTTTTGTTTCTGAATTCGGCTGAACACAAAATCGGTATATTATATTTAAGTTTATTATTGGACATTCTCTATTAATATTTGAGTGTGTAGCAAATATAGTTTTTTACAGAGACTCACGAAAAATTACTGATACGTTATGACGTTAATTACTGATATACGTTATATACGTTATATACGTTTATATACGTTAATTACTGATAGTATATAAAAATATATTATTCAACATATTTTAATAATGGTGCTCTACTTCAATCAAGGAAATGCGTTACTTATGTGTTCTATAACATATTTTATCCAGAGTATGTTCCTTGCCGTATTAATCGTTCATTTACCAGGGACACATAAATATATCAGTTACAGTACTTTTTATAAGCAATAATTGCTATAAATGAGGATTGATTTGTGTTATGCGTTTATTAGCCTAGCTAAATGTTAGATATTACATGATAGTATGGATTCTATATATTATATACAGTGATACAGTAAAAGGAGTTTTAAACTATTCCGTATATTGCCGCGAACTGTTTAAAGTATGTTTAAACTGCTTTATATATTTTCTAGCTTAAATATATTTTAATATTGAAATATAGGATTTTAGAATATAAATAAATTTATATAGACGAATTGGACACAATGACATCTATGGATTGGCGTAAATGTGCTTTTATGCTAGACATTTTAAACCTGAATTAAAGTTTAGCGTACTATGTCGTGTGTATAAAGATCTGTAAAACACATGTAGGACTGCACAATACATTATACTGTATGAACAGAGGTTTTCGAAAGTGAATTATACATTGACTTATACATTTCGAAACTAAATTAACTTTTAACATACTCTGTACTGTGTATAGATATATATAGATCAATTAGATGGCTATAGAATTAAATTCGAATTCCACAAACTAAATTGGCTGAAACTGCTCTGAAATTGGATTTTCAACTATATTATGTTTTTTTTTTCTTTTACCATATCAAGTTATTTTAAAATATTCTGGATATTTTTTTAAATGTTTTATAATCTATGCGTGACGCATGTTTCATCTTTCTTGTATTAGACTTATAATAATGTAAAAGAACAGAACACAAGTTTATTATGGTAGAATAAGATTTTCTCTCGCGATTTTACTATCTATATATTGCAAAAATATCAGCTATTCTATAATTACACCTTTCCGTATTTTTTTTAACTGAATATTTATTCTATTTGTGCAATATTTAAATAAATTAACATGTTTTTTTGGTACTAGTACACACAATTAATATAACATTAAAAAAAATTAAAATCAGTGTAACATTACAAATTTTATTTAAAGTTTCATGACTATTCAAGGAATAATATTGAACACGAATATTAACTTGTAAACGAAAATAAATAAACTTGCATATTTATTTTTAAATGAATTGAAGAATTAGAAATTCAAAAATCAATATATTATTTTTTCGAAACTTGTTTTGTTTGTCTATAAACTTAGAATTTTCCTTGAGTTACACCGTCATCAAAATAATCCTATATATGATATCTTTAATTTCTTTCATTAATACATATATAGAATTTGGGGTCTAGAAAATTCAGTGTAAGAACAATAGTCGAAGACAAAAGGGAAAACACAATAATAATAGTAAAGGTTTCAAGAACTCTTTTTTAACTTTCACGTATGTTGCAACAATATGTATCTTCCTTTTTGAGGTTATGGTAATATTTTCTGTTTTTCTACTTTACATTGAAAAAAAAGAGTTAAATGTTTCTTGATCTAGCACAGACATTTACGAAAATATAACGTCACCTGTACCAAGTTACCCATGATTCCAAAAACGTTTTCCTAAATTCCAAAACAACTTTCGAAAAAAAAAGTTTGTTTTGCTGCTTGTAATTTTCGTAAACGTTATCACATAGTTCTTTCACAATCGGTTTTCTCAACCAAGTATCAACATGGGATATTGGATTTTTGGGAGATAAGTATTCCCTAAAAAAACTACCATGTTAAAAAAGCATGTTCAACAGCAAATATACCAAATCAATAGCGTAAAATGAGCATACTTTTGTTGATATTTGTATGTATATGGTATTAGACACCTGAAAAAGTGTATTTTCAGAACATAGCTTTATTAATAATTATTCGAACTACCTATTTTTACAGACATTACTTTATTTTTTCAACACATAGATAGGCATTGTACATTTTTGAAAGTCTTAAAAACATCTTTAAAATCACATAAAACTTAAGTAAATCAACCAATGTAATAGCCAGATTAAACAATAAATCCCCAATTTCAATAGACTTCAATAATGTTGAAAACTTAGTCAATTATAATAATTTACACTACGCATTACAGAGGAAAGCCATAGAAATATATACATTGAATTCCAAAACTTGCAATGCTATGGCTCACGACGAAATTGATACCAGATGGCGCCAGATGTTGTTGGGAAAAGACAGAATGGAAGTTTCAAAAAAATCGATTGACAGAGCAGAAAACCATAACATCAGTATTGATGATGCCGGAGACAACAGGTGAAAATATTTTACTTTTGTGAAAGTTTTAACATATGACTGGTTTTGTGGGATTTTAGAGATGTTTTTAAGACTTTCGAAAAATATACAATACCTATCTATATGTTGAAAAAATAAAACAATGTCTGTAAAAATAGGTAGTTCGGAAAATTATTAAGTTAGAAAATGACATTATGAAAGATCATAGATTAAATACCATAACTTAATTTTTGAAAAGTTACGCATATGATAAATGCCAGTCAATGTTTACTTGTTATTTAAAGAAATAAAAAAAGTTAAAAGTTTGATATACAAACAGACCAAAAATTGTGAGTATGATAAGTTGCAGGATTGTCATGAATCATAAATAATATATCTACTTTTTCGATAGCAAATTATTCCAAATTTGTTTCCAAAAGATATTCATACAAAACTTTCAAAATGTAATTAAGGATATATTTCGAAAAAAAAAAACATTATTTAGTCGCGTATTTCTAAGAAAATACCTTTGCACGATTTTCTTTAAACAGTTAAGCGAAATTTGTAATAAAACTCTATTATCATGATGTTTTATTTTGTGTGGTAATAAACAAACTTTTGTATCAGAGATTACTTAAAGAATTTAGTAGCTCCGCTTCAGGCAACCGTATATTTAGTTTAATAACGCGCCTGCTTTTTTGAAATGACAATTTCTGAATGAAAACTTTCAAAAAAATATTACTTAATATTAATTTAAATATTCAGTTTAAAATTGGCATTTCTTCTGATTCTAAATCGAATAAAAAATAGAGTTTTTATTTGAAGTACATATTATTAAGTGCATATCATATATTTGAAATTAAAGTTTAAAACTTTTACGAAATTTTGAATTTTCTGAAAACCAATAACTGGTTGAAACAAATGAAATGACAAGTGTTAATAAGGAAGAAAATGTTAAAATGAAATTGGAGGGATAATTCTCATAGTTTAATGATATCATATCAGTAATTGGCCTTATTTATGAACAAACTAGGTATGAAGTTGTCTGTAGTTAGATGAAATTTGTACAATTTATGTTTTCAGAATAATTATTGCAAGAGACACTTTTTAAATAACCGAAATCCGAAACTAAACGTTTAAAATGCATTTGTTATTAAACTTTCCAAAACATGATATACGAATAAAATACGACTTAACGCGATATATCTATTATTTCTAATACGCATTTTATTAAGCAAATTCAGCCATGTGAATTTTAATTATTGGCGCTCATCTCAAAAATCTGAACTACACTTATTTTGCTAAATATATTATTTTTTGACAAAAGTATTTACTCTTTGTTGGTTTATAGAAGTGGATTTTTGCAGCCGAACACAAAAAAAAATTATTTTATTCAGGACAACTTGTAATTTAATTGAAAATTCATATTTTTTGAATTATAAAATATTTGATAGATATGATGACAGAAACACTCTCAGAAATAAAACACTCAATTTTGACGATTCCGCAAAACTCACGCCTCATTTCGTTATTTTTGACAATCATTTCGTCACAGAGTCATGGGGGTTTTGACGAAACGCGAATCCTCAAATATCTGGACGAAACTGTTTCCTCGCTGTCAAAAATAAAACTCTCATTTTTGACGATTCCGCAACTCCTGGGCTATATTTCGTCATTTTTGACATTGATTTCGTCTCAAATTTAAGTGATTTTTATTGAGATGGAAAATCTCAAATATTTGACAAAAATGTTTTCCCCTCCCCGGCCAGATTATTTCCAAAATCGTTCAAAAAAAAATACGAAAGTACCAAATTTACAATATATTAATGAAAACAGAAACAAAAATATTTCATCCTTGGAGGCCGCTATAACATGAAATTACTAAATTTCTACTTTATTTTTCATATCTGATAAGTTGCGTCTATTATTTTTGTAACTTTAACATTTTTGTAGCGATTTTATGCATTTCTATTGCCTATTCAAAGATAATTTTTTCTTAAGTTGCAGAATTTCGTTAAAAACACTTAAAAAACTCTTCTAAAATCACAGAATTTCGTTAAAAATGGTTAAAATAGTAAAATGCGAACATCCTTTGGTCCATTTTCGACTGAAAGCAACAACCATTTTCCCAATAGTTTAAAAAAAAATCAAAATTTTAGGAGCTCTTTTTTTATTTAAGAAATATATTCATATAACAATCAAATTTAAAAATCTCTTTCCCCTCGATAAACAGTAACGTGTTGAAATCTTACCTAAAATTGATGAACTCTTTTCCAATATACACTTTAAAATTTATTATTTCTGACCAACAAATTAATTACAACATACTCTAATTATCATTGAACAAAGGAAATTTCTCTAATAAATTATATTAATCAAGCCGTACTCTAATTATTTATTATCCATAGAAAAACCATAATAATAAGAATAATCTAGACTTATTAATTAAAACATGCAGAAATTATAACAGCACCGATAAAAATACTTCTCAAAATATAAACACACATCAACATCCCATAGATACATTTTTAAATCAAATTCATTCGAAGTCCTTCTGGCGTAGGACGCAGAACAGCGGTCTCCCACACAGAAAGCGAAAGCAGTGAGTTCGATACCGGTTGAAGACTTGAGAAATGTTTCTTACTTTTTTAAGCTGACAATTACAGATGCTTCAAAAGTTGTCAATATATGACAACACCACCAATCTTTCTTTGCAATTTCTTTCGAACAAGCAATTTGACGAAATCTATTTCCTCCGTTTTTTGAGGAAAGAAATTTACTCGATTTGACGAAATATTTACTCCGAGCATTTCCCAGGAAACTGTTTCGTCAAAAACGAAGCAAATTTCGTGATATTTGAGTATCCATTTCTAAGTGTGAACCATAACAGAAAATTCAATAAGAAAAATTGCACATTTATTATAAAAAAATCCCTTTATTGCATTTGTTTAAGATTTAAATTTGTCTTATTACTATTATTTGTCTTACTACTGTCTAATTAGTCTTTATAGAAAATAATTTAAAATTGTCATATAAAAATTTAAAACCTGCAATCTGAATCCAAAAATGTAAACCACATATATTTTTATTTCAATGTCACATAAAATGTGAAATGTATAAAACGCACATTATACTAAAGTGAAAGCATCACAATTAATAAGAAATTTAAAATACGTAGAAACACACAAAACAAATATTAAAGCTAAAATTTTATAATACAAAGTATGTACCAACAGTGTGTAATAAACAGTAAATTATCATGATTTAGATAATTATATTTTTAAATCTAAACATTTATTTCAGCAATAAAAACAGCATCTTTAAATATTACAAACTTGATACAGAATTCACATGAATTTTACTTTTACTATAAACAAAACTCGCAAAATATGCATTAATGATATAACATAAATTTAGTGTTCAAATTTTAGTATTTGACGGAGTAACAACTGAAAATAAGCGAAATGCTGAAAGGAACATGAAACGTGTGTAAATTGTTAGGTATCGTATAAAGTTTAATTTATAAAATCATCAAATGGATATTTAGATATATTTTTTCAAGTCACCCCCGTGTGTTCATGAAGACAGAATCAAAAAGTAAATCTTCCTTATGTTATTATAGTAGTTTTAAATAAATAATGTAAAAGGAAAGTACAAGTTCTACTTATTCGAACACTTTTTTTGTAAACGCATCCTTTAAGATGAGTATAAAGAAAATAATCTAAAACAGTAATACATTTTAAGTATCAAATGGATCTATTGTTTTCTGATACTTTTAAGCATTTAGATAAATATATGTTTAAGTATCAGGCGAAATTATTTCATTTCTATCTAGATCATTTACCATAGTCCTCAGTTTTAATGAAATGGTGGGTGATATTGTTTAAAAGTTAGATGTCATTTATCCTTTTTAAAAATGGTTCGGATAAACTTAAATTTTAAAAATCCGAATTTACGATCTCTGAAACATTTTTTGAAAACATTATTATCTGTACCCTTTCGATGAAAATCAAGAGCGCTTAAATAAACACAAATGATACCACCAAACAAACTTATTGCAATATAAAAGGAAATGCTAAAATACAACAAATACAAGTTGCAACTATCGTTTAATAATTTGCAGACAAATCTAAAGTAGAATTCTTAGTAAGCATCTTGAAATTAATTACTTTCGTATATTCTCTTTTAAAAATTTGAATTTTAAAAAAGTAGTAGAAGAATACTAATATTTTCTTTGGATTTTATACATTCGTAGGAATTTTTAACATGAAATTGAATTGAGCATTTACTCATTTCTGCTTCAATAAATAGAAATCACAAAGATAAAGATTATTTAATGGGTGAAATATTACGTTTCTATGAGACACATGTTTTTTTTCTAAAAATGGATACTTTTAGAAATATTGCTCATTTCATCTTCTTTTGAAAGTGCTGTGTGATATGTGAAACGCCTGTCTTTTTTCTTTATAAATTTAAATACTTTTAAATAGGTTAAATTGTTTTCTCCATAAATTTTTAATCCAATGTATCAGTTTTTTTTTATATTTTTAAATTGTTGGATTAATACGTACTATTATCGGAATCGTTGATTAAAATGTTAATGAATATACTGTTAATGAAACAAACAAAGGATATTAGGAGAAATATAAACTGAATGAATTTCATAACAACTGATATTCCTGTGCACCTTGGTATTCTTTCATAAACAAGAAAATCATACATAATATGATATATTTATAATAAATGATCTATGTTTAATATATCATTTATGTATGATATTAGGAATGAATATTGGGAAAATAAAATTATGAAAAATAATCAACGACTCAAAATTATAATCCCAAATATAAGAACTGTTTAACTACTACAAATTGTTAGGGGAAAAAAATAAAGGAAAAAATTAAAAGGCAAATACATGAAACAAAAATGTAGAAAATAATTAGCAAATATAAATCCAAGTGAGGTTGTGGAAATATCAGTTTTTAAAAATACATTTACAAGTTTATCTACTGTTTATAATATTTCGAAAAGTGTAGGCTGTATCCGTAAAGTATATTATGTGATCATCAGATGACACGTATATAAATTTATATATACGGAAGTAAATATTCTTTTTAATCAATATATAAATAAACAAGAAAGAAAACTCATGAGCCAACCTTATATTATGATACAATTTCCAACACATTCAGTAAAATAAAAATGACCGTTTAATAATGGGAAAGATGATATCTAAGTAATCATTTTGGAAAACGCATAGCATATTTGAAAACCCAGTTTCGGAAACTACCATCTATAGTCGACAAACTATTACCATTGTTTGGTGAGTCCTGTATATATACTGCATAGTATGCTAAAAATTGACTGTGTTAGGAAATGCATAACGCTGTTGAAAATTCCTCTTCATCAGTTTGCGTCAATATAAGGAAATGCATTAGAATTCTTTTGTTCAGCCCCGTCTCTGATCTATTGATTTTCTACACATCAAGTAATATGAAAAACATAGTTAAATTAAAACAAGTTGGAAATTGTACGTCAAACGTTACAAACGAGGTGCGTTCGTACGCACGTTTTAGAATTAAATTCATGATATCCCGTGCGTAGAACGGGTTAAACAGCTAGTTAAGTATATATTTTATGACACTGTTCATACAAATATCTTAACTAGTTATATAAATATTCAGATATATATGTATCAGCTAGTTATATAAATATTCAGATCTTGATGATTTCTAATTCTGTGAAATGAATTATATCGTCTGCCGATTAATTTCTGTAATAAAATAAGCATCTCGGTCGCTTGACGATTTAACATCCATCGGAAGCTCCTATAACAAAAAAGCACCGATTTTAAAAAAAAATTCAAATTTCTTAATAAATATTTTTATTAATATCTCCTAAAGTTTTGATTCGATTTTAATAAAATTTGAAATGTCTCGACAAAATTCTGCAAAGATAATATATTTTAAATTGCAAACCATTTGGTTGGGTAGTTTTTGCGTTTTTATATGCGGACAGACAGACGGACGGACAGACAGATAGACGGACGGACAGACGGACGGACAGACGGACGGACCAAACGACGACTATAGGTGCTACGTATTTATATAATTACGAACGCACCTAAAAACTCATACAACATCTCAAAACACGCTTGTAGCAATAATTATTCATAGATAGTACTGTAACCGAATTATTTTATGGGATTCTATGAAAAAAGGTTAACTTCTATCCACAACATATTTTATATCAAGCATTTAGAAATGCACCGCACTGCTGTATATCACTTTCAATATGTTTGAAAGAGTGCAACATCATTGGAAATACACATTGGAAATAATTTTTCCCCATAGACCATAAATTCTAACGCAATTATTTTGAGTGTCCCTATAAACGATCTATAAATGCTACACACTTCGTTTCGGATCATACCATAGTAAACTGCAATAACCTATATAAATTACATAGCAATCCGGGTCTATTTACGTGAGTTAGAGCACGGAAAATACAGACAGACAAAAGACCAGAAAGACGATAGGCAAACCGAAGTCACAAATACTTTACAACTGTGTTGGAATGTTTTAAAAAGTGTATTTACATTAGTGTATTTTCCATCTCTAGTGAATGTAGCATTGCTACATAAATTTATATTTTGAAATTCCCCAATAAAAACAAATCTTATGAAAACTGTCTTCATACTTTACAACATACTCGTTACAAATTAAGTTTTACAAAGTACTAATCTTGAAAAGAAGAGAAAAAATACTCGGCGCTATTGCTACAAAACTAAATTAGGCGCTTTAATGATATTTTGTTATTCTAGATGTTCTAGAGAAATAATTTAACTTGCTTTTTCAAAATGTCTTTAATTTTTGAAGCAGCAATATTTGTTTTCTTTTTCATATAACGTATTTAAATTAGCAGTATTTATGCACATTCATTATGCATAGTTTGTTTTCTTTTAATTGTTTGCTTTTTTAGTGTTGAAATAATTACAATTGCTTTTATATTTAATAATCATATATTTATACAGCTCTCAGCAGGTTGATAAAATAAATAAATCTCAGATAAATATAGTCGGTTACATGTAAATTAATATTTAATATTTACACCTTGAGTACGGCTCGTACGATGCAAAGGTGGTTGAATATACGCATGATCCATACAGTCTATTAAAAATGTACCACTTTTTTTAAAGTAAAATTTGTCTTTTTTATTATAGAAATTCTACCATTAAATAAAGCGAAAAGAACTATTTGGAAATACTATTAGTAAAACGTAGAAACATGGCGAACGCTCCTATATGGGTAGCAACAGTGACATAGTAAATGTGTTAATGCTTTTGAAAAGTTAGAATGATTTTTAAATAGTTGAAAAAAACACGATAACTACACTTGATGGGAAAGGAAGATTATCTTTGGTAAATGTAAACAAAAATGGGGTATAAATTATGAAAAGGTGTATTATATGCTAACATAACGAACTATTTGCTCTTATGGCGAACCGAAAAAGAACAATAAAATAACTAATTATTTTTTAAGGAAAAGTTGTTAAAAAGCGAACTACATAGTTACAAATTCGAACTACATAGATATGTTAATTACTACTAATAAAGAAAATAACTAAAAGCCAAATACATGAAAATACATTAAGTAGGAAATAATTACCAAATATAAATCTATGTGTCGTTTTGGAAATATCTGGTTTTAAAAATACATTTACAAGTTTATTTACTGAAAAAAAATAATAACGTGAGTAATTTTTTATACCACTGACCAGGCCCCTACCTGCCAGGCTTTTAATTAAAAAAATTACATGGACATTACATGATAGCATTTCAAATAATAACTTCAAAGACCGTGCAAAAAGTATATTTTTTATCTATTTTCAGAAACAATATTTTAACACGGAAATGCCTAGATATAGAAAATTTGTAGATAAATAGTCAGGCGAATGCCATGCTAATCGAATTTAGGACTGTTTAGGTTTTCCAACTGTTTTGCCGCTCTAAGCGAAGTTTAGCCCCTTCCTATTTAAACTCATCGCTGTTTGGCTATTTGTTTCATCCCATATCCCTAGACGGCCACCTAATTGTGCCTAATGAAAGTGTATGTTAGATTATTTTTTAACACTAGATTATTTTTTTTTTAACACAATTTTTCAAATTGGTAAAGTAATCATACAAGTTGTAAATTTCCAACTGGACGAAAAATGTCCGGGCCAGGATTCGAACCTGGGATCACTTGGCTGAAGCCGCCACGCTCTACCACTGAGCTATCCCGGTCGAATCTGGAGGGCATAATTCATCCAGTTAACCTTATTGATCAAAGCATCTGGTCTGATATTTTAATCAGCTCAACAGAAAAGATCGCAGGTAATGGAACTCCAGTAAACGCTGGATACGTGAATACACTAGATTATTTTTTAACACAATTTTTCAAATTGGTAAAGTAATCATACAAGTTGTAAATTTCCAACTGGACGAAAAATGTAATAATCTAATGTACATACACTTTGCAGGTACCTGGTTATTCAGGAGGATAATCTCGAATGTTAAAAGGAAGTTTAAATATTTTAAAATAATTGCAAAAATTTAACTTTTTAGATATGCTGAAAATTATTAACAAATTGTAACTTTTTCATTAGGGTTTAAAGGTCTACAAAAAATGAAATCCTAACATTGCTTTATTAATTGACAATTTTATCAGACACGAGTGCATGGCATAATTAATTCAAATTAAACATACATACTTAAAACGCATTGTAAAAAAGGTACTCTTGAAGTAAATCGTTTCAGATTAAAGAAAAATTCATTCGTAAATACACATTTCGAAAATATTTGACCTGAATCACTTTAAAAACTTTGCATTTCAAACGTGAATGGTATCTTAGATTATAATTAATCTTATAATGAATCAATATATCGAACCCATACATCCTAAGCATATGTAAGATTACCTTAAGCGAGTTATAACAAGAACAAAAAATCATGCGTCAAGCATAGATTATGTAACACTTTCCAACGCTTCCAAAATAATTTTACAAATCATACCGTTTAATAAGCTAAAAGATAACATCTAAGTAAACAATTTGGAAAACGCATAATATATTTAAAAACATAATTTCAGGAATTTCCAACATATACAATATTCAGAAAAATATCCGAATACTTTTATTCAGCCCTGTATCGGATCTATAGATCTGTATATATACTACATAGGATGCTAAATTTTAGTTTAGTTAGGAAACGCGTACCACAGTTTAAAATTCTCCGTCTGGAGTTTCTGTCACTAAACGGAAATGTGTCCGCGAACTTTTGTGCTTCCTTGTATATGATCTACAGAATTTATACACATCACGTAATAGACAAAAAGCGAGTTAAAATTAAAATCGTGTTCAGTAACTTAAAACGCACTTCCAGGAATTATTGTTAACAGACAGTTGAGAATTCTTTTGTGTGTCCCTGTAAATGAACGATTACTGCTATACACACAATATTCTGTTGTAAGCCTCTTGTAATGCACCTTAGTGCAATATATAAATTTCAATGCGTTTAAAATAGTGAAACATTATTTAAATAAACCGCAGACGATTTTTCTCCATAGATGTAATGTAACGGAATTCTTTTGACTGAACCTGTAAAGTAACTATAAGTTCTATGCACACCCTATTCCATATTAAGCTTCGTCTAATGCACCTTAGTGATATATATAAATTTCAATGCGTTTAAAATAGTGAAACATTATTTAAATAAACCGCAAATGATTTTTGCCCATAGACCGCAATGTAACGGAATTCTTTTGAGTGTCCCTGTAAAAAAACTATAAGTGCTACACACTTCCGATGAAATAGGGTACATGCTATAGATAACGACAATAACATATAAAAATTGCAGAGCAATCCGAACATATTTACGGGAGTTAGAGCACGGACAGACGGCCAGACGGCAGACGGCCAGACAGCAGACGGCCAGACGGCCAGACAAACCGAAATCATAAACACTTTTCAACTAGGTTGGAAAGTGTTAAAAAAGAGCATCTGCTTATAACTGCTATGCACGTATGCATACATGTTCACAAAATTCTGAAAAAGTACTAAGCGGATTTTAATGTAGGTTTTACCACTTAAATTCTCGAACAGTGGTAGAAGATTTCAGCTAAAAACATTACAGTCATTGTGTATTGTGTTTTACAGGCACACGTCAAAATTTTCAATATATAACTGTCTAGTACAAGGAAAATAAGAGCGATAATGACAGTTAAAGTTCCTTTATATAAAAGATTGTTGAAACTTAGAGAAATAAATTTTAATATTTTGAGTGTGTTTTGAACGAATTCTTTGCTAGCGACTAATTAATGATAGCTGATGTTTGCTGCGTTATCTCACTTTTCTAATAAAACTTTTTCGGATCAGTATTATAGCTTTCTGGAATGAGGTTTTCCATACATTACACAAAATCTTCCATTCTGATCATTTACCCTCAGCATATATCGCCTATAAAGCCACAATATATTCTGACATTCAAAACCAATTTTTTCCCTTTTCACTCAATTGTACTGAAATTTTGCACACATAGTAATTCATACATTTTATTAGTAAATTAAGCAATTTTATTAAAAAATGTGTATAATTAATTAATTTAATAATTAAGATATATTAATTAATCACTCTAATTAAAAATGCTCCATGCGCATAAAATTTGGCTTCAGGAACTTGGTGTTTTGTTAAATGGTAGCTTTATATTATTGCAACAAAAGTTGGTATGCGTTTTAAAATTGTACCAATATATTGAGAAAAATTAATAACAAACTTCCAATATTTAATTTTTTTTTCATGGAAAAATGTTATATAACTGCGAAATTTTCCTTTTATGTACAGTAATGCATGCATATTAATACCAAGTTTTGAAATATAGCACACTGCTAACAATAATACTTAATATTTTAAAAATTGGATAAAATATAAGACGCCTGGAACATTTTGAATATTTTAACTCGGCGAAAATTCTCATTTACAGAAAACGCGATTTAAAGTTTTATTTTTTAGTGTAACTCAATTACGGTGTCAAATTTGAAATGCTCGTAACTTTGATAGGAATCTTTGTAATTGCATGCGGTTTGTTGCAAATGTTGCATTTAAGATTGAAGTATAGTAATAAATCAAAATAAGAAAAACGATTTTTTAGTCTATTTTAGCCCAACTGAAGGTCCACGGTCCCCTTAAGCACACATTTTCTTATATTTATCTCTATAGTGAAGAATTATGTGGAGTTTAAAATGTAATATAAGAAATACTGTTTATACTACCTTTTTCATTTAAAAGTTCTCGGTTTTGGATTGCAAATTTTTTTCAATCATAAATGAATGAAATCATATCTGATGAATGAAATATTAACGTTATTATAAATTATACCTTCATGAGTTATAATAAGATTACTTTAGTTAAAGAGGCCTGAATGTCACGTAAAATAACTAATTAAAATAACTAAATTATGTTATTTTGTTTAAAATAGAAATAACATGACATGTATGATGATGCATTGCAATGTTTTAAAGTCTAAGTCTTTTTTACAATGGTCATTTATAACTATATCAAATCGATTTGAAAATGCTGAAAATTGTATTTCTGTTTTATGAAGAATTTCAGAAACTGCTGACTAGAACTGGAATTGCAGATCTCTCCTCTAATGTGAAAAATGCTGATGCAATTTAAAATAAACGGTCTTTGCTGTTGAAAAAAAAAAATATTATATATATATATATATATATATATATATATATATGTTTTAACTTTAAGTTTTCTTCTCCGAGAGAAAAGTGTATCTAAATAAAATTTATATACTTTAAATAAAAGTTACATATTTCAATTTAAATTAAATAGGCAAAATGAATGTGAAAAATAGTCCAAAAGAGGAAGTAAGTTGAAAATAAAACATTATATACTAACATGAAAATATAAATATAACTTTCAATCATTTAGTGATTTTTTTTCTCGTAAAGATAACAAAATTTCTAAAATGAACGCATTTCTTCTGAATCACAAATACTAGTCAGAAACGTAAATAGAATAAATTTTAATCAAACACATTGTTTAAAAACTGTATCATTTATGCCAGCGCTTACAATTATGTTGCCCTAACATTTTTAATTATCCAATGGTATATTTATTGGTGTTTAGGTCTGTTAATGCAACAGGTATAAAATGAGAATTAGAGTGGGAATCTGGATAATTCTGCAACATACTGAAAAATAATCAATTATAATATTGTAGATCAGCAACAATTTTGTAAAATAAGATATCTTATGCAAATTATACATTAAAATGCTCTAGGTTTTCTTTTTTATTAATTTTAAAGTTCCTTTCCAAACAGTATAAACCACACACTAGATCATTAAAATCTTTATATAAACACATTATACTTGCTACCTAAGAAAATATATTACTAAAAACATACATAATAATATTTTACGTATACTGTACTTCTATGTTACATTATTTATTAATTCATTAAGTAATCTTTACTTATTTACTAAAAAAAAGAAGTAACGCAAGTCTAAATAAAAAAAAAATATATTTTTTTTTTAACTAACAAAAAAATGAAAGAAAAAGATGAAAGAGAAGAAGAGGACAAAGATCAAGAAGAACAAGAATAAAAAATGGAAGATGAAGAAGAAGAGTAGAAAGCGAAAAATATTTGCGACGCTTCTTATACGACATTTTAATGGTAAGCTGACAAAAATAAATAAGTAAAAAAAAGGACTCAGCAAAAAATATACACTCACTGCCAAAAGTTAAGCATGCAGAGGAAACTGTTAATTTCTGGAATCCAATTTGAATTAATGAAGCTACATTTCGCTGCGGAGTTAGACAGAAGTATGAAAATATGTTATGTAACAGCCCACCAAGGTTTCGTGTCAATAAATATGCAAAAACGCAGTCGTATAAAAAGCCCGCATTGTGAAGGGTTACATGAATTGCTGGTATAAGTGATGATAAAAATTATTTATAACTTTCGCACGTTTTATTTTCAAGACAGGCGTGTTTCTATGGCTTCCAGAAGACGTATGGAACATGCTGAGCGTTGCGTGCAATCGCATGCATTGAAGCGGGACAATCAATTGCAGATGTGGCTCTTTTCTTCGGCTTTTATCATTCGGTAATTTCAAGATTATGTAAACAATTCCTAACCAGCCAAACAGTTGTCTGAAGACCTGTTGTCAGTCGTCCAAGTGTTCCGAACCCGTGGATGATCGATATATTAATGTTGTAACCAAGAGGAATCGAAGAGCGACCTGCACACGCGGGACATTTAAGGTTGCAGCATCCATTGGTAAGACGATATCTGCCAGTACTGTGCGCCGAAGTCTACACGTGAATGGTGTGTACCCGGGTATCCCGAGTTTGTGTTCTTCTATCCGTCCAATCTAAAGGGTCACGATTAAATGGTGTCTGCAATATATCAATTCGACTGTGTCTGATTGGGGCAACGTTATGTTCATGGGTGAGTCGAGATTTGTCCTGCAAGCAAATCACAAGCGTGTAAGGGTCTGGAGGGAAGTATCCATACGCAATCGGCCCCAAAACATCATTAAACATGACGCATTCCGAGGTGGAAGCGTCATGATGTGGGAAAGGATTTAATTGCGACCTGCACATTTTTAGAAGGGGTTCTATGACGGCTATCCGGTATCGGGATGAAGTCCTATACTCAACTGTGAGATTGTACGCTGCACAGTTGGTCCTGATTTCATTTTAAAGGATGGCCAGGGGCGTCCACATAGAGTTGTCGAAGGCTACTTGGAGAGAAAGGCATTGAGTGAATGACCCATTGAAAACCTTTGAGATGCCCAGGGCCTTGCTGTGTGTACACGTTTTCCAACCCCAGCCACTTTCATAGAGTTGCAAACTGCTCTACTGGAGGAATGGCGATTATTGACTCTGCTTAGGTTGATCACCTAATGGAAAGTATGGTCACACGCTGTAAGCTTTGTATACAGGCGACCCATACCCTATTAATGTCGGTTTTGTTTGTTTGTTTTGGATTTAAACATGTTTTGTTAATGACTTCAATATGACTTCATCTTATAACTTATGAAAAATTAATATTGATTTCATATTTATCTGTAATTCTTTGTTTTGTTCCATGCATAAACATATTTGCTACTTTCCTGCCACATTTCGTGTCAATCTAAGCAGTACTTTTCCGCAATTTTCCGCTGCGTACTTAACTTTTGGCAGTGAGTGTAGTTATTTTCCTTTATTTCTTTATTTATCAGCAAAATTTGTAAAGGACAGTGAAACAAGATAAATATTTTTTTTTGTATGTGTTCCAAGTATGTGTATACTGGTTAAGGTGTGCATGTAGTTTCACACTGGAAAAAAAATAGCTACCAAAATCCAATTCTCATTTCATAAATAAAATTAAAATAAAGAGAAAAATATATTTTATCGTTTAATGGTGTATTTTAAGAAATACATTTTGTTCAAATGAACGAAACTGCGCTCTTCTTAATAATTTTTGCATCACGTGTACCTTAATTCTTAGATGTAGATATGCAGAAAATTCGAGTTAATGTCTAAATTAGCGGGCACGCTGATTTTCATTTATAGTATATGTTTATAAATGGTGATTCTTCAAAAGTACACACCGCATGCCATGTATGCACTATTTTATAAATTATTATGTTCATGTATTATTAGCCATTTCCATGGACCCCAGCTAGAACTCTAGATAACATAATATTAATTTTTACTCTATTTATTATTTACTGTATCCCTATACTGTAACGGCAAAGATACAAGTCTGGATGTTTTTAAAGGTTTATAAAAAAGTAACCCATTATTTCAACATACACAGATCCTTTAAACAACACTGCATAGTACAATGTAGTCAATGTAGTAAAACATTAAAAAATCATTATTGCACTACACGAGACAATGACAATTTTATAGCATTTTTATAAATACAGTAAAAATATCTTTATTCAATGATACATTGGATGATTTGAGATTGAGAAGCAGACGGTGTTGGTGTGTGTGTGTGTTATGGGCAACTATCTGCGCGTGTGATATAGGTCCTGGGAGGATATAACCTCCGTGGGTGTCTTTCTAAATTAACATGATCGGTATTTACGCAACATATACGGAGGTTCAAAGAAAACAACGTTTGGAGAAAAAAGAGAGACAGCTAATTATTTTTCTTATGATTATCTGCTTAATTTTCAGACCATTACTACCCCAAAATTAACTCGTTGGTTTTGAGTCTCATTATGAATGAAAGTTGCTACCACCAGAAATAATATAAATTAGGTATATGAATTTCATGCGTATGGAAACATAAAAAGGAAAAAAAAAGAAAATTAAATTAAAATTAGTATTCAATATCTTCACTGAAGAAGCATCTTAAACTGCATGGATTTCGTCAACTCTATGTTCGCCGTGTATCCTGTATGTACCATTGACTTAGAATAAGAAAAATGACAAAATAAATAATTCCTACGCATATCATGCATTTGTTTATTCAATGGATCTGGAGTCGGTATTCACAGGCATCGAGAATCGAATTTAATTTATCTCGAATTTATTCTTCAAGAACCGAATTGTACGACATCTGGGGCATTCGAGTAATCAGGTTCTTCTGTGTAATTTTAATATTAATATATATTTTTTTTCTGTGACACAAATTGATCGCTTAGAGCATAATATTTCATTTAATTGTATACATAGTAAGATATTAAATATGCTTTTTGTTTTGTTGCAAATTTTAATGACTTTTTTTTTAGCATTTAGAGGTTGTTTCGATTTGTAACGTGTTTATGAACCGTAATAGAAAGTGAAAACAGAAATGCTGTATTACTACAGGTAAATTTTCAAAATGTGTTTGATATTTTTAAATCCGCATTTAAATATTGTTTTCAACATCATTTGTAGAAAAGTTTAATTCGGTTATACTTTTATATACATTGCATTTAAACGTGGAAGAAAATAAATAAAATTAATTGTAATTATCAATATAAATAAAAATATAGAAATGGAAAATCACACTAAACATTATTTTTTACTCGAATTTTTATTTATTTTTTTTATTTATCAGCATACACGAGTATCTAAAAATATTTGGAAATTCAATTTATAAAAGGTTTAGAGTGTTTAACGGAAGAAAGTTTCTTGTCTTTTCAGAAACATTTAAATAAGATTTTCATATGCAGCTGCATATATTCAATATAATTTAAAATATACAAAAATTCTATTAAAATATTAAATGAAATTTATCTGAATGAAATATTGAATATAGTGAATAAACTTTCTTAAAATATGTAACTATTTTGAATTGTGTTTCAGTTGTGACCTGTATATTTATTAAATAAAGAAAAAGCAACACTAAACTAAGCTAAAAGTAAAAAAATATTGTTGTTAGAGCATTTCAGTCTCAAAATTGTTTTGTATTTGAAATATATAAATGCTTTCTTATGCAGGCGTAAATAAGCCCTATAGAAAACATTTCTCTAAAAGATTCTCCACTAATATAAATATAGTAGCTTATAATATTTCATTTCCTATATAATATAAATAAGAATACCGTAACTATAATACATAAAATAGATTATTAATATATATATATATATATATATATATATATATATATATATATATATATATATATATATATAATTATAATATATTTGAATTTCAAAAAACATATCAAGTTCTTGTAACATTCTAAAATATATATATTATTGTAACGAAATATCATTTTTAAAGATTTTGTGACAAAACAAAAAATATACGTTATAAATGTGTATTTGTGAATAATCTGAAAAATAATAATAAAACACGAAAAACAAAATTAAAATGGTAGATAAAAGTTTTCTTAATAAATTTATTTTTAAAATATTTAACTTTGCATTGAAAGGAATAGATTAAATATATTTTGAAAACATAAATATTAAATAAATTTGCAATAGATAAAAATGTTTTTGTTTTAAATTTTAAAACAATTTACAAAGATAGAACAATTTATTTTTAATATTTTATCAAAACGGAAAAATCTTTATTTCAATAACTATTCTTTTTTTTTTTTTTAAAGTTTTCTTTTGTAAACTAATAGAATTAAAAAAATATTAATTTTAACGAAATGGGAAAAACTCGAAATATTCAAATAATTGTCCGGTCTGATTTTTCTTTAAAAATTATCATTTTTAAACGAAGTTAAAAGAGAGTGCATTTATTATGTTTTTAAAGTAAAAATATTATTTGACTTTTTTCCATACTAATTACATTTGAAGAGAAAAATTTACAAAACAATAGAAACATACATATATAAGTATGGTTATAAGTGGTCTGTCTTTCTCTCAGTGAAAACATTTCGTACTATTACTTTCTATTACTTAAAATATAATTTTTTAAAATAAATTCATTGTGTCTAATTTGTTTACACTGTATAGAAACTCTATATATGAAAAATAGATATAAGCAATTTCATGTAACTAAAATAAATTGTTGTATCTTATAATAATTAAAACTTTTTAAGAGTAGTCAAAATTCTGTTTTAGTTTCTTTCCTTAAAACTTTTAAGAAGAAAACTGCAGTGTTTTACTGCAATTTTTTTAAATATTTTTACACTGTTTAGTGACACAACAATTATTTTTATCCGTGAATCCCTATTTAAAACATTCCATGAAAGAAGGAAAAAATGTTTCAAATAATGTGTATTCAATATGCGATACAATTTCAACTTTTGCTATATATTACACATAATACTATTTCCTCCAAATATTAATTTATACCCTATAGTTAGAATAATTTGATTAGAATATTTAACGTACAGGATTATCCAAAAGTATAATGCACCACATATTTTAGGGGTATCTCAAAACTAATAGTAAAATAAATATTCAAATACGCCTACGGTTAAAAATTTCTTCAAAAAGTTATTAGAGTTTGTAAAAAATAAAATAGAACGAAAATACGCAAATTTATTTCTTTTTTATTTTCTTCTATTTATATAAGACAAAAGTATTGGAACAATTAAAAATTTCGACTTCCGTTTTTTTTTTTCTCTTTTAAGGCATTGTTGTAAGGCATTGTTGTAAGGTTGTGATGTTCCAAACGCGATTTGACTATTTTTGGAAATATCTGTCTGGCGTCTGTACCTATGTGACAAAACTTCAAGCCTTAATAATAAAGGTTGAATACATCATTCCCTTAATAGGGCGAATTTAATTCAGAAATATAATATCGTCAATTTAATGTAAATATATGTAATTGTAGATTTAATGTAAAATTATTTTTTAAAAAATTGCATACAATTTTGAAATCTAAATTTTTTTATCTCTAAATTAAATATAAAAGAAAAACCGAAAATTATTTAGTTGATTTTAAGGATTTTAAAGTTTTGTTATAGAAATTTCATTGTTCTTCTAAAATTTTATATAAATTTATTGATTTCTACATTAAGAAGTTAAAAAATGCTTTTGCTTATTAAAAATACTAGTTTCTCTAAAGGAATTGAAGAATTCTTTTCATTTAATATTTTCTTAGATTATTTTATTTAGGATTTTTGTCAGTTTTAGAAAAATCCAGATAAAGTTTGTAAATTCAAGATAAATGATGATATGTTTAGAGCAATCGAATCTATCTAAAATAGTGCATTAAGTACGGCTTTAAAACACATAAAATAAATAAAAACACATTTCTGACAATCACGATCCACAGATGACAATAAGAAAAATTTCTTTTGTGCAGACCTGTTTATGAAATTATATATATTCTGCAAACATCGCTTATAATTGTAAGTACAAATCAGCTAAAAAAGGCGAATTCGGTTCAAACTTTTCATTAGGCATTTAGCGCTAGTAGATTGTGAATCTTATAAATCCTTTTCTACAGCCAAATAGATAATATCTATAGAATTTTCACATGACACGTAATATATTGAAATTTAATAATGCATTAAAGAAAAGCATTTTCTAGAATTGTTGCTCATAGACAGTACTGCAATCGACATACTTTCTGTGTTCTGTAAAAGAAAGATTAGTACTATGGACAGCATATTACACTCATGTCCTTAATTATCTTTACATGCACAGAATCACGTACTTCGCAGAAATGGAGAACTATTATATTATGAATTTCAGTGAAATTATACATAACATCATAACACATGAATACAGAGGAAAATGTTTAATATCACTGTTTATGATATAAAACTGTAGCATGAAACAATAAAAACGATAAAAATAAGTGACAACGAGAGTGCAGGAAAACAGGAATAACTCATGAAAGAATGGTGGCTTATGATTTTAAAACGGAATTTGATCTCCTTTTACGTGAACACACATATATTACAACGTGTTTTCATGTTGGCAATAACGTTTGTAACCACAGTTTGGAGAATTAAGTCCCACTCTTCCAGCAATAAGGACTTCAGTTTATTTCCGTCTTTAGGAGGAGGATGTCTGCGTACAATTGCTTTCCCACAAAAGTCCCGTAAGTTCTCTATCGGGTTGAGATCAGGAGATTTTGCTGGCCACGGTATTCGCTGAATAGCTTCACTTTCAAGATAGTCGTCAATGAAGTGTGCTGAATACGGATGAGCGTTATCGTCCATAAATAAAATGTCAGATCCATAAGCACTTCTGAAAAGTCAGACATAAGATTCTAAGACCTCATCCCGATATCGCTGGCCTGTCACATATCCGCTGTTGAAAATGTGTCATTATTCCGCCCCATATCATCACACCTGCACTGCTAAAACGGTCACGTTCAATCATGTTTGAAGGACGATTTCGTGTTCCTGACTCCCTCCAGGTGTAAACACATTTAGAATCCGATGTTAAACTAAATCTCGATACATCAGTAAAAAGAACATTGCTCCATTTGCGTTCACTCCTGTTCTGGTGTTATTCGCGCCAATTCAAGCGATCCCATTTGTGCTGTGCAGACAATGACACACATATCCTTGGCTTTTTGGCAAAAAGGCCTTTTTAGCACTTTCCAACCTAGATGAAAAGTGCTTATGACTTCGGTTTGTCTGGCCGGATGGCCGTCTGTCCGTGCTCTAACTCCCGTAAATATGCTCGGATTGCTCTGCAATTTTTATATGTTATTGTCGTTATCTATGGCACGTTCCCTATTTCAACTGAAGTGTGTAGCACTTATAGTTTTCTTACAGGGAAACTCAAAAGAATTCCGTTACATTGCGGTCTATGGGGAAAAATCATTTGCAGTTTATTTTAAAAATGTTTCACTATTGTAAACGCATTGAAATTTATATAGATCACTAAGATGCGTTAGAAGAAGCTTAATATGGAATAGTAGGTGTATAGCTCTTAGAGTTACTTTACAGGGACAGTCAAAATAATTCCGTTACATTACGTCTATGGAGAAAAATCGTCTGCGGCTTATTTAAATAATGTTCCACTATTTTAAACGCATTGAAGTTTATATATATTACTAAGGTGCATTACAAGAGGCTTACTACAGAATAGTGTGTGTGTAGCAGTCATCGTTCATTTACAGGGACACACAAAAGAATTCTCTACTGTCTGTTAACAATAATTCCTGGAAGTGCGTTTTAAGTTACTGAACGCGATTTTAATCTTAACTAGCTTTTTGTCTATTACGTGGTGTGTATAAATTCTGTAGATCCTATACAGGGCAGCACAAAAGTTCGCGAACACATTTCCGTTTATTGACAGAAACTCCAGAAGGTGAATTTAAACTGTGCTACGCGTTTCCTAACTAAACTAAAATTTAGCATCCTATGTATATATACAAATCTATAGATCCTATACAGGGCTACATAAAAGTATTGGGATATTTTTCCGAATATTGTATATATTGAAAATTCCTGAAATTACGTTTTTAAATATGTTATGCGTTTTCCAAATTGTTTACTGAGATGACATCTTTCATCTTATTAAGCGGTAATGATTTGTAAAATTATTTTAGAAGCGTTGGAAAGTGCTACATAATCTATGCTTGACGCATGATTTTTCGTTCTTGTTTATATTAAGCTTTCTGAACACATCTTGCTGGCATACTATTGTTCCAGTGCTGGTTGCAAACTCTGAAGTTAACTACCGAGCTTCATCTGTTATTGCCAAATATCGGTCTTCCGAAGCAGTTCTTTTTCGTTTACGACCTTGTCCAAGCCGCCTGACAACAGTGCCAGAGTTCTGAAATCTTTTCCATAACGTAGAGACCGTCTGCCTTGAAATATACACACATCTTGCTACTTCTGTGATTGTCTGACCTGCTTCTAAACGGCCGATAATTTGCCACTTCATAGACTCTTCCAAATCATACTGCGAAGTCATAACAAATCGTTTTCAGTCCTTACACACTGAAATTAAATGCTATATTGCAGAAATTCACTCCGATATTCATTTTTCGCAACGCGCTTCCTTCACCGTCGCGTGACGTAACACCCTCATTTGTATATCAGATACCGTTTGATAACTTTTGATTGGATAATGCTAATTAGACTAGTATTTCATACATTCCCGACAAAAATGGCTTACATCGATTGGATATTTCATGAAATATCATTATTTTTATTTATGTAATGAAAATTTTGAACATGAGTGCATAAAGAAAGTATGTTGCAATGCACCGCAGTTACGTACATAAATTTCGTTATTTTTAAAGTAATGAAAAATCCTTAAAATATAAAGCAAATATTTTCCCTCATAGACTATAATGTAACATAATATTTTTATATTTATATATAAAATAATTAGGTATGCTATACACTCCATTTTCAATATGAAATATTCAACTCTAAACCTCACAGCGACTACATGTAAATCCATGTCTTAAGAGAGCGGAGAATCGGCAAACAGGTAAGCCAAAGTCATAAAAACTTCACAACAATGCTGGAAAAAGTAAAAAGAATTGACTTTGTATTACATTGGAGAGTCAATATAATATATTTAAACATTAAAAATTAAAATAAACGCAACAACAATTTGAACAATAAATGTAAATAAAAAAATAATTGAAAAAAAAATCTGGTTAAAACAAATCATATCATTCTACATAAAAATAGCCTGTGTTTCAACCTAAAAAGTATTTCACTAACTTTAATGCTGTAACACATTCATTTGCCATATTTTGAATGGTTAGCTTGTATAACTAATCAGCATCCATCTTTGTCAAGATGTAACTTTTATGCACATAAAAATAAGGAAACTGAGTTATCACTGTCATTTTTCTATTAATATTTTTTTCAGGAGTGCTTTGAAAATAAAATGTCATAATCAATCAGCAAAAAGATGATGCTTTAGGTCTTAAATCGTATCCCAATTTACATTTATTTTAAGAAACAGCTTATATACTTATTGAAGTTTCAAAACTCGTATTTAAAATATTGGTTCAATTTCTGACAGATATTATATTTAAAGGAGTATATTTCAACGTTCGAATAAAGATATATCGGAATAAAATTTTTGTGTGATTCAGATATTTGTTACATTTTGATTATTTTCATAAGCAAAATGGAAAAATACTTTTTGTAAGCATATAAACAAGTGTATAATGAAAAGTGTAAAAAAAAAAACTTTTATGTATGTTATCGCGTCAAAACATTTCTATTAAAATAATCACATTACAAATTTCCCGTCAGAGGAATGCCTCACATTTCCAAATAAGAATTCTTGTATTAAAGAGGGAAAAATGCGAAGAATTTCACGACAATAACATCGCTAGATGAGGAACAACAATAATTTAAAGTAAAGCTGTTAAGTTAGTTTGCTAACAAATAATATGCTTTTACACCACGCTACGTGAAGACATTATTGAAGAGCGACATATTATTTTAAACCCTAAATATGCATTGCAATACAGATATAGATTCATGCATACATATTTAAAATATTACCATTAATATTGTTTCGATAAAAGGGTAATACTTTTCAAAATATCGATGATACTTCTTTCAGCATATTGAGAAAAAACATTTTCAATTCTGATTAGAAGTTCATGGTATAATATTTTCTTCACTTGTTATTTTTTTTTCAAGTAATTCGATGTTTCTTCTTCTGCAAACGCTCAGCAAATTCCCATACATGTGTATTTGATCGATCAGAATGAATTTAAGCCTTTATAGAAATCACACACAGAATTAAATTCGTAAGGAGCATGTTGCGAAGTGACTCAATTGTCAATTACGTTTTTTTTTTTTTTTTTTTTTTTTTTTTTTTTTTGTTATCTGTATTTTATTTATTGGATTTCGAATACAAAAAAATAATTTAATTTTAAATTTCTAATTATACAAAAATTTTATTAAAATCTAATTATACAAGAATTTATTTTTAAATTTCTAATTATACAAAAAAATTATTATAATCTAAATATACAAGTATTTATTTTTAAATTTCTAATTATACAAAAATTTTATTTTTAATTTCATACATAATTTATATGTAGAATATCAATTTGAATAATTTGTTTATATAATTTTTTCTAAAGTCACGAAAATTATCTGGTTTCTAAATAATAAAAAATAATAATATGTATAGTAAAATAATGCAGAAAACTGCACTTGAGATTTTATTTCAGATTATAATCTGCAAGATACAACATTGTGCAATTAAATAAGGCAAATATTACTTTTTGGAAATACGGCTTTTCGAATTCAAGCACCCATGTGAACATTGACTCTAATTTACAGATGGAAACATTTTGTCAAAAAGTTTAACTACCGGTAAATAACAGTAGAGAGTAGTTTATATTCAGTTTTCACATAACGGAGTTAGGCTCCGTATCTCCTCAAAATTAAAAGAGTCAAGAAATAAATATCTTGATAGTGCCACAATATTTGGTTAATAATGCTCTGCGAAAAATAGTAGGGAAATTTACGCTAATAATTATTTTATTATTTAAAAAAAATTCCTTTTGTGAGGTTTTTGCCTGGATGGAATATGGAGAGCAATGTGTTAAATGACGATGTTTCCGAGGACCATTTTTAGGTTTCTGTTTAACGTAATTGTTACGCTTTATAGTAAAAGACTAAAACTGTGAAAAATTCCAAATCATATATTCTAATACGAGCTAATCTTGTGTGTGTATGTGTGATTCTATATATATTATATACAGGATGCAAATTGTTATCTATCGCCGACCTTTAATTTCTCAACCGTTGGTTGTAGACATATTTACAGTGACAAAAGCGTTTAAAATGGGGTAAATATTCATGTTGTGGCTTTAAGTAACGTAAAAAATCAATTTTATAAAAATTACGAAATCTAACTTTTTATACGGTCCCCCGGTCCCTATAATTATGTTTAGTAAATGTTTGCACATATCATAACAAATACAACACAAAAAGTTTGACTTCTGTACGACAAAAATTGACACAGTTATTATATTTCAAAGTTTGAGATTTTTTCACATGATTTTGTCTTTTATTCAGGGATCAGTAAAAAATGAATTAGCGTAATTCGAGATCGAAATCAGGGTGCAATGTCCTTTTTACGGCAAAACTACTTTTGGCCGTTATCGCTAAATCGGTGTATCATCAAAGAGATCTAAAGATTTAGATTCATCTAAAAATTTGAGCAGACTTTGAGGGGTCGTACACAAAGCGAAGAATGAAATATTGAAATAAAGCGGTAAAATAAATATCAATTTATTATAATATTAGAAAACGGTCTACTATAAAAAATGAATACATCAAATACTGGAATCTACTAGAGATACTGCTCAAAGTGTTCTCCATTGGTGGCAATGCACAATTGAATACGTGACAGTACTGAGTCCTGGACACGTTGTAGCATAGCAGGTGTAACTGTTTGACAAGCAAGGATGATTCGCTGCTTTAGATCAACCAGAGAAGTAGGCTCAGTCACATACACCTGTGCCCTGAAATATCCCCAGAGATAGAAGTTCATTGGAATCAAGTCCGGTGAACGCGGTGGCCACTCTACCGGACCACCATATCTAATGATTTGTTGACCGAATTCGTTGGCCAGATACGCACGGACGTTTGATGCTTTATGCGGCGGGACCCCATGATGTTGAAACCACACCGGAATGTATTTCGGAGAGGCAGCTCTTCATACCAGTCACGTACCGTGTTTTGTAGTAGGTGCAGGTAAAGTTCGCCCGTTAGGGTTCCATCGTAGAAGATGGGTCCAACAATCTGAGCTCCCCATATACCACACTACACGTTCGTTGACCAGAGTACTTGGTGTCATACTGTGCGGGCAATGTGAGGATTTTCCAGAGATCAGTAATGCTCATTTTTCTCGTTCACAATGCCACTCCGTGTAAACGTTGCCTCATGTGTCCACAGAATTTCACAAAGGAACGATGGATATTTCTCTATAGTGTTAAGCATGAAATTACAGTAATCAAACCGTCTTTCGTGGTCACCCAGTGTTAGTACACCAGTGTTGGATAGCATGGATGCGCACCATGTGCATGTAATAACTGCCAGACACGCTGTATCCACATGCCTAGCTGATTTCCGCAGTGCTCATTTGTGGACTTAAACGGGCGAATGCCAGCACTTCCTCCTGTGTCTCTCGACCATTACACCTTGCGCGTCTACTTGTTCTGGGTCGTGGTGCAACAGAGCTGGTCTCTCTAAGACGGTGCAAAGCATCAGTTATTGTTTCATGTGTTGAATGTCGATCACTAGGAAAATGCTCTGAATAAACCCTCGCAGCCGTTCTGGCATTCATTTGACATTCACCATAAAGTATCAATTCGGTATACTGCGTGTACGTATAGCCTGCCATCACAGTCTCTGCGCTGACTAGCATGACCATTGCTAGTGGCTCGTGTTTTATTCCGAACGCCTTTTTGTGCGGTACTATTCTAATTTGCATAATCTTGATTTTCAAGATCGTTATATTTCGGTTGGTCGTTTGCATTCCGTTGCCATTTATCAATTTTTTAGAGAGTATATTTTATTTTACTGATGTCGATTCTTTTGTTCGTTTTTGAAAACCGCGCCTAGCACTCTGGCACGATTCTGCAATCGAAAGGGGTGTTACGATGATATGAGTATTTTCCAAAGTTCTAGTTTGCGTTTTCTTATAGGCGGTCACTTTTAGCGATCTGATAGGCGACACTCACCCAAACGCAGCTAAACAAGCCCGACTCAACCCTATTTTGATAAAATGAAAATAGACTGGACGCATTCGCAATAAAGAGCGAAAAGTTTTATTTTCCGATAACAAACAATACCTACATTCAGTGTTGAATTCTTACACTTTTCTCCGGCAGGGAGGAGATTATATAGTTCCGGGGAGAAATTGCACTTTTTGACCATTGAAAACACGAAATCTCATATTTTCCGGGAGGGACATTTCATTGTTTCGGTGGGGGGGGGATGTCCCTCCCGGACCACCCCCTGAATTCAATCTGGCTATTTTGACTTTTGAATGTTGTTTGACCAATAAAATTTAGCTTTTAGCTTAAATTTTTAGATGAAAAAAACCTTTTTGGTGATATCCGGTTTTAGCGATACCGGTTAAAGGTGGTTTCGCCTGCTATGCTCCAATGTATCCAGGACTCAGTACTGTCACGCATTCAGTTGTGCATTGCCACCAATGGAGAACACTTTCAGTAGTATCTCTAGTAGAAATCGTTATTTGATGTATTCATTTTATATAGTAGACCGTTTTCTAATATGATAATAAAATGATATTTATTTTTCTGTTTAATTTCAATATTTAATTCTTCGTTTTGTATACGACCCCTCAATATCAGCTCAAATTTTTTGATGAAATAACCCTCTTTGGTGATACACCGATTTAGCAATACCGGCTAAAGGTAGTTTTTCCGTAAAATGGACATTGCACCTTTATTTCGATCTCGAATTACTCTAATTAATTTTTTAACTGATCCCTGAATAAAACACAAAATCATGTGAAAAAATCTCAAACTTTTAAATTTAATAACTGTGTTAATTTTTGTCGTACGATAGTCAAACTTTTTGTGCTGCATTTGTTATGCTATGTGCAAACATTTACTAAATATAACTATAGGGACCGGGGGAACGTATAAAAAGTTAGATTTCGTAATTTTTATAAAATTGATTTTTTACTTTAATTAACGCCACAACATGAATATTTACCCCATTTTAAACGCTTTTGTAACTGGAAATATATGTCTACAACCAACCGTTGAGAAATTAAAGGTTGGCGATAGATAACATTTTGCACCCTGTATATAATATATATAGAACCACACACACACACATACAAGATTAGCTCGTATTAGAATATATGATTTGGAATTTTTCGCAGTTTTAGTCTTTTACTATAAAGCGTAACAATTACGATAAACAGAAACCTTAAAATGGTCCTCAGAAACATCGTCATTTAAGACATTGCTCTCCATATTCCACCCTTGCAAAAATCTCAAAAAACTTTAATTATTTTTTTTAATTTAATAATTAATTTTTTACTTTAATTAACGCCACAACATGAATATTTACCTCATTTTAAACACTTTTGTTATTGGAATTATATGTCTACAACCAACGGTTGAGAAATTAAATGTCGGCGATAGATAACATTTTGCACTCTGTATACATATATAGTAGCAAGCTACGCTCGCTACGCTGGTCAATTTCTTTTAACAAACCTTTAATCAAACAAAATATTGACATTTCATAAATAACTTTTATATTTTAACAGAATAACAAGGCTACTATAATTTGTGACTCGTGCTATAGCCAATATACACGTCAGGACACGTCACCCTTATCATTATCTTTTTACGCATGAAGTTTTCGCTATGGTAATCCATTGGAAAATTTGGTAAATTTTGAAATTCAATATTTGAAAAACGGCATAATCATTAGGTTTGAAATTTATATTAAGAAAAATACAATTTTTTTCCTTTCAAACGCAGTTTGTCTAACAATTTTCTGACAAATACTTTTTGAGGTATCATTTTTTTCAGTAACTTCAAAAATTTCATTTTCCGAGATTAATCTGGTGCAACAATTAGCGAAAAACCCAGTCGTCAGCAACGCATAGTTTTTTATTAAAGAGGCTGTTGGAGCAGTGATTGTCACCACCAATTTGCCACCATCACTTTTGAAATCGGTTCCGTGGTTCCAGAGATTCCATAGAAATTGTAATTTAGAATGACTTCAGAACGCTTTTCGCTCATTTCACCCATTTAATTTTGATTTTATAAAAATTTATTCTTAGAGAGCATTTACATCTTATAAGTACCTACAATGACAATTTTTAAATTTCTAGCTCCTTCAGTATAAACAATAAAAATAAAACTGCCCAGTTAAACTGAGGGCATTGAGTTCACAGGCTATTCACAATAATTGTATATTATACTCTTATTTCAAAGAACTTGAAATAACCCCATCGAAAAATAAAGAAATAAACAATATATTAAAGGGGGGGGGTGTCATCCCCCCATTACCCCCCCCCATAGTTAACTAATGAACCACGTAAACTAATCAGGTAAATCTCTAATTACAATGAATCAGGGTTGGGTTTTTGACGTCAAAAACTGGTTTGTGACATGACAGTGGTAAAAACCGTGTTTTTAATTGTTTATTCCGTCAAAAACCTATCATTTTCGATTGTCCTCCAATTTATGGTGTAAGTGTAGCATACAATACATTTCTAGATTGATTTTACCTTGTTGTTCTTGTTATTATTATTATTTACAATTATTTGTTAAATTTACTTAAAAGAAGATCATGTCCTAATATGGAGAAGATTTAAAAATACAAGAGTTAAAGAAAAGAACAATATTTGTCAAATTTTCACTAATATAGATTCTACTAACTGCAATTAACATTAATATTAAATGATAATAAAAGGTTATTATAATTATTAAATAACATGCAATATACATTTTTAATAAAGTTCATTAAATTTTTTTCAGACATGCAAAAATGCTGTTACATTGTATGACAACAGATGTTAAGCGTAGACTGGCAGTGAATAAATTTGAATATTCTTCGATATAATGTTTTAAAATGCATATCTTATGTATTTCATAAATGCAATTATGGTGATTTTCATTTGTACTTCAATAAGTAGAATCTTAAAGTTCTGTTTTCAACAATGTAATAAATTGTACCGAAATTATACACATTGTTTAATCTAATACTTATAGGTTACAGGATTTCTTCAAAAAATGGAATTTTTTTAGACTTTGCGAAATAGCTTAAGATTATTGTAGAGATCTTCTAACAGAGATGTACACGTATTATTCTAATGCAATTCTTTTTTGTTTTTCTTGGATGGATAAATTTACTTTAGAGTCTTTTTGATACTGAATATTTTATATAAAACAACTTAATATTAAAGATAGAATGAAAAAAAAATGTAAAAACAAACTACTAAAAAATGGGTTTTTGACAGTTTTCGACATTTTTGACAAGGAGGTTTTTGACATGACGGTAAAAACCATGGTTAAAACCGGTAAAAACCGTCATGCGTCAAAAACTTGCCAACCCTGCAATGAATATATATACAAAATTTGAAGAAAATCGGATAATTCTGCATGAAAAACCCATTTATATAAATTAAGGCGGGATTAGCCCCCTCCGTTCCCCCCTTTATACTTAACCAATCAATCCCGAAAACTAATCAGGAAAGCGTCTTAACCCAATGAACCTATAAACAAATTTTGAAGCAAATGGGATAATTCTGCATGAAGAACCCATTTATATAAATTAAGGGGGGATTAGCTCCCCGTTCCCCCCCCCTTTATATTTAACCAATCAATCCCGAAAACTAATCAGGAAAGTGCCTTAACACAGTGAACCTATAAACAAAATTTGAAGGAAAACGGAATAATTCTGCATGAAAAACCCATTTATATAAAATAAGGGGGGATTAGCCCTCCGTTCCCCCCTGTATATTTAACCAATCAATCCCGAAAACTAATCAGGGATGCGCCTTAACACAGTGAACCTATAAATAAAATTTGAAGGAAATGGGATATTTCTTCATGAAAAACCCATTTATATAAATTAAGGGGGTTATTAGCCCCCCGTTCCGCCCCCTTTATACTTAATCAATCAATCCCGAAAACTAATAAGGGAAGCGTCTTAACCCAATGAACCTATAAACAAATTTTGAAGCAAATAGAATAATTCTGCATGAAAAACCCATTTATATAAATTAAGGGGGGATTATCCCCCCGTTACCCCCCTTTATACTTAACCAATAAATCCCTAAAAACTACTCAGGGAAGCGCCTTAACACAGTGAACCTATAAACAAAATTTGAAGGAAAACGGAATAATTCTGCATGAAAAACCCATTTATATAAAATAAGGGGGTATTAGCCCCCCGTTCCCCCCTTTATACTTAACCAATCAATCTCGAAAACTAATCAGAGATGCGCCTTAACACAGTGAACCTATAAATAAAATTTGAAGGAAATGGGATAATTCTGCATGAAAAACCCATTTATATAAATTAAGGGGGTATTACCCCCCGTTCCCCTCCTTTATACTTAATCAATCAATCCCGAAAACTAATCAGGGAAGCGTCTTAACCCAATGAACCTATAAACAAATTTTTAAGCAAATAGAATAATTCTGCATGAAAAACCCATTTATATAAATTAAGGGGGTGATTATCCCCCCGTCCCCCCCCCCCTTTATACTTAACCAATCAATCCCGAAAACTAATCAAGGAAGCGCCTTAACACAGTGAACCTATAAACAAAATTTGAAGGAAAACGGAATAATTCTGCATGAAAAACCCATTTATATAAAATAAGGGGGATATGCCCCCGTTCCCTCCTTTATACTTGACCAATCAATCCCGAAAACTAATTAGGGAAGCGTCTTAACACAGTGAACCTTTAACCAAAATTTGAAGGAAATGGGATAATTCTGCATGAAAAACACATTTATATAAATTAAGGAGGGATTAGCCCCCCGTTCCCCCCTTTATACTTAACCAATCAATCCCGAAAAGTAATCAGGGAAGCGTCTTAACCCAATGAACCTATAAACAAAATTTGAAGGAAAACGGAATAATTCTGCATGAAAGACCCATTTATATAAATTAAGGGGGGGATTAGCCCCCCGATCCCCCCCCCCTTTATACTTAACTAATCAATCCCGAAAACTAATCAGGGAAGCGCCTTAACTCAATGAACCTATAAACAAAATTTGAAGGAAAACGGAATAATTCTGCATGAAAAACCCATTTATATATATTAAGGGGGGGAATTAGCCCCTTGTTCCCCCCCCCCTTTATACTTAACCAATCAATCCCTAAAACTAATCAGGGAAGCGCCTTAACACAGTGAACCTATAAACAAAATTTGAAGGAAAACGGATATTTCTATGAAGAGTTATCGCATTACGTACGTACATACATACAGACAGAACCGGCTGGCAAGCTCTCAGGGCTTCATAGCCAGTTTGATAGCTTAAAAATCGCAATTTTAGAACGTTTTTTGCTCCTGCACCCCCTGGGGTTGGTGGCACCGACATAAAATATAGCCTATGTTGGAGCAGGGGTTGTCACCATCAATTTGCCACCATCACTTTTGAAATCGGTTCGGTAGTTCCAGAGATTACCCCCTACAAACAAACAAACAATCTTTACTTCTTTATAATATTAGTATAGATATATATGTAAATTTTATCTTAAAAACAGCTTTAATGATTTTGACGAATTTTTGTATCCCACCGATTTGGGGCACCAGAAGACCATTGGGCTAGGTCACGAGAAAATTCGATTAGTGGGTTACTTTGGGTCCCAATGGGTCAAGGGCAAGCTAATGTTATCTAAAAAACAGCTCTGACGATTTTGATTACATTTTGTATCCTACCATTTTGGATTACGAGAAAATAATTGGGCTAAGTCCCACGTGCGAGAAAATTCGATTAGTGGGTCATTTTTGGGTCATTACTGGTCATGCTAATTATATATATAACAAGAACGAAAAATCATGCGTCAAGCATAGATTATATAGCACTTTCCAACGCTTCCAAAATAATTTTACAAATCATACCGTTTAATAAGCTAAAAGCTAACATCTAAGTAAACAATTTAGAAAACGCATAACATGTTTAAAAACATAATTTCAGGAATTTCCAACATATACAATATTCGGAAAAATATCTGAATACTTTTATTCAGCCCTGTATAGGATCTATAGATTTGTATATATACTACATAGGATGATAATGTTAGTTCAGTTAGGAAACACGTAGCACAGTTTAAAATTCTCCGTCTGGAGTTTTTCAATAAACAGAAATGTGTTCGCGAACTTTTGTGCTGCCCTGTATAGGATCTACAGAATTTATACACACCACGTAATAGACAAAAAGCAAGTTAAAATTAAAATCGCGTTCAATAACTTAAAACGCACTTCCAGGAATTATTGTTAACAGACAGTAGAGAATTCTTTTGCGTGTCCCTGTAAATGAACGATGACTGCTATACACACAATATTCCGTAGTAAGCCTCTTGTCATGCACCTTAGTGATCTATATAAATTTCAATGCGTTTAAAATAGTGAAACATTAGTTAAATAAACCGCAGACGATTTTTCTCCATAGACGTAATGTAACGGAATTATTTTTACTGTCCCTGTAAAGTAACTATAAGTGCTATCCACACCCTGTTCCATATTAAGCTTCTTCTAATGCACCTTAGTAATATACATAAATTACAATGCGTTTAAAATAGTGAAACATTATTTAAATAAACCGCAAATGATTTTTCCCCATAGACCGCAATGTAACGGAATTCTTTTGGGTGTCCCTGTAAAAAAACTATAAGTGCTACACACTTCCATTGAAATAGGGAACATGCTATAGATAACGACAATAACATATAAAAATTGCAGAACAATCCGAGCATATTTACTTGAGTTAGAGCACGGACAGACGGCAGACGGCAGACGGCCAGACGGCCAGACGGCAGACGGCCAGACGGCCAGACGGCAGACGGCCAGACGGCCAGACAAACCGAAGTCATAAGCACTTTTCAACTACGTTGGAAAGTGCTAAAAACGATTCTAACGATTGACTAAATTTTGTATCCTACGACATCTGGGCACCGGAAAATCATTGGTCTAGGTCACATGTCCGAAAAAATCTGATCAGTGGGTCATTTTTGGGTCACCGTGGGTCAAGCTAATTTTATCTAAAAAAGACTCAGATTAAATTTTGCACCTTACGGCTTTCGGGTACGAGAAGACTGATGAGCTAGGTCACACGTTCGAGAAAATTCGATTAGTGGGGCATTTTGGTCATGGGTCATTATGGATCAAGCTATTTTTATCGTATAAACGGCTCAGACGATTTGAACTAAATTAAGTATTCTACAGTTTTTTGGCTAATTTTACAGTTTTATAGCTAATTTTGACGGAGCTTAGCTCGGTCTTCCCTGCTTGTATATCCGTAGAAAAAAAACCATTTAACATGTACAAGAAAAGTTTTTCTTACACAAGCTATGCTGTTTGATGAAGAACTTTAAGTATAAAACGGGTGTCAGTTATATATTATTGTATGTACATATAAATATTTATTTTTCTCCGTATATTTGAAATATACGGCGAAAATAAAACTTATTCCAAAGAGGAATGTCTTAATTCGCGGATTGAGAAAATTAATATATCACCTGAATATCATATATCTTATTTGTTTGTTTTATTTGTCTTCAAGTAATTGAAAAATAATTTACAACTGTTTAATTAAACATTTGTTTCAAACTTAAGGAACGAATATGATGACATATTTTAATTAAATATTTCTAAAGGAATATACAATTTAAAAAATAATTATGCACTGATATAAAATTATTAAAGTTGTGTTTTCTCAGCTTTTAATTAAAATATTAGTGACATTCATGATATAAATTTACTGATATATTGAAATCTTCAAATTTATCAAAATTTTCGTAAATAATAAATAATCTCAGTATGTATGTAAAACAACAAAGCCAACAAAAAAGCAATATCTTGCAACACTAAGATAAATTTTGTAGGAAGTCTTCGCCAATGTCGTCCTTTTATACTGTCCCATACGTTATAATCATTGTGAAGTGATTGTGATACTTTTACAGCAATACTAGTACTTTTACGTGAGTGACATTTTAACTTTAATTAATTTTTATGTTTTCCTGTGTAATGTGCATTTTTTAATACATTTTAGTACTAATAAGTAGGTAGACTCACGTTTTATGTAATTTTAAAATTCCACGAAGTATTTCATATTTATGTCAACGTTCTTGATACCTCTCAATTCAAACAGATTGTTCTTAATACATGTGTGGCAATTAAAATAGTTTGTATAATATTAAATGAACGAAATCAATTGAAATTATTTTTAATATCGAATCTGTGAAAATATTCAACATCGTTCGTTCAATGTTTTCTGTTATTGAATTTATCAAAGAACGTATCTCTCAACTAATTAGGATTGTGAATAATTCTTTAATGTTATGTAATTGTCAGTTACTAGAACAGTGATTAATTTAATTTTTAGATGTAAAAATCGCTTGCTTAATTTATGCTTTTAATATAAAATTCCCTTCTGTAACAGTCTTTTTCTAAATCCTCTTAACCGCTCAAACGTCCAATTAATACAGTTTTGTTTTTACAACTATGTCAGAAAAGGATTATGTTTGCAAAGTTTCGAATCGGATTAAGCATACTTATTACTTCTTAAAAAGAATAAAAAATAAAATGACAGTTTTTTTTTCTATTTTCGTTAGTAATTACCATCTACAAAATATAGAAATAGCAAATAAAACCTTTGTGAAAGAACATTAAAAGGCAGAAAACGAACGTTTAAAATGCACAAATAATACACAAAAAAGCAGCAAAGAGTTGTTCCAAATCCACAAGCGAGATTCTTCTTCAGTGCGACAAAGAGCATAGTGTGCAAGAGAAAGCAAGACTAGGCAAAACGAGAGAGAGTCGGCTCATATACCCTATGCGGGTAGATAACGCGCCAAAAAAGCAACCAATGAGAACAAAGCAGCATGAAACAACTCAGTGAACAAGTAGAGACATCTACTGGAGGACAACAGAAACAAAAGAAAACCAAAAATAGAAAATTAAATTACTGCTTTCATTAGATGCATTAATTTAAAGAAAAGAATTAATTTAATTTCCCTTTTTTGGTTTTCTTTTGTTTCTTTCGGTCTCCGGTAGATGTCTATTTGTCCACTCAGTTTTTTCAACCTGCATTCTTCTCATTGGCAGTTTTTTGGCGCGTACTCTACCCGCATCGGGTATATAAGCCACCGCCTCTCTGTCGTTTTCCCCAGTCTTGTTTTTTCTTGCACGCTGTTCTTTACCCTTTGTCGCACTGCAGAAGAATATCGCTTCTGGTTTCGGAACAGCTATTTGTTGCTTTTTTGTGTATTATTTGTGCATTTTTAACGTTGGTTTTCTACATTTTAACATCTACAAATTATTCACATAACATTCCGAAAATCAATTACACAGGATTTTCACAGGATGTTGAGAACTGCTATAACGAAAAATGTTTAAATTTAACAGAAAAAGGGTGTTAGATTTTTGGTTTTTTATCTCTCTATATTACAATGATACGATTTTTTTAAATTTTATGATTTTCAGAATCATAATAGATATTTAGCAAAAGATATTCAGCATAGTAGATATTCACAAAATTTCAAGTCTGTAAGTATTACAGTTTCTGAGAACCGGCTCTGTGACGGACAGACAACTTAGCGGGACGAATAGGGTTCCGTAAGATGAAGGAAACCCTAAAGAAGAATTTATAAATAACCAATGCATCATTTTACGACATATACCATATGGTTATCTTTTTTTTCTCTTACGTAAGCATAAATAAAATGTTCTTTTAAGTTTTCTTAGAAAAGAACTTCATTTTGAATTAAATAATTAATTTATTACTTTAATTGTAATATACTACATACAAATGTTACATGCATATTAGTTGTAACATTATTTGTATGTACTATTATTGCAGATTATATATTCTTAGCATATTTAAGACAATTTTGATAAATTCAAACCGAGTATTAAAATTCATATTTTACTACTTTAAAAAAATGCATTTTTGTTATATGAAGCATTATTAGAAAAACTATCTGAACTCGAACCTATATACATAAAACGCAAAAGTGCGTAGCGGCAGAAGCGATTATTACTCTTTATCCGAAGGCAACGGCTGGTTTTTTTTAAATAATTTGCGAATATTAAGAAAAGTACTTGAGAAATAAATTTAAAACTCAAAATGCATATTTACATTTTTTTTTCTGTATCCGAAAATGCAGTTTTTGTAGAAATCGGCCAACAATTTTTCTTATTTTTTGCAAAAAAACTAGCTACTTTCTGAAAATAAACGAAAAAAAACCATAAAACAAACTAAACAAGTACAAAAAATCATGCGTCAAGCATAGATTATGAATCATTTTCCAATACAGAAAGAAAACTGTAACGAAATTTCCCCGTTAAATAAGTTGGAAGGGAAAATGTAAGTAAACAGTTTAGAAAATATATAACACATTGAAAAATAAAGTTTTTGAAATTATTTTCCAGTGTCAGAAACGGAGTCGAATTATTTTGTGCAGCCCTGTATATGACCAATAAACGGGGATATATAGCAGGTTAAAATTTAATTCAGTTTGAATAGTCACATTTAGTAATTTTCGCCAGTCGACGGAAATGCACTCGAAATCTTTTCTACAGGGATTGTATATTACCGAGAAGACTTTTGTACACACCACATATTAAGCTAAAAGGCCACTTAAAACTCACTCGCAGCAATTGCCAATCGTGAACGACAATGTGTCTTTTTTATTTCCGTAGCCCTGTATATGAATTTATTAATACTCCACAAATTTCTATTTTTCTAAGCAGGAAAATGCGTAACACAATTATAAACTACCCTTAAGAAATTCACTCCCATACTCTGTAATACTTACGAATTCCCTTGTGTAGCCCTGTATATGATTAACCGAGTTTATAAACACACACGTTCCATGAAAAAAATTAGTTTTAAACTTAAAAACGTAAACAAAAGTTGAAAAAGCACTTTTCACACATATACTGTAAATATCGCATATCTACTGTAACCGATATCTTCTGTGTGTCCCTGTAAATAACCGCAATGCACACCACACTTTCTAGAGAGGAATATATAGTGCACCTCAGTAATGCATATAATTTTCATTATGTTTGAAATAGCGAAATATCACTAAATTACACGGCAGACGATTTTTCCCCATAGAACAATGTGTAAGAGAACTATTTTGTTTGATCCTGTAAATGGATAATAAATGCTTTGCACCCCATATTCAACAAAAAGCATGTTTTAATGAGCTTCACAGTTATATATCAATTTCATCATGTTTTAAAAGACGTAGCACCATAAAAATGCACTTGAAACGATTATTTCCCATTAACTGTAATGTAACGGAATATTTAACGACAATAACATACTATAATTTCAGGGCAATCCGAGTACATGTACGCGGGTAAACACTTTTCAACTATGTTGAAAAGCATTAAAAACATACCATTTTGTTATTAATTAAAACATTAGTCCATTGTTATACCTTTTGAAGTTTAAACTCATTGTTGTCTATAGTCTATTGTATCTACAAAAACAACTTTTCAAAAGTAAAAAAAAAGCCAAGCGTAAAAAAAAAAAAAGTTGTGGCTAAAAAATGGTGTGATATCAAATTTCCAAGCTATTATATTACTTTTTTAACTTTTTTCCATTAAATAAGTTATCATATATATAAGTCGAGTGCCTACGTATATGTTAATAGAAATCGTTTTCTCCTGTACTAAATACATCCTAACGAGTTTCTGAAAATTCAATTTTTTTCAAATTATGCATGATGGGCTTGGCGGCCATCTTTGCATATTATTCACAAAATTCTAAGCATCCAAATCTGTAGTTAAAATCCGAAGTTCAAAATTGTTATTTAAGCAAATGTTTTAAGCGTTTCATTTATAGATTTGTATGATCTGAAAATTGTGTCTTAAGATAATGATGACTTATCTTAAAGATTCATCTTATGATTTATTTTTTACAGTAAATAATAATTTCAAACTAGTAAAAATCAATTTCTCAAAATATCAGTCTTATCTAATTTATCTGTCCGTAGTTAAAATCTGAAGTTCGAAATTGTTATAAACATATTACATTGCAAACATATTACGCTTTTACTTTAGAAATTTGGGTGCTTAGAAATATGAAAAGATGGCCGCCAAGCCCATCATGCATAATTTGAAAAAAATTGAATTTTCAGAAACTCGTTAGGATGTATTTAGTACAGGAGAAAACGATTTATATTAACATATACGTAGGCACTCGACTTATATATATGATAACTTATTTAATGGAAAAAAGTTAAAAAAGTAATATAATAGCTTGGAAATTTGATATCACACCATTTTTTAGCCACAACTTTTTTTTTTTTACGCTTGGCTTTTTTTTTACTTTTGAAAAGTTTTTTTTGTAGATATCATTTCTTTTTTTTAAAACAGAATAAACATAATTTAAATAATCTAAACATGAGAAATAATTTAAAATTACATTTTACTTTCAGTCATTGTTTAAAAGGTTAACTAGAAATACCAGTAGATTTTTAAATTAAACTAATAACAACATACTAAATGTGGCTTGTTATAATACTTGTTATCCCCCGTTAAAAAATAACACTGACTTATCGATGAAATGAATAAAAATGCAATACGTACATAGCGTGTCAGCGCTGCATTTGAAATCAAACGTGATATCACGCTCTTTTATTATTAGCACTAGCTGGCTTCGCCCGCTAGCGGACCCCCAATTTATATCGGGGCCTCGAATCTTGTAAAACCTCGAATAAGATAAACCTCGAACCGAACGAACCTCCGACCTGGTTCTCCGCTGTCTTCGGCACCGGATAATCCCTTAATTTGCACATCGAATAGTATAAACCTCTAACCAAACTAACTTCCGACACGGGTCCCCGCTGCCTTCGGCACCGTATAGCAGTCGTGCTGCGCACGCTCAAGTTCCATCTTCCACCACCAGGTAGCGCAATCTGTTCTGTATGAACCTCGGGCACTGAAATCGTTAAGGCTATAGATGTCGAGTCGAATGAACTGTACCCCGTCGTGATCTAGCCCATAGAACCAGAGATAGAAAAGTGTCCCCTGGTGGTGAAAAAACGAACTAAAATCGGAAAGCTGTATTGATGTCGAGTCGAATGAGCCATACCCCGTCGTGATCCGACTCGTAGGAACAGATATAGGAAAGCATCCCCTGGTGGTGAAAGCTAATCGCGCTTGGGGGGCAAAAGAGGGGATGAACACCGGAGACGCATAATAGGATTAAGCGGTCACAGACCTTTCCAACGATGTATCACATGAGGGGTATGTGCAAAATTTAGAAAATACCCCCCCCCCCCATGCATATTATGATTAAGCGTTCACAGACTTTTCCAACGATATATCACATGAGAGGTGTCGGCAAAATTTAGAAAAGTGCCCCCTTTGGGTGGGAGGGCTGAAAGTGGGAGGATGGACCCGAAGATACATAATATGGATAGCGGAACAGTTTTTAGAATTTCTGAAAGCTGATTTTTATTTATTTATTTATTTATTTATCTATTTTTTATTTTTTGTTTATTATTATTTTTTTTTTTTTTTTTTTTTGCGTTGCCCTGTGCATGTTTGGTATTTCTTAGCAATTTCTTAGATTTACCTTATTTTATTCAATTAAACATTGTACTGTTACAATAAATTTAAATGGAAACTTCACTTCTAAAACAAAAATAATTTAACAACTGGATTTCATTAATTTATAGGAAAACTAGCAAGCTGCGCCCGCTGCGTCCACTGCGCTGGTCGGCTTCTACAAATGAACCCTGAATCAAATATATCGTTTAATTTGACCTTGTATTTGAAAGCAATCTGTATATTTACGTGGAATATCCTTCCACATTACTGAAAAATGACGCGATTGCGCTATTATATTTTCTAATGTGCAGTCAAAATTTTAGCTGTTAAGGACAAACTCTTTTATTTGGTCATTTACAGTTAGGGTTTGCTAAACAATCATAAAACTATATGCAATATACTAAAACCACCACTAAAAATTATCGAAATAACAATGCAAACAAATTAACTAACAAAATCCATTCAGAAGAAGTTTTTATAAAGGCTAATCTTTGATAATCTGATTATTGAACTTTTCCACATAATTCTAAAACAACAAAACGATATAAAATATACTAAAACAATCCTTACAAATTATCTACTTAACAATGCAAGTCGCAAAAAATACGCCCAGTAAAAACTATCAAAAAGGCTAATATTTCGGAATCGGGTTCACTTGACTATATAACCTTCACACATAACTGTTGGACTAAGCAACGTAGGACAATATATAGTACATTAACACCATTTCTGAAATAGCATCTAACTAACAATACAATTCTCATCAAAATCCGTTCAGTAGAACTTTTTTAGAAGGCTAATCTTTCATAATCGGAATCAAATATTGAAAAGGCTAATATTTGATTAAAAAAATGGTCACCCGATTTTCGAATTTCCCCCTATAATTCTAGAACTAAGCAACGTTATATAATAAAACGTTCCCTAGAAAATTATTTAACAGTATAGGTTCCATAGAAATACATTCGGCAAAATCTTTTAAAAAGGCTAATCTTTCATAATCGGATTGATCTGATTATAGAACTTCCCAGAATAATTATATAACTAAGCTACGTAGAACGATATGTTATACATTAAAACCTTCTTTTAAAAATTATCTTAGTTTAAGTTCTACGAAAATGCATTCAGCAGAACTCGAGTTATAAGCAGCCGGAACGAAATTTCATATATGTAGAAGTAAATAGAAGTATATTGCCATTAATATAGTTTGCATTTGAATAAAAAAAGGTACTTTTCGGTTAGCCGGCACCAGTGATATATGAACACACACACACACACACACACATATATATATATATATATATATATATATATATATATATATATATATATATATATATATATGTATATACATGTATTTGTGTAGATATATGTGTATATATGTGTGTGTATATATATATATATATCACTGGCGCCCGGCTAACCAAAAAGTACCAAAAAAAAAAAAAATACTGCGAAAATGCAGTCGTACACTTGAAAAAAAAACACCTTTTGGCCTAAAATCTCTCATCAAAACTGTTTTTCTTTTTTTTCTTTTCTTTTGTTACGGTTGGTTTCAACAAATTTTTTTTTTTTAATCTACATTAATTATTTAAATCACTTTCTCAACATTTATTTAAAAGCACTCTTTTTTTCTGTTTCTAATAAAAATTTAAATAAATAAAAGTAATTGTAATAATTATAATAAAATCAGTTTTTATTTTTTCTTCTTTCTTTTTCTTTTTGCAAAGTAATTTCAACGTTTATAGTCTAAAGTAGCTTCCTGTTTTTCAAATACGAAAAGCAGACAGCAAGGGAGGGATGTTTTGTCAGTAGACTGCACAGGTGGAAAATTTGGAGTCATCTAGTCTGACTTTGATATAAGAATGACCGACCGCCCTGTATAAGAATTACGTTATCTTATGAGTGTACTATACACGCAATTAGGCTTTGTAAGTTTACGTCAGGCTTCAATTGGCTCTGCTATCAGGCGGATAGCTGGCGCCCATGTAAACAGAGGCTAACAGGACCCCCCTTCAGCACACGCCATGGGGGTGATGCATGGTTTCCTTCCCCCATGAAGCGGCCGGCAGAGTGGAGCGGCAAGCTGTAGTCTTCACGTTGAGTCCATTTTTCCTTTTGTTTCCATTCCCGTACCCCTGGCAGAGTGGATCGGTCCCGTTTTTCAAGCAGCGCGGGAGAATGAATGTTTACGACACTTGTTGCTTGGCCAAGAGACCTGTCGTTTGACTCGTAAAAAAAGAAATTCGACTTATTACGGGGCTCGAAGATTGGCCTGTGGGCTGGATCGCGAAGTTGTTGAAGGCGGACAGGTTTCTGGAAGATTTTTTTTTTGAGAGTGGGGCATTGATGGCCCTACATTAACCATCCTAAATCATGATGTTATGATGAAAAGAGACTATAAGGGCATTTTCGAATTGCGGATCTATAACTGTTAACGAGAAATTAAGAAGAAGATATGTGTAGCCTATTTTTTTTTTGGCGTAGTGGCGCTCCAAGATTATGACTTCTTAACCATCAGAAGTGATCATAGATATTGAACTAAACCGGTCGTTAGAAGTCGTAGTGTTCTGAGTTACGGTGATGGCTATCTTCGAATAAAACACATGCTTCAGGAAGGTGAAATTACTGACTCCGACGGTGAAGTTCTGGACCGTAGAACGATTTTCCCCTCCGGACTAGATGATGGACCTAGTAGTTGATGGCAAGTGATGCAGTGAGATGAGAGGACTGATGAATGTTAGCTTGAAACCACGTCTGAATTTTTCCCCAGCCTGAATACTCCAGCTTAAGTGCTTCATCAGATTTTGAAAAAGGAGGAAATGCTCCTAAGTGCCCATTGACTAAAATTGTAGAACTCTCTACCTGTTGTAAGTACTATTTGCATAGTTTTTCTTTTTATTTATTTGTACCTCTTAAAAAAAAAAAAAAAAAAAAAAATATGTTTGCTATACCAGAGTTTAAAAGTGAAATGAATATCTTTGGATAATTTCAATAAGAATAAACATTATAAACAGAAATAGTCTGTAGGTTAATATATAATGTTTGTATGTTTGAACGACCATTAAATGGTAATATGATGGTAATTTTAAAAATATGATGTGTAATTTAAAAGTAACCAGTGAGTGGTTTCAACTTAAAAGATCAGCTGTTATATTGTTTTATTAAGATTATTTTTGATAACTTAGTTGCTTCATTATTTTAAATGTTCAAATAAATTGTGTTTTTTTTTTGTTTATTATCAAAGTTGGTATGTTTTTCTTTGTATAAATCTCTAAATAATTAATTTTTTATATTCACAGTAGACCTATAAGAATGGCCTAACCTTTCTGTGATTAATTAAAAAAAAAAAAAAAAAGGGAGAGAAAATTCAACTTTATTAAATTAGGACTTTAAAATTTCTAAAGTTTAAATTCATAACTGACTGTTTTAATGAACCTAAATTGAAGTTCACTCAATGTTATACAATCGTATTTTTGATCTTGATTTAAGGATGGATAAATTAATAAGTGAAACAGTAATATTAAATTTAATTTCATAAAATGTTAAATTAAGCTTTAACTCTCCTCTTTCAGAAACATTGTTTTTCTAAAATATACACCAAAATTGTTTTACTTTAAAAAGTAAAAAAAAAAAAAAAAAAAAAAAAAAAAAATATCCAGTCATTATACACCACTATACGATTCTTGGTTAACCGATCGGATCTTGTTCAGAATCTCTATGGTTGTTCTAAAATTTTAGTACATCATCATATCCCTATTCTATTAACGGATTTAACTCTTTCCCCTTTTGGTCCTCATATTGGAGGAATTTCAGGTTGTCTGCATTTTTCCAAATTATATGATGATTACACTTTTGTTAATTTAATGTGTATGGAGATTTGAGCTTGATCGGGTTGGAGTGGAGTTGGGTTTTCTTTATGCAATCCAGTATGCTACTTGATTTAGAAATCTGTTGCCCCTTACTACATTTAATATTGTCTTAAAATGATGAGTTCAAAATTATCATTGTTGTATTAACCTATTCGGATTCTTAAGTTTTGATATTTTGATTAGTTTAATATAATTTGCTACCTTTTCCATGGCAACAGATTTCAGTGGAGCTAATCAGGGTATACTTATTTTTTTCTAAATATTTAATTGTCAAGTGAAGATTGAGTAATAAATGAGCTTTTTAAGTTTAAGTAAGTTGTGTTTTAGAAAGAACCCCAAAACACCACAACAAATGGAGCCGTAACAATTCGGTCTCTGGGTTATTGATTTTTTTTTACTTGTATGTATTTATGTATCAAAGAGCAACTGGGTGTTTTTGCAATTAAAATTTTATTTATATGTTCAAGTGTAAAAAGAGGTCTAGGCTCTCTCTCTGTGCTAGTAAGCTACAATTCCCAGTCAAAATTATGCCTTGTGAGCATAACCTTTTCTTATTTACAAAAAGCATAGTCCTGTACTTAAGTTTTATGTATTTATAAGGTTTTCCTTTCCCCTCTCTTTTTCTCATTTTTAAGTTGTCCCCCCCCCTTTTTTCATTTTTTTTTTGGTTTTTTTGTCATTTTCTAACTCTAACTATGGCTGATAAGCACTCGGAAGCAATTGCCACTATTCAGCGAAAAAATGCTTTAGTGGATAATTTGTCAAACATTCCCCCATTCAATGGAGAGGCCAGCTCAGTCTGCTTCTCAGATTTTTCTGAGAAATTTGAGAGTTTTGCCAAATTATTCGACTGGAATGAGGAGGAGAAAAAATTCGTTTTGTTAGCTAGATTATCAGGAGCTGCTTCTAGGCGAATAAAAATTCACAAAGCAAAAACATCTGATGAGCTATTAAAAATCTTAAAAGAGAGTTATACTTCACAGGCCACACCAGATGTTGCCCTCAGTCATTTTTTAAATTTTAAACAGCCACCCAATATGAGTGTTCAGGAGTTTTATGACAAGGCATATGATATGTCATTAAGAGCCCTTGTAATTGAAGGTATCCAGGGTGAAGTAGTCGATAAAAGCCGAACGGCTCTACTACACTCCATGCTGTTGAGCAATCTTACAGCAGAAGTGCGAAAGGGGGTAATTGCGAGAAATCCACAATCCCCAGAAGAGGTCCTCAAAATTGCGCTTCTTGAGGAAAAGGCTTATAGGAGCATTAACCCTTTCTACAACCACCGCGAGGAAATTCTCAACCCTAATTTGACCCAAAACCTACCCTGTGCTGCAGTTTTTCAGCAAGATAGCTCACAAAAGAAGGAGATAGACCAACTAAAATCTCAAATTGATGTTTTAGCAGCTAAGATAGACAGTTTAGTTGATCTTAGGGCTAGGGATGTACAGGAGAAAAACCAAGAGGTAAGACCCGTAACCTGCTATAGGTGCTCCGTACAAGGCCAATATGCCAGAGATTGTCCACTAAATTTTGTCGACTATAATTTTAGAAGGGGAGGTGGTCAAAATTTCCGGAGCCGTGGGCAAAATTATAGAAACAGAGGTGAAAATCCTAGAGGGAACCACAATCAGCGAGGCGGATATAGGGGAAGAAGAGGTGGTTATTACCAAAACAATAGGAGCACAGCTGCGAACAGAAATGAAGTGCAGGCGGTAAATAACACCCCAGTAGCTAACAGTGAAAGTGAGGCTTTAAACTATTAGTGGCCGGATCAAATGTGGTCAACTCGATCCCCCACAGGCCCCTGGACCCCCCAACTGTGTATAGTATGTTTCAGCCCCAATCATATACATTACCAACTGCAAGAATTTACATAAATAAAGTTTGCCTAAATGCATTATGTGACACGGGTTCTGCAATTAATCTCCTGAGTGGTACTGATTGTAACTGTTTAGAGAATTTTGAAATGGAGAATTGCAATATCCCCATTATGACTGTCACCGGTGAGAAAGTTCACCTAAATAAGAAAGTATTTTTAAAATTTGTTTTTGATAATGTTCAATGTCAAGCTGAATTCTATGTAGTGGAAGGTAAATTAGCAGAGGAATTTAATATGATTTTGGGAATGCCATTTTTGAAAGAGTACCGGGCAAGTATAAATTGTGATACAAATGCTGTCGCTCTTAAAGTGCCAGTTTCAGGCCAATGTAAACAAAGCGTAGAAACCCCAAGTAATACTTCAGGGTGTAATACTTGTCTTGCTACTAATTCTGTAAATATTTCTAACTCTGTATATAGTGTAAATTCTAATAATAATTGTATAAATAATGATTGTGTTAAAAATAATTCTGTAAATATAAAATGTGTCAACAAAGTAGGGGAGAATTCAAAAAGTAGTAATGCCAATAGCCCTCCTGAAAATTGTGCATGTGAGAACGTTCATGACTCAGTTAATATTGAAAATGGGAATCATAGTAGTGAAAATATGGTAGTTCAGGACCCGCAGTTGAGTAATATGGGAAAAGATGTTGAGATAGTCATTCAAACTGAGTCAGATAAGGAAGTTGAAAGTGTTGCGCAGAACTTTTGCATGCAAACAACATCAGGCGGTAGCTCTGAGGGTAATAACACTGAAAATTTTTCAAGTATTCAAAGTGTCGACAACATTCTTTCAGCAGCGAGTCAGGTAACTCAGGGTAATTTAGCTGAAGAGACTACTGAAATTTGTAATATTGATGAAAGTGAAGATTTGGTAAGTATAGAGGATAAGGTACCTGAAGTCGAGGAGGAGAGCAATGAAGATAGCAGTAGTGATAAAACCAATAAAAATAAAAATATAAGTTTCGCTGTGTTATGTAGCAAAATTTCAATTCCCCCGCAGTCAAAAATGTTAGCCCAAGTTAAAAGTTATAAGGAAAATTTTATTAAGGAAAATGATATTGTTATGTTAGAACCTTTGGCGAAAAATTTAAATCAAGGTCTCCTTACCTCCAGAGCCATTTGCACTAAAGAACATGACCTATATATCTCATTTGCAAATTTTTCAGACAATAGTATTCATTTAAATAAAGGAACCTTTGTTGCCAAAATTCAAAAATGTGTAGACCAGTCAAATATACCCGTAACTGATAATAAATTAACCTATAATATAAATTTGGCCCCTCCAATTGGTGACTTTGATCACGCTGATCTCACTTGGAGCTCTGAAATTAATTTAGATCATTTAGAACCCCCATTAAAACTTAAAATGCAAAATTTTCTAGACAAAAACAAAGATGTATTTGCAGCATCGGTCTTAGATTTACCCGGCTGTGATACAATCCCGTATGAAATTAACTTAACTTCAAATAAACCAGTTAAAGGCAAAGCTTATAGAGTCCCCTACAAATTACGTCAAGAAATGGAAGACCAACTTAATACTTTGTTACAGGCGGACATAATTTCCCCTTCCATGTCTGAATTTGCTTCTCCGGTTATTCTGGTTCGGAAATCAGACGGTTCCTATCGACTTGCTGTTGACTACAGAAGATTAAATAAAAATCTTGTTAAAGATGCTTACCCAATACCTAACATTACCGACTCTGTTGATGCTTTAAGTGGGGCTAAATTTTTTTCAACGCTAGATTTAACTAGTGGGTTTTTTCAACAGATTATTCGCCCAGAGGATAGGCATAAAACTGCTATAATCACCCACAAAGGACTTTTTGAGTGGACCCGTAACTGTTTTGGGCTCTCAAATTCAGGTAACAGTTTCCAAAGACTTATGAATGCTATTTTCGGTGATTTAGGCAATCTTGGAATTCTTGTTTATATCGACGACATTGTAATTGCCTCCAGTGATGTTAATTCTCATTTTGAGAAGCTTAGCATGGTCTTTGAAAGGTTAAGACTGCATAAACTTAAACTTAAGCCCAGTAAATGCACTTTCCTTTCGAATAAAATACAATATCTAGGTTTTTAGATTTGTAGTGGCCAAGTATCACCTATCAATAAAAATATTGCCGTAATAGAAAATTTTAAACCTCCAACTACCCGAAAGGCTGTTAGGTCATTTATTGGAACTCTATCTTTCTATAGGAGATTTATACCAGATTTTACTAAGAGAGCTAAAAATCTAATCAACTTAACGAAAGAGACAGGAAAATTTTCGTGGAATGAAGATGCACAGAAAGAATTTGAAGACCTTAAAATGGCTCTTATTTCAAAACCATGTCTTGCACTCCCTGATTTTGAGAAAGAATTCCATTTATATAGTGATGCCAGTGGCGAAGCATTAGGGGCAGTGTTATCACAATTAGATGAAAATAACATGCTCCATCCTGTTGCCTTTGCCAGCAGAAAATTGAAAGATGCTGAGACCCGCTACTCCACCACTGAAAGGGAATTACTAGCTTTAGTTTGGGCTACTGCCCACTTCAAATGTTACATTGCTAATACCCATTTTTTCATCTATACAGACCATGCGCCTCTAACATTTATGTTAAAAATTCACGACCCTACATCTCGCATAGCTAAATGGATCTGCACTCTCTCAGACTTTAATTTTACAATCAAGTTTGTTAAAGGTAAGTGTAACAGTGTCGCAGATTTCCTTTCGAGGTATGTCAACAATGATAACTCCAATGATACTGTTAATTGTAATTTTTGTATACAAGTCGAAAAGGAAGTTACTTTTATGCCTCATTCTAATCTACTTGAAAAAATTGGTGAATTACAAAAACCAGACAAGAAATGCTGCGAGATTGCAAGAAAACTAGACCAAGGTGTAGAAATTGCTCCTAAATACATGAAATTTTTTTTTAGAGATGACATTTTAGTTTGTGAGGATACAAGGGAGTCAGCTATTTTGAATAAATCTGTAAAGTTAGTCGTGCCAAAAGAATTGGTTACTCAAGTTTTTGCACTAACACATGAGTCCCTAGCGGCTTGTCATCAAGCCTTTCAAAAGACCATTGATCGCATTCGTGAGCACTTCTATTGGCCAGGAATGTCGTCAGATGTCAAGCATCTAGTGGAGTCATGTATTAGTTGCCAGCAGAAGAGAGCTTATAGAGCGAACCAGCTCGCCCCTCTGCAACGTATGCCGACCCCCCAGTTTTTCCATGAACAAGGTTCATTTGGATCTCATTGGACCCTTACCGCAAACTTTTTCGGGAAATAAGTATATTGTCGCATATATAGATTCATTTACTAAGTGGCCAGAAGCATATGCGGTTAGTTCAACCACTTCAGATGTCATTGCGGACACTTTAGCTGATTTCATATCACGCTACGGTGCGCCCTGTTTTATTACGACGGACAACGCGAAGAATCTAATTTCAGATGCGATAGAGCACGTATATAAAATGTTTGGTATTAATCATATTAAGACCTCATCTTATCACCCGGCTGGCAACTCGCAAGTGGAGAGACAGAATCGTACTCTTAAAAATGCACTTTGTCACATAGTCAACCAAAATCAATCTGACTGGGACACTAAACTCAAATTTGCACTACTAGCTATGCGTTCAGCTGTCCACTCTTCAACTAAACTTAGCCCAGCTGCAGTTATGTATGGCAGAAATATGAATCTACCATATAATCTCTTTTCTCAACCACCTTCTTTTAATTATAATGATGCACCCTCTTTTTGCGAACTCTTAATCCCAGCTCTTCAAAAAGTATACACTGAAGTACATAGTAATTTAATTAAAGTTTCTGAGCAGCAGGAAAAATACCGTGAAAAGACAGCTGTTGATAAAAATTTTAAAATAGGAGATCTTGTGTGGTTATTTACACCCACAGTCGCCCCTGGTAATACAAAAAAATTAAGCAAGCAAAATAATGGTCCTTTTACTATAATTGAGAAGCTAAATGAGGTTAATTTTAAAATAGCGCTAGTTGCTAATCCCAAAAATTGTCAGGTTGTCCATGTTGACAGGTTGTCTTCTTTCAAAGACAGACTCCCCATCTGGTCCAGTAAACCAAAACAAACAATTGGCCTGGGATCGACTGAAAACGTGACCATCGATTCACCACACCAACCGCGCGATTCTCCTCCTGTACGCAGGTGTAAGCGTAACCGATTCATTCCCTGGGCACCATATGATAGTAACCGCGCACCAGCAGTAGTGAACGTCAACAATAACGAAACTCCGGTAGCGCCGGAAGTGGAGGAAACAGACAGCGACGCGACTGAAATCATAAATCCCTCTCCCACACCTCCCATTTCTCCGGAGATTGCAGCGGCAGAGAATAACGAGATGTGCGTAAATAAAAATTTAGCAACGGCAGAAGGCAGTGAAATGCGCGTAGGTAAAAATTCAGCCACGGCAGAAAGCAGTTCAACTGCTGAGCACAGCGATTCGCGCAGGTCTCGTTCATCGATTCGTCCAGCTGCTAAATCGAATAGAAGTAGTCGTTCAATATCGATTTCTAGAACCGACTATTCGCTACGGGATAGAAGAGACCGTCCGAGTTATAAATACTAACTACCTTTTTTCGTTATTCAAGCATTTTTATTCAATTTTACCTTGTTTATTTGTATTTATTTATAGTTTAGTTAATGTGTATGTATATTTAATTATTTTTTTTTGACATTTTTAAAACGGAACTTAGTTTTTCTAGCGTATTAAAGGTTTGTTTTGGTTGTGTGTTGATACTCTCATGTAGGCATTTTTAACCCTTTTTATGCCTACACTTAAGGTTTTTGTCTGTTTTATGGTAGATTATGTGGTATATACCCGTCCGTACCCCGTTTTCGTAGATTTTGGGTATATTTTTGCAAAAAAAAAAAAAAAGAAACGAATGTAATTTTTGTTACTTTAAAATTTTTTTAGGATGTTGTGTTTTGTATGCCCTTTTGCCGAGGTAGATCTGTTTAGTTCAGTTTTTTTTAATGCATCAGTGTTTTGTATATAACTTTTTAAGTATGTGTTTACTTTAATTTCTACATTTTAACTAGATAGATTTATTATTTACTATACAGTTTGTGGTTTTATTTGAGCTTAAACTTTAAGGAGTGTGGGCCCTTTTTCTTTTTCTAGTACATACTGTCTCATGTACATGCCTGTATGTTGTTGTGTGTGGCTAAAAGTGCTAAAATTAACTATTTTATTTATTCTACTTCCTATTTTTGTGGAATGTGTGTTTTCCTTCCTGGTGATATATGTCACCACCCCTGTTTTTTATTTTATTTTGTGGAATGTTTTCCCTGTAGTGCCCAAAAGGCCCGAATCTGCTTTTTGCTATAAGTAGCACAGAGGCAGAGATACTCATTCCCATGCACATTACTTGTACGTGCATTTGTAAAATCTACATAATATCCCGAATCATTAGACTGTGTTCGAAAACAAACATGTGTTCTCATATAAAATTGTTACAATTGTGTGCGTAATTCTCTAACATGGTCTGTGATACCATAATTTGTGTCTTACAGATGTATATGTATATATTTTTTTTTGTGTGTCACCAGTTGCTCTTGTGTATTTTTGTATAATAGAATTAATATGTGTTTTACAAATTTCATTGACATTTACAGTGTTGTAACTATGATATTACTAGTACTTATTTACATTAATAGATAGTGTTGTAATATACTGTGATGCCAATTATTGAAGTTATGTATATAAGCAGTATAGTGACAATTAATCAGTGGGCACTTCTCTTCTTTTTCGGCTAAAATTTTTTTTTTCAAAATTCAATTTATGTATTATTTACAGTTCTGTTGCCAGAAGTCTCAGGAAGGATGCAGTTATGCGTAGGAATGACAGTAGTAGGGAAGTGAGGTTTCACAATCAGGTGGAACATGTGTTCTTTTACAGGTGCAGAAAATATCTTGGTCATTTTAGTGGTAAAATCAGCCTTGTGGTCCCTCCTCTGGTAGTACTCTTTTATGGTCATGTTTCAGGTAATATTTTAGGTAATGGTTTCTACGGATGTGCGAGCTCTGGTTGTATATATCCGGAATATATTGTCAGGGTGGTATTTCAGCGGTGAACTCTCTGGATCCCGTCCCGGATCGATGTATGATCTGTGTTTGTGGGTCAGTTTTTTCAGTGTTGAGGTCCCAGCATGCCATGTGGTACCAAGTTACCTTTCAAAAAAATAATTTGTTTTCTCAAAAAAAATTTTTTTTTTAATTAGCCTGGGGGAGCAATCTTGTTACGGTTGGTTTCAACAATTTTTTTTTTTTAATCTACATTAATTATTTAAATCACTTTCTCAACATTTATTTAAAAGCACTCTTTTTTTCTGTTTCTAATAAAAATTTAAATAAATAAAAGTAATTGTAATAATTATAATAAAATCAGTTTTTATTTTTTCTTCTTTCTTTTTCTTTTTGCAAAGTAATTTCAACGTTTATAGTCTAAAGTAGCTTCCTGTTTTTCAAATACGAAAAGCAGACAGCAAGGGAGGGATGTTTTGTCAGTAGACTGCACAGGTGGAAAATTTGGAGTCATCTAGTCTGACTTTGATATAAGAATGACCGACCGCCCTGTATAAGAATTACGTTATCTTATGAGTGTACTATACACGCAATTAGGCTTTGTAAGTTTACGTCAGGCTTCAATTGGCTCTGCTATCAGGCGGATAGCTGGCGCCCATGTAAACAGAGGCTAACAGGACCCCCCTTCAGCACACGCCATGGGGGTGATGCATGGTTTCCTTCCCCCATGAAGCGGCCGGCAGAGTGGAGCGGCAAGCTGTAGTCTTCACGTTGAGTCCATTTTTCCTTTTGTTTCCATTCCCGTACCCCTGGCAGAGTGGATCGGTCCCGTTTTTCAAGCAGCGCGGGAGAATGAATGTTTACGACACTTGTTGCTTGGCCAAGAGACCTGTCGTTTGACTCGTAAAAAAAGAAATTCGACTTATTACGGGGCTCGAAGATTGGCCTGTGGGCTGGATCGCGAAGTTGTTGAAGGCGGACAGGTTTCTGGAAGATTTTTTTTTTGAGAGTGGGGCATTGATGGCCCTACATTAACCATCCTAAATCATGATGTTATGATGAAAAGAGACTATAAGGGCATTTTCGAATTGCGGATCTATAACTGTTAACGAGAAATTAAGAAGAAGATATGTGTAGCCTATTTTTTTTGGCGTAGTGGCGCTCCAAGATTATGACTTCTTAACCATCAGAAGTGATCATAGATATTGAACTAAACCGGTCGTTAGAAGTCGTAGTGTTCTGAGTTACGTTGATGGCTATCTTCGAATAAAACACATGCTTCAGGAAGGTGAAATTACTGACTCCGACGGTGAAGTTCTGGACCGTAGAACGATTTTCCCCTCCGGACTAGATGATGGACCTAGTAGTTGATGGCAAGTGATGCAGTGAGATGAGAGGACTGATGAATGTTAGCTTGAAACCACGTCTGAATTTTTCCCCAGCCTGAATACTCCAGCTTAAGTGCTTCATCAGATTTTGAAAAAGGAGGAAATGTTCCTAAGTGCCCATTGACTAAAATTGTAGAACTCTCTACCTGTTGTAAGTACTATTTGCATAGTTTTTCTTTTTATTTATTTGTACCTCTTTAAAAAAAAAAAAAAAAAAATATGTTTGCTATACCAGAGTTTAAAAGTGAAATGAATATCTTTGGATAATTTCAATAAGAATAAACATTATAAACAGAAATAGTCTGTAGGTTAATATATAATGTTTGTATGTTTGAACGACCATTAAATGGTAATATGATGGTAATTTTAAAAATATGATGTGTAATTTAAAAGTAACCAGTGAGTGGTTTCAACTTAAAAGATCAGCTGTTATATTGTTTTATTAAGATTATTTTTGATAACTTAGTTGCTTCATTATTTTAAATGTTCAAATAAATTGTGTTTTTTTTTTTGTTTATTATCAAAGTTGGTATGTTTTTCTTTGTATAAATCTCTAAATAATTAATTTTTTGTATTCACAGTAGACCTATAAGAATGGCCTAACCTTTCTGTGATTAATTAAAAAAAAAAAAAAAAAGGGAGAGAAAATTCAACTTTATTAAATTAGGACTTTAAAATTTCTAAAGTTTAAATTCATAACTGACTGTTTTAATGAACCTAAATTGAAGTTCACTCAATGTTATACAATCGTATTTTTGATCTTGATTTAAGGATGGATAAATTAATAAGTGAAACAGTAATATTAAATTTAATTTCATAAAATGTTAAATTAAGCTTTAACTCTCCTCTTTCAGAAACATTGTTTTTCTAAAATATACACCAAAATTGTTTTATTTTAAAAAGTAAAAAAAAAAAAAAAAAAAAAAAAAAATATCCAGTCATTATACACCACTATACGATTCTTGGTTAACCGATCGGATCTTGTTCAGAATCTCTATGGTTGTTCTAAAATTTTAGTACATCATCATATCCCTATTCTATTAACGGATTTAACTCTTTCCCCTTTTGGTCCTCATATTGGAGGAATTTCAGGTTGTCTGCATTTTTCCAAATTATATGATGATTACACTTTTGTTAATTTAATGTGTATGGAGATTTGAGCTTGATCGGGTTGGAGTGGAGTTGGGTGTTCTTTATGCAATCCAGTATACTACTTGATTTAGAAATCTGTTGTCCCTTACTACATTTAATATTGTCTTAAAATGATGAGTTCAAAATTATCATTGTTGTATTAACCTATTCGGATTCTTAAGTTTTGATATTTTGATTAGTTTAATATAATTTGCTACCTTTTCCATGGCAACAGATTTCAGTGGAGCTAATCAGGGTATACTTATTTTTTTCTAAATATTTAATTGTCAAGTGAAGATTGAGTAATAAATGAGCTTTTTAAGTTTAAGTAAGTTGTGTTTTAGAAAGAACCCCAAAACATCACAACACTTTCTTTTTAAAAAAAATAAAATTAGTAACAGTTTTTTCTTTTATTTTTCCAGATGTATAGCCATTTCAATTCTTTCTGCAACAAAAAAAAGACACTTTTTGGCTTAAAATCAAATTGTTTGGGGTCAAAAGTAAAATCAAAATCGCCAAAAACAAAAGATAAATCGCCAAATTTGTTTCAATAGAAATCTTGCCCCTTGAATAATGTTTTAAGCATTATGAACATTTCTAATCATGTTTAAATTAAATATTTTCGTTTTATAATATTCTCTCATCAAAACTCTTTTTTTTTCTTTCTTTCTTTCTTTCTTTTTTTTTTTTTTAAATAAAATTAGTAACAGTTTTTCTTTTATTTTTCGAGATGTATAGCCTTTTCATTTCTTTCTGCAACAGTAATGATCGCCAAAAAATTAGCAATGGTAACCTTTTCGGCCAAAATAACAGAACTTTCTATCATAATTCGATAGGTATTATACGTAGAACGTTGTGTTACATACTAAAACCTTCCCTGAAAAATTATCTCTCGAACAGTGCATGTTCCATCAAATTCCATTCAGCAGATCTCGAGTTATAAAGGAACGGAACGAAATTTCCGTTTGTGTTTTATATATATAGCGAGGCTAACGAAAAAGACAGGCTACCGCGGTGCGTTCCACTTATCTTTTTTTTACAGACCGCTAGAGTGACGTGATGCTCTTTTCGTACACCTGCATTGGTGGATTCGAGCCTCACGTGAATCCCGCGGTCTGTAAAAAAAGATACGCGTAAAGCACTGCGGTAGCCTTTCTTTTTCGCTAGCCTCGTATATATAGTAGATGACGTGAAAGGTATTCCTGCGAACGAAATGCCTGTCCTTTACCGTGTTTTTTTTATTTTTAGAAATAAATGAATCACATTTAATTCATTTCAAAATTTTTGTTTACGTTTGGAAAGAAATTTTAAATGGCGATAACTCTTAATGTATACATTTTAGAAGGTACATCTTCCCTCAAAAACTAATTTATTTTTAAAGATCTTTCTAAAAACGTAAATTATATATTTAAAATATTTTTAAAGCATAAACACTACGTCTGATTACTTTATTTTCAATATTTATAAGAACACGCATTTTATCAGACAATTAAATACACTAAACAAACATGAGTGAAAAATTGACCTGGGCCTGGACTCGAACCTGGGACCTTATGCGTACCATGCCGACGCTCTGCAACTGAGCTACCCAGATCCATATTCGTAACCGGCAATTTCTCATACTTATTCATGTTAGAAACAATCATCTGCCACAGTTTGCAGTCATATTTAATTATTTGATAAAATATGTGTTCTTATAATTGTGAAGTTTTATTTAAAAAAAAATATATCTTCAGAAGAAAATGGCTGACTTGCAGATGAAATTTGATGTGGTTATATTATAACCTGTAACTGATTTGTGCTATTTTAATACAGATGGTACATGGTCGTTGGCGGGTTTTATCTCTGTTTTGGCATAATTTTTTAATCGCCAAGTTAATTAACAGTTTTTTGCTAATTAAGGATAGAAAATAATATTTTTTTACACTGAATTTTATAAAAGCACATAGATTACGTTATTACTTGTCCAAAAATGCAATCCTTTTTTCATTCTGCCGAATATTAAGGTCTGTAGGTTGTTTGAAAAAAAAAGTTTGACGAAGAAAAAAGTGATCATTTTAAGTAACTCGACGTTTTTTAAAAAAATCTATATCTCTGTTTATAAATCACTTATGAAGATGAGTTTGGTCTTAAATTGAAGAAATTCTTCATTAGATTCTTCTAGTTTTCGTTTTTTATTTCGGCGACGCTTGGTTTATTATATATCTGATATTTTAATCTGGCATGTTTTCTCGATTTAACATTGCGAAGTTGATTCCTGTAAATAAGCAGTAGCGGTCTAGTTCAGTTCTTGGCGTTGTTTGTGTGGCGTTTTTTTTTCTTTTTAAGCTTGGCTTGGCAGAGCGACCGCCCTGCTTGATACTAATCTATACCAATATTATAAGGAGTAAATATTGTTTGTTTGTAGGGAGTAATGTCTGGAACTACCGAACCGATTTCAAAAGTGATGGTGGCAAATTGATGGTGACAACCCCTGCTCCAACATAGGCTATATTTTATGTCGATGCCACTAACCCCAGGGGGTGCAGGAGTAAAAAACGTTCTAAAATTGCGATTTTTAAGCTATCAAACTGGCTATCAAGCCCTGAGAGCTTGCCAGCCGGTTCTGTATGTATGTATGTGCGTACGTAATGCGATAACTCTTCATAGAAATATCCGTTTTCCTTCAAATTTTGTTTATAGGTTCACTGTGTTAAGGCGCTTCCCTGATTAGTTTTCGGGATTGATTGGTTAAGTATAAAGGGGGGGAACAAGGGGCTAATTCCCCCCCTTAATTTATATAAATGGGTTTTTCATGCAGAATTATTCCGTTTTACTTCAAATTTTGTTGATAGGTTCACTGAGTTAAGGCGCTTCCCTGATTAGTTTTCGGGATTGATTAGTTAAGTATAAAGGGGGGGGATCGGGGGGCTAATCCACCCTTAATTTATATAAATGGGTTTTTCATGCAGAATTATTCCGTTTTCCTTCAAATTTTGTTTATAGGTTCATTGGGTTAAGACGCTTCCCTGATTAATTTTCGGGATTGATTGGTTAAGTATAAAGGGGGGGAACGGGGGAATAATCCTCCCCTTAATTTATATAAATGGGTTTTTCATGCAGAATTATCCCATTTCCTTTAAAATTTGTTTATAGGTTCACTGTGTTAAGGCGTTTCCCTGATTAGTTTTCGGGATTGATTGGTTAAGTATAAAGGAGGGAACGGCGGGCATATCCCCCCCTTATTTTATATAAATGGGTTTTTCATGCAGAATTATTCCGTTTTCCTTCAAATTTTGTTTATAGGTTCATTGGGTTAAGACGCTTCCCTGATTACTTTTCGGGATTGATTGGTTAAGTATAAAGGGAGGAACGGAGGGCTAATCCCTCCTTAATTTATATAAATGGGTTTTTCATGCAGAATTATTCCGTTTTCCTCCAAATTTTGTTTATAGGTTCACTGTGTTAAGGCGCTTCCCTGATTAGTTTTCGGGATTGATTGGTTAAGTATAAAGGGGTGGGACGGGGGGATAATCCCCCCCTTAATTTATATAAATGGGTTTTTCATGCAGAATTATCCCATTTCCTTTAAAATTTGTTTATAGGTTCACTGTGTTAAGGCGTTTCCCTGATTAGTTTTCGAGATTGATTGGTTAAGTATAAAGGAGGGAACGGGGGGCATATCCCCCCTTATTTTATATAAATGGGTTTTTCATGCAGAATTATTCCGTTTTCCTTAAAATTTTGTTTATAGGTTCACTGTGTTAAGGCGCTTCCCTGATTAGTTTTTCGGGATTGATTGGTTAAGTATAAAGGGGGGAATAGGGGGATAATCCCTCCTTAATTTATATAAATGGGTTTTTCATGCAGAATTATTCTATTTGCTTCAAAATTTGTTTATAGGTTCATTGGGTTAAGACGCTTCCCTGATTAGTTTTCGGGATTGATTGATTAAGTATAAAGGGGGGGGAACGGGGGGCTAATACTCCCCTTAATTTATATAAGTGGGTTTTTCATGCAGAATTATCCCATTTCCTTCAAATTTTATTTATAGGTTCACTGTGTTAAGGCGCATCCCTGATTAGTTTTCGGGATTGATTGGTTAAGTATAAATGGGAGAACGGAGGGCTAATCCCCCCTTATTTTATATAAATGGATTTTTCATGCAGAATTATTCCGTTTTCCTTCACATTTTGTTTATAGGTTCACTGTGTTAAGGCGCTTCCCTGATTAGTTTTTCGGGATTGATTGGTTAAGTATAAAGGGGGGAACAGGGGGATAATCCCTCCTTAATTTATATAAATAGGTTTTTCATGCAGAATTATTCTATTTGCTTCAAAATTTGTTTATAGGTTCATTGGGTTAAGACGCTTCCCTGATTAGTTTTCGGGATTGATTGGTTAAGTATAAAGGGGGGGAACGGAGGGGGCTAATCCCGCCTTAATTTATATAAATGTGTTTTTCATGCAGAATTATCCGATTTTCTTCAAATTTTGTATATATATTCATTGTAAATAGAGATTTACCTGATTAGTTTAAGGGTTTCATTAGTTAACTATGGGGGGGGGGTAACGGGGGGATGACCCCCCCCCCTTAATATATTGTTTATTTCTTTATTTTTCGATGGGCTTATTTCAAATTCTTTGAAATATTTCAAATTCAATATTTCAATTTCAAATGTAAAATGATGCGTTATTTCAAATTCTTTGAAATAAGAGTACAATATACAATTAGTGTGAATAGCCTGTGAACTCAATGCCCTCAGTTTAACTGGGCAGTTTTATTTTTATTTTTTACACTGAAGGAGCTAGAAATTTGAAATTTGTCATTCTAGTTACTTATAAGATGTAAATGCTCTCTAAGAACAAAAAAAAAAAAAGAAATTGAAATTTAAAAGGGTGAAATGAGCGAAAAGCGTTCTAAAAACAGTCTAAATTACAATTTCTATGAAATCTCTGGAACTACAGAACCGATTTCAAAAGTAATGGTGGCAAATTGATGGGGACAATCCCTACTCCAACATAGGCTATATTTTATGTCGGTGCCACTAATATCAATGGGGTGCAGGATCGAAAAATGTTCGAAAATTGCGACTTTTTTATACTGAAGGGGCAAGAAATTTGAAATTTAGCATTGTAGTTACTTATAAGATGTAAATGCTCTCTAAGAGTAATTTAAAAAAAAATCGAAATTTAAATGGGTGAAATGAGCGAAAAGCGTTCTGAAGTCATTCTAAATTACAATTTCTATGGAATCTCTGGAACCACGGAACCGATTTCAAAAGTGATGATGGCAAATTGGTGGTGACAATCCCTGCTCCAACAGCCTCTTTAATAAAAAACTATGCGTTGCTGACGACTGGGTTTTTCGCTAATTGTTGCACCAGATTAATCTCGGAAAATGAAACATTTGAAGTTACTGAAAAAAATGATAGCTCAAACAGTATTTGTCAGAAAATTGTTAGACAAACTGCGTTTGAAAGGTAAGAAGTTGTATTTTTCTTGATATAAATTTCAAATCTAATGATTATGCCGTTTTTCAAATATTGAATTTCAAAAATTACCAAATTTTCCAATGGAGTACCATAGCGAAACCTTTATGCGTAAAAAGATAATGAAAAGGGCGACGTGTCCTGACGTGTATATTGGCTATAGCACGAGTCACAAATTATAGTAGCCTTATTATTCTGTTAAACTATAAAAGTTATTTATGAAATGTCAATATTTTGTTTGATTAAAGGTTCGATAAAAGAAATTGACCAGCGTAGCGGGCGTAGCTTGCTAGTATGCATAAGGATAAGTCATAAGAGGATAAGAGGATAAGTCAAAAAATATCCGTAATTTTGACATAAAGCTTCTTGCATTGTTCATACTGATCTCTGCCCCGTTTATTTTTTGTTATGCTATGGAAGTTTGATCGCAATTCCTCCAGTTGTCTTCCTTTTGTTGCAAATAGATCATGGCCGCTCCTTTAGAGGTTTGCATTAAAGAGAAGCAACGAGTAGTGACCCGGTTGTTGTAGTCGGAAAGTGTATCAGGTGCCGTAATCCATCGAAGACTTTCGGCACAATACGGGAACAGTGTTTTGGCGTAACGGAGTGTCTACAAATGGATCCGAAAATTCAAAAATGGTCGCACAAGAGTTACGCGTGAGGAAGGAGCCGGACGACCGTGTACGGCCACAAATGATGACAACATTGAGCGTGCACGTGGCATGGTTCTCTTAGACAGACGAGTGACTACTGATGAAGTACACTGAAAGGAGCCGTCGATTCACCTCGGACCGAGAACTGAAGGACACTGTGCATGCGTGGCTCACTTCTCAACCGAAAACCTTCTTTTCTGAGGGCATCAGGAAGCTTGTGCAAAGATGGATCAAGTGCGTTAAAAAGAAAGGGGTCCATATTAAAAAATGATGTTAAAGTTAGTTTCATATTTGTATTGCAATAGAATTTATAACTATATTGCGGATAATTTTTTATTTACCCTCGTATTTAAAAGAGTAAACACTTGAGCACAGATGCTTTGTGCAGGATCAGCTTCTATTACAAATTGCAAGCATTCTAATAGCCGCTGAAAATCACAACATGATTGTGATATCGTAAACAAAATTCAAAAATTTCTAATAATAAATTCAACTAACACTAATTAATTTTCTGGCTGCTCCAGAACATGAATTTTACTGTTCAGGATATGTCGCGTCTGACGTTATTTGAAATGGAGTACAAAGTTTTCGATTTCAAAATTACTTTGTATTTTAAATATTCTTTAAGCAACTTCTACCGCGAGTTTGAAACCTACTACCGCGAGTGAGTTCTGCTTTAGTCAGCAGGAAATGTAGTTATAAAGTAACTTTTGTGTATTAAATGCATGAGATGTGTGTGAGTTTGCATGATAAAATACTAATTTGAAATAATGTTCTTTCAGTTTTTTACTGTAATTACTATGGAAGATGTAAAATAATTGTTCTTTTAAATTATTTATCAATTATACACTTAATTCAAATTCAGGTACTTTTGAACAGTTTAGGTATTTCTCGGGCTTCCCAGTTGACGCCATTTTTACGCCCTGTGTAGAAGTAGCTGTAACTCTATCTAAACCTTAGAGAGAGAATGTACAGATCTATAATCTACATAACAGCGAGTATAATCAAAATTAAGGATAGAAAATCGGTTAGGATAGGATTAAAAAGAAAAATAGCATTAAATTATATATATATATATATATATATATAGTAAATATAATGAAAAAGATATATATAATTAAAATGGTAAAATGTTTAATTGTTCATAACAGTTGATATCAAGAAAGAAAAGACAAGTAGGGCACTTTTTAATGATTACCATACATTTTTTTAATTGTTAGTAGTAACAGTATGGATATAAAAATGAAAAATAAAGTATAATAATTTTATATATTAATTTATACGTTTTAAAAATTAACGTTTCAAATATGTTTTAAAAACGTTTCAAATATGTTGTAAAAACGTTTCAAATATGTTTTAAAAACGTTTCAAATATGTTTATGAAAGACGTTTAAAATCAATGTATGTTAATAAAAGAATAATAGCAAAATACAAGAAAAAATACAGAAGGGAAGATAATATTTTCAATCAATGTGGAATATTGTCGTCTTTCCCTATTGCTGTTGTCGGAGACATCGTAGTTCAGCGGTTCAGCAGCTCATTGGGAATATTATAGAAATTTTTGTTAAAAAATTTCATAATTTTTTTTGACCAATTTCCAATTTAGGTAAGGATAAACCTCAAATCTAAAAGCCTTTTCAGCACTAAAAAAACTGGTTGTCTAATTTTATTCCAGTTTGAAATATTTTTTTCATCGACTGAAGATATAACCTAGAACATTGTTTTCATTTTTTAAATTTTTTATAGCGATTTACATACCATTAAAACCCTCTGATCATTTTGAAAAAGGGTAAAATTGTAATCTTGTTTTCTCTACATTTTGTTTTAAATGCTAAAAAAATATGATTCTTTCAGCATTATAAGTAAAACTTACTTACAAATATGAATATAACCATTGAGAGTATTAATCATTCTTCAATGTTTTGAAAAATCATTAAATCTATAGAATTATATTATCTTAAACATTGCATATATTGCAGTGAAACCTGGAGCTTAGTGAACGGAATATTATGTTCCACACGCTTAAAGGGTTAATAATATTTTTTTGATTTGTATAAAACTTTAAAATGATTGTTATTAATAAAATTGATTCAAGCTGTATCCATATTTTTTACAACATATATATATATATATATATATATATATATATATATCAGTTTATTATAATCATGACTACAACCAATACCATTATAATTGCACATGGCAGCATTACATTATTTTTTTTAAACATACCTTATTATGGAAACATTTTATTATTCTTTATCCTGTAAATATCATCACCTAGATTCGGAAAGATGTCATTTTGGGAGTTCCTTTATCTGCTGCTTATTATGCTGAGTCTTCGTTACACACTAGGATTCTATTGCCAAAATGTTGTCTGAGTAAATTTTTGTCGGTTGGTTGTCGTTCCATGTAGCTCAATTTGAAGAGAGTTGGCAATTTAAACCAAAAGTTTGTAGGTTTTTTTTATAATCTTGGACACTTCTTTTACTCAGATGAAAACATTTCAACTAATATTATGGCACACCAAAAAATATAGCATTGAATTTAAACTAACATTAGAAAATAATTTTTGTTATAAAATGAAAACATATATGCTCTATTTATAGCTAGAATCTGATATATTAAGTAATCATAGGGTAAATTACTGTATATTGTGAAATGAGAAATGGTCTTTTCTGCGGAAAAGTAAAAAAAGAAGGATTAGGGGAGGGTTTGCCAAAATAGTGAGGAATTGCTTTTCGATTCTAAAACTATCGGGTACACGAGCGTTGACTCAATTGTGGTCAGTCTTAAATCAATATCAACAGTGGCGACTACGCTACCAGAATTTTCACGTCCTGCTTTAATTAGAGTATTTATATTCAGTTTTCTACACATTTAGATAACAGATATAAAATATCGAAATGGAGAGCAATTTTTTATATCTTATTCTTATTTATATTATTCATTTTCCCAGTTCGGTTATCACGTGAAAGAGGGACTAAAAGACTCTCAAATGTGTAATATATGCTCTCTTAGAATGCAGTAAAAAATAATTGAAATCGATGAAGTCTTAAAATCGAAAAGAAAAATGTGGTAACTGGACATGTTGTAAAATACTTTTTTTTTTTTAATCCGGAAATTTTTCATATTTTGGCAATGAAATGTAAAAATAAAATTTGCCATTTTACATTTTTATTGAAATTAGGGAAAAGTTCTCGTTTTGTACAGTTAAAATTAATATCTGTTATTTAGGAATATTCTAAATAAAGTGACGTTAAAATCCTGGAAACATTTACATTTTCAGAAATTAATATAAAAGTAAAATGTGCTATCTAGAAATGACACTAAAATACTTTTATTGATATATATATATATTATATATATATATATATTAAAAAACTTAATATTCTTAAGACTGGTTGTGTGAATATAGATCCGTTGGAAAAATAACAATTCCCATTCTAAAAGAAAAACAAGCACAATTTTCAATTTATAAAGCTATTGACTTTAAACGCTGAAAACAAAATTGAAAATACTAATGATATCACAATCGTATCATGTACGAAACTACTTTTTTTTTCATTAGTTTTATATTTATGTGAATGAAAAGTTGGAAAAGTTTTTTAAAACAGTCACCGTTTCGTTTATTATCTGCCAATTTCGAAAACTAAAATCTACAATTGTATATCTTTTGATAAATTTTGAGATATTTTACGTGGGGAGAATGCATTAAAAAGAAACAGAAAGATACTTTATATCACTATCGCCTAGAAGTATATAAATAAATTTGAAATTGGATTAAAATGAAACAAGAACGAAAAATCATGCGTCAAGCATAGATTATGTAGCACTTTCCAACGCTTCCAAAATAATTTTACAAAACATACCGTTTAATAAGCTAAAAGATAACATCTAAGTAAATAATTTGGAAAACGCATAACATATTTAAAAACATAATTTCAGGAATTTCCATCAGATACAATATTCGGAAAAAGATCCGAATACTTTTATTCAGCCCTGTATATGATCTATAGATTTGTATATGCTAGGATGCTAAATTTTAGTTTAGTTAGGAAACGCGTATCACAGTTTAAAATTATCTTTCTGGAGTTTCTGTCAATAAACGGAAATGTGTTCGCGAACTTTTGTGCTGCCCTTTATAGGATCTACAGAATTTATGCACACCACGTAATAGACAAAAAGCGAGTTAAAATTAAAATCGCGTTTAGTAACTTAAAACGCACTTCCAGGAATTAATGTTAACAGACAGTAGAGAATTCTTTTGTGTGTCCCTGTAAATGAACGATGACTGCTATACACACACTATTCTGTAGTAAGCCTCTTGTAATGCACCTTAGATATATATATATAAACTTCAATGCGTTTAAAATAGTGAAACATTATTTAAATAAACCGCAGACGATTTTTCTCCATAGACGTCATGTAACGGAATTCTTTTGACTGTCCCTGTAAAGTAACTATAAGTGCTATGCACACCCTATTCCATATTAAGCTTCTTCTAATGCACCTGAGTGATATATATATAAATTTCAATGCGTTTAAAATACTGAAACATTATTTAAATAAACCGCAAATGATTTTTCCCCATAGACCGCAATGTAACGGAATTCTTTTGAGTGTCCCTGTAATAAAACTATATGTGCTACACACTTCCGTTGAAATAGGGCACATGCTATAGATAACGACCATAACATATAAAAATTGCAGAGCAATCCGAGCATATTTACGGGAGTTAGAGCACGGACAGAAGGCCAGACGGCCAGACGGCAGACGGCCATACGGCCAGACAAACCGAAGTCATAAGCACTTTTCAACTAGGTTGGAAAGTGCTAAAAATAGCGCATATGTAAATGTATTAGTATTTCTTGGTCAAAAAAATAAAGCATATTTTACAAATTAAAGCTCTTTGAAGTAAATTATATTTATAAACATATAATAACTGAGTGAAATATTAATTTTAGAAGGCAGTATTTAAATTGTAAAATACATTTAACATCTAAGAAAGTTTAGCAGTGTTTTAATCCTTTTTAGTCTGAATTATTACTTACCCCTCATACGTAGTATAGGGTAAGTCTTGTAATCGTTTTGAAAATCGAAAAAAAAATTTTTGACGGATTTACACGTTTCAGACACTGGAGATTCCGAAAAACATATTTTTAGAAAAAAAAAATTGCCGTCCGTCTGTGTGTCTGTGTGTCTGTGTGTGTGTCTGTAAACGCTCTATCTCCCGAAAAAATTGAGATAGAGACTTGCATTTTGGTATGTACTTAGTATGTAATAATGGGAAGAAGCCTATTTCATTTCAATAACCTCGATTAACCGGAACATTTTTTTCGGACTCTCGAAATATTCGTTCCGATAAAAGGTATATAAAAAATTTCGAAATTGGTTATTTTAAGAAATGAATATAAAAGACAATAAGAAAACATAAATTTTGCATAAAGCATGAAGTCGATCGGATAATTAGTTGCCGAGATATTTGGAATCCTATTTTCCACACTCTTCGATTTTTCATGACCCTGTATTTCATTCCAATTTCACTTCAAAGATATATTTTAATTGAAAATTGGACGCTTAATCAGATGCAATAAACCGCTAGTTAATAGGATTATTATTTTTGGAGTTATAAGGAAAAACCCTTTTCAAGCAATTCAGTATTCGAGCCTTTAAAGTTTGTTACGTCATCAAACCACGATTTTATTCGAATTGCAATGCATTTTATAAGTAGTTTACACATTTTCTATTTTAATATTTTACATTATGCATATCCATGTTGGGTAAGTATTACGGTGGCCCCCAACGACTAGTTTTTTAAATTTTGTGAGAATTTTGTTTAGATAAAAATACTTGAAGACGTTCTTTATGAATAGGAAATCTTTGAAGTATTTCAAAACATTTTTTAAAATTCGAATATTTAGGAGAAACAGCATGTTTCCAAAATGGGAGCAATAACGCCTAATGAGGGTAATTTTCTCAAACATTTTACTTATGCGTATGTGCATTTATGGGAGTTATTTCTTAGGTATTTAGCTGTAAAATGGATAATATCATTCGGAAATTGATATTTTACAAATAATTCATAGAAATTAGTTCAACATCTACATTTATAATGAAAATAAAAAATAAAATTATGAGTTCCATAAGCATTTTAATTATCCATCTCTTTATTTTTCCTCATTACATCATTTTTGCCTTACTATTTTACTTTAAAATAGCTGGCCAAGTTTTATGCAGCATTACATTGCATTTTTTCATTTACTGAAATTTATTTTTAACTATTTATTTTTCTTTTGCATTTCGTTTGGTTTTTTCTATATTCCTATTTAAAGAATTGTCTAAACTTTCGTCTAAAATATAAAGTCTGCGTTTAATTCTTTTTATTTCTTTACACATTAAATCACATATTTCTTGATTCTCTCTTGATTTAGAATTTACAGAAAATTCTTCTTCACCAAATATGTTATGGGGTAAATCGCCACATAAATTATTTTCTATTACATAAACTGTTACTATACTGGAATCAGGTGGCAAACAAATTTTTTCCGGAACATCTGAGTAATCACCCGAATCTACTTGTTCGAAATAATCCAAAGTTTGAGCTACAGATAATTTCACAGACATCGTTCCCTAAAACTCCAAATATCTGCAACGAAGAAAAAAAGTAATAGAAATATATCGTTTTGGATCTAGAAATATATCTTACATAGAAAGTACCATATTTTATGAATAGCACTTCCAGTGTTGTAGTCGTAAAAAAAAACAAATGGTGCATGCTATAGGCAGGTGGTATACGCTGAACGATCATGAATAGAGTATATTCTATACCTTTATTTGAGAATCGGAGGGAATATTTCGCATCTTAATAGAATCCAGAAAGTATACAGCGTATACCTAAGTATACCCTCCACTAAACCCCTAGCAACATTCAAGAAATTTTTCAAGGAATGAAAAACAGCATTTCAAATAACTTGTATAAAGAATGTTGCAGCATGCGTAAGAAAAACACAGTATTCGGCGGTCAGAATTTGAGGTATTCCGAATCGCTGTAAAAACTAACGAAGGCGCCAATGCTCCCATTCTGGGAAAAACCTTGCTCTTTTGGAAATTATGATTGATCTATTATACTTATTAAGTCCGGATTGATGCTGTTTTATATAATAGACAGTCATAAATAACTTTTAGGCAGTTCTAAACATATTTTAACTAATTAATATATTTTCTATTAGAATGTTATTTTAAAAAATATTTTTTTTCCCGAAATCGCCTAAAAAGATAAATTATGCATTTTTGTAAAAAGTTTTAAAAAATAAAAATTCAAATGAAACTCCTTTTTTAAAAATGCAGAAGTCATCTTATATATTCAAAATACAAATAACAAAAACTTTTTAACAATATATAAAATACTCATTTTAGAAAAAAATCCTAAATGAATGTTCCAAAAATGGGAGCTATGGCGCTTAATGGTTTAATAACGTTTAGCAGTTAAGTTATATTTTCCTAACAGAAATAGTGAAGTAAATATAACTTATAAAATAACCATACATCTTTAAAATAAACAACAAATAAAATAAACAACAAATAAAATAAACTTTAAAGAAAATCTTACAATCACAAAATATATTTATTTAAAATTAGCTTAGAAAATAAAATAAAAGGAAAAATATTAAGAAGTCTAATGAAGTCTCAATTTTATAATGTAAAGAACATTCTTTCATTAGAATGATACTGCTTTACAGTTTAAAACAGCATTTAGATTATTATCTACTTTACATCAAAAAAATATATACAGTTTTATATTTTGTGATAAATTGCGAATCTTTTACGAGAGGGGAATACACAGAAAACACAACAACAGAAAAATACATAAATTCGGTATCGCTTAGAAGAATGTAAATCAATTTTAGCTTGAAAGTCGTTTTAACAGCAAAAATATTTGTAGATACAAACGTCAGCGATAGGCAGTGCAAATTCGATTGGATCTTTAGAAAGTACTCAAATGAGAATAAAGAACCAACACTACTCGAAAGATTCATCATCGCACGGAATCATCAAGTTATCCAAACATCATTAGAGAGCGAAAAAAAGTTTTGGAGTACTTGAAATCAATTTATTCTTTCGATGATTTTATTGTCGAAGCATTATTTAAATTATTATTTAAATAACTTTAGAAGCATTATTTAAAGTATTCAATGTTACGTTGCCATTTACGAAATTCACAGTCCACAATTGCGCAGTAATTTGTCGTATATAAAAAATAGATGAATTAAATAATACACAAAGTAGTTAGTATTTTTATGAAAATCCTAATTTTCATAAATGTAAGATGATTGCATTTGGTTTAACGCACTCCATCGGTGTCTGTTAGGTCTATGACATGTATTTGCTGTTACAAAAAATACCACATCTTGATTTTTATTAATTTGGAAACCTGCTCTTTTGTATCATTACTTTATGTATTTTTAATGTATCCGGTTTTAAAGACCCCTGTAAAAGTTCCTGTTGACCCTGTAAAAACGTAGTATACTCGTTATGGTCATAAACAGTAGTTAGTAGATTTTGACAAACCATAAACGCTTCATTTTACAAATTAAACTTTTCTTTGTTAAATTATAGACAGTTAACATTGGATTAAAAAGTAAAATATGATACATAAAACGTAAAAAAGCATACTTTCAACGATAAATGAAATTTCAGCTATGTTATGCATTTTCGTACAAAACGAAATTTTAGCAAACTAAGTAGAATAATTTCAAACCTATACATTATACACAGGTATGCACATATGAATTGGAGTACATTGCCGGCTATGGACGGTAATTTCTGAAATGGGATTTTAAAATTTATTATACATTTTCAAAATTGTTCACTGAGCTATCTTCTTTCACTTAATAAAGAGTGAAGTTTTGTTAAAGTGTTGGAAATGGTTTTACAATCTAATGCTCCACGCAGTCTACACTTCATTTTTTTTCTTGTTATGTAACGAAATGAAGCGTAGTGAAATTTGTACTCTTACAATCCCCAAATAAAATTTGTTGAAGTATAAAAATGTTGTGCTATACATCTGACGATGATTACTTGAGAATTTGTGTTTTCAAAAAATAAAGAAAAAAGAAAATTTATTTGTATTTCCTTTGGAATTCTAGATGCTTTGTAATTAATGGAACAGATATCTCAATTTTATATGATTTATTCAGATCAATATGTTTTAGAAGTTCATTTGCAGTATTCATTTGCGATGAAAATTGACATTTGGTTTTAAAAAGTATCAGTTTTATTTTTCGGAGTATAAATAGTATAAATTTGCAAAAAAAAAAAAATATTTTTCACAATATGAAAAATACACTTTAGTGTTATTCCCTCAGTATTGTATTTAAAAAACTGACTGCTTCATTGTTTTTTTTTTTTTTTTTTTTTTTTTTTTTGCATTTATTTTACGATATCGAATATATGAATAAATTTCAAAATTACCAAACTACTATAACATAAGGCGCTACGAAATTAAAAGAATAAAATTACTCCGGAATTAGAATCATTTTACTATGTAAACATTTCTATAACAGGCTAAACTGTATCGTAAAGTAAAATTGCATATTGATTAAGAAATTATCATGATTTCAATATTTATAATATTTATTTGAAGCGGTAGCAATTATGCAAAATGAATCATTTTCTTTTAATATATCATACAATTAATAAACGAAAGTCGTGAATTTTAAATCTTCTTTAAAAAATACATTAAAGCAATTAAACATGCAGTGAATATTGATATCGGAATCTTTTTATGTTTGAAATACTGTACCTTTCGTTAGCTTTTTTTTTCTTTTATAACCGTTCTTTAAATTTTTTTTTCAAATAATATCCCAGGTTTTATTTCTTGTGATAAATTGATAAAGGTTGTACGTGAAGGTAATGCATAAAGGTTAAATATAAATACACATTAGTTCTTTATCACTAAAAAATATTAATCAGAATTCTTTTTTAGCTTAATTTTATATAATGTGTAGAAAAAAAATATTTTAATACTGATATATAGTGCTTAAAGAACTTATTTAAAAGATATTTTTTCTTTCTGTTTTTCTAATTTCTACTCGTTTATTAATGTTTATATATATACATATATATATATATATATATATATATATATATATATATATATATATATATATATATATATATATATATATATATATATATATATATATATATATATATATATATATATATAACCATTAACGAAACATTACCGAAACACCAACAAAAACTGTGAAGATATGAATTAGAATATAATAATTAATTGAATGACAACAATAGTGTTCTCCCAACACACTGAATATAGATTTCCTATACATAGTGAAAAAAAAAAGGAAAAGTAGAAATTAAATTACAAAATTGAAAAAATGAAATTTGTGGAATTTAGACAGAATCTTCAGGTCCCAAATGCCTAAATTACCACAAATAAAATGTGTGGTTTCATCATCATATTAGCCATAACATTGCTAAAGGGTATGATTTTGGGGCTGCCTCACCAAAATAGAGAAAAAACCAAGAAATTGTCATAAAGTTCAAAATAAAAACAATATTAAAAATGATAGAAACCTTACCCATGAAATAGAGAAATAAACTGTGTAATATAATCATTAAGTTCAAAATACAAGATTAAAAAGGATATAGGGAAAAGAAAACAACAATTACCAGATAGAATTCCTGATCCAAACATGAGTCAACACAAAACACACGCAATGCATTGGAGAAAATCAGTACATGTTTCCAAAATAAGTTTAAAAAGATGATTGACCAAGGATCATTATTGTACAGCAAAGCCAGGCACAAACCAATATATAGAACCAGCACCCTCTATAGAAAATTTAAAATAGAACTCTAAATATGTATTCAAATGTATCAATGTGGTGCTGCCATCTATTGAAAAATTAGTGAATATACTATGATATAATAAAAACATTTGATTTCTATTATTAGATAAATATCAAAACAAGTAATGTCTAAAGAATGGTAACTGATAGTTAAATAATAAATAATAAATAAAATTATGTTGATAAATTTTCAATTACATTAAAAATAAATAAATAAATAAAGTAATTGATGTATTAAAGAAAAATTCTATGTAAAAAATGATATGTAAAATGGTGAAATTAATAATTATTGATTAATGCTTCAGATAAATATTTGTACCTAGCAATGACAAAAAATACAACATAATGCTACATAACATAAATGCAACAATTAAATTCCTTTGCAAGCAATGCATTATCACTTAACTTAATTTATAATCAATGGTAAATAAAAAATTATAAGAATTAAGATGCTAAGGATTTAATATTAATATTAATGAAACATTGAAATTCAATAGTTACATTTAATGTTTCTACAAACTTTGTTAAAAATTAAATACACATGATTTAAGTGGAGAGGGCAGAACAATTAATAAAAATTAATACAAATGCATTATATTCACATTTAAGAAAGTATACATTGTATTAGAAGTTAATATGATATTGTCCACAGTGGGCATTAATCTAAATACAATTAATCGTTAACATTATTAAATATTAATGAATATGAATTCATTAAAATGAATTAATATGTAATATAACTACATTAATTTCGATATAAAATTATCAAATCATAGTTCATTATAAAATGTGTATTAGCAAACGTAGTTCAATCATAATGCAACCTAAATCAAAATGCTCCATTCCATTTTTTTTTTATTTTAATAAATTAACCATGCGTATTTTCCAGACAACTCCACCACACCTCCGCAATCTAACATCTACCCACCCTTCCGTCCTATTATATATATATATATATATATATATAATTATTTTCTTATTTTATATGTTTTTTATAATTTTTTTACGCATGTGTTAATTTGGTTTTTACGATTATTTAAGTAATAATTATATATTAAAGAATATATGATTTTTATTCAAAACCATGTTTTAATGCATCATAAATTAGTTTTTTAATATTGTTGTTAATTAGTTGAGAAGAACATAAAAACTTTATTCTATATATATGATTAAGGAGTATATTACGATTCACAGAATTATGAAGGCAAGATGTAAAATTAGTAAATGTATTAACTTTAAATTAAAATTCTTTATGTTTGTCATATAGATCAATTATTTTTTTTTTGTTTTCTTTAAGTGTAATTTTAAGATCTAAAAAGTTTATATTATTGTTAGTTAGGAGGTTTTCCGTTAATTCTAAATTAATATGATAATCTACTGAAAATATAGAAATGTTAGTTTGATCAGTGGCAATTCATATTATGTCATCAATATAACGATATAGATGTATATTACTATTAATAAAAGTACGTTCATAGTGATATAAGTATAAGTCAGAGAGTATACTGGATGTACATCCACCTTGTCGTATACCGACTTTCTGTAAATATAAAGTGCTATCATGCATTATAAAATTTATTATATATAATGAAATTTGTTAGTTTTAAAATAAGCAATATCTATATGAAATGGTAAATTCAGTTTATGATGATACTTATTAAATAATGCATTTATATTATTATGTAGATCTAATAAATCTATATTATTAAAAGATCTTTGAAATCATATGTCTTTATATTGTTAACACATTTAAGATTTTTCGAAATATTGACAAGTTGATAGCTATTTTTTATACAATGTGTATTATCAGCGGTTGTTGTCAGTGTATAAATTTGATTGAAAATTTTTAATAGACGTTTATTGACTATATTATTATTTGTAATGCACCCAATAGTTACAGTCCTTAATTTAATTATTTTTTATGAAATTTGGGTATAAGAACTAAATAAGGATAATTAAGTTAATAATAATTGTAATGCACCCAATAGTTACAGTCCTTAATTTAATTATTTTTTATGAAATTTGGGTATAAGAACTAAATAAGGATAATTAAAGTTAGTAGAGGAAATATTTAATTGTTTATAAAAAGTATGAATATTACGATTGTTTACAATTACATTTTCATTAGTTTTTTGAAAAGATTTATTAGTAGCAATACAGGATGTAAGAAGTCGGTGATAATAAGATTTGCATATGATTGCATAATTATTAGGAGATTTGTCAATATATGTGATTACATAGTTTTTTGCTGGAACAAATGCTTTGTGTTGATATTAACCAAATGCGAAATATTATGTTTTAAAGCCTTAGTTAATTTTTCAATATCTAGTATTTTGCATTGATTAAAATATTCAATAGGTTTATTATATGAGATTGAAATTTTATAAATAAAAATATCTATATCGTATGTAAACTGTTTTATAATAGAATTTACGTTAAATTTAGAAGGAAGTGTATATTTAGTACCATAACACATTAGTTTTTTCAGTTTAAAATCATTCACAATATTAAGATTTCCAGTCATTGAATTGACACGGAAAATTACTTGCATCAGAGGTATTTTTGAAAATGCATTATAGTTAAAAATCTTTCTTCCGATTATAATCGGATATTTAAAGGTTTTTGAAATTTGAAGACTACTAATAGGAAAATAATAGTTTTTATCATTAAAGTTTTGAATTTTTTGTTTTTTTTGTAAATTAATGTTAATCTAAAACAGAAAAATATAAAAAGCATATTCTGATGCAACGTATATTTTAACCAATTCAACAATGTGTAACTGGTGAATGTAATAAAATCACACAAATGAATATTTGTTTGCTACAATGAAATAATTAGGTAGTTGTTTTACGCTATTTGGCTGTGAATCGGATTGTGGAGGGTAAATAATAAGGTCAGATTAACCTTAAAATGCTGCACTTTAGTGCTAAATTGATATTTTTTTTTAACAAAACGGCTAATTATTATTTTATGTCGAAGATAAAATTAATATTGAATTACGTTGCATTGGTTAAAATATACGTTGCATCAGAATATGCTTTTTATATTTTTCTGTTTTAGATTTTTAATATGTTTTAAAAATCCTTATGAACAGCTTTATCACATGAATTGAAACGGCATATTCTCTCTCATTTGACCGAAAATTTCATTCATAAATAAATACATATACAAAGCAAAATCATATATGTCCGGTAACAATATTTTTTCCAACAAGTTGTCAATTCAATTCATATAATTATGTGAGGTACAGCAGTGCTTCTACTAAAATAAAGCTGGATAATTAAAGAACAAAACTATGCCAAAAAGATCTGTTAAATAAAAAAATTATTAATCATTTCTATCTTGAATAAAATAATCTTTTATTATATATTTTAAAATGAAATTAAAAATTTGTTTCGAAAATTATAGTAAATTTTAAAAATAAATTATTATTGTATTTCACAAAATGTCTTTTCTGCAATCAATGAATGGAAAATATATTTTATGTAAGGAAATTTTTTTATTACGTCTTCGATTTCCTAAACAACTTGAAAAGAGTCATCAAGAAAGTCATGAAAAGTCTTGAAAAGAGTCATCAAGAAAGTCGTGACAATGTCAGACGATTAAACATTACCTGTTTTTGATACCAAGCAATTGAAAATATTCACGATCATTAGTAACACGAACCGCATCATTACGATCCAGCTTTCAAGGCGCTGTTTCGCTGATGATATGTATTTCCTTTACTTATTTTTTAACTCAAAATTACATTTCAAATAATAATAATATTTTAAAATCCCGAATAAATACGTAAACAAATTGGTATCGGTGATATATGCAACATATCGTTATCATGTGAAAAGTTTCATGTTTTTCAGATGATTAGTGGCATGCACATTAGTTATAAATAGTTATAATTTTTTTAGATAATAAAATATCAGTAAATTTTTTATTTATATTAAATTGAGTTATTTATAAAACCAAAAATATTTAAAATTATAACAATAAATATATTAAGTTATATAGAAGATCTCTAGAACACCGACTCAGTGAAGAAGAGTTCGATTATCTATGGTATTCAGATAGCACTGAATTGTTACGTTGATAAAAATCTTAACAAAGACGAAGTAACAAAATATGTTCTTGAGTCTGCTGAGCACAATTTTTCAAACAGATTAAGACATTACTGGTCTAGTTTTAAAGTTATTTAAAGCGGTTCATGAACTGACAAGTAAATTGTACAATCATTTTCTCAAACATGATCAGCATGAAGAACGATCTAGAAAGTTTCAGCATTATCTGAAATCGTTAATAGTTTCTTGTTCAGAATTATATACAGGTATACATACAGTACCATAGCAGGAACACAACGATTAATAACTGAATTAATATATACAAAACACCACTGCCACTGAAGACTAGATTTAATTTAGTTCAAGAGATCCCGGAAAGAAGTTTATGAACTGGGGAAACAGATCAATCTATCTCTAGCTATAACAATGATATTCCAGCCTTGTGTACACGTATGCGTTTACTGTCAGAAAGTGAGAAAAATAAAATATTTTTAAATGCAATCCAGATTGTATAAATATTCCCTTCATGAATAAGGGACTTTTCTTTTTCGAATGAATTTTTGTTATAATATACTTCTACCAAATAAGGCCAAGCTTTTAATAAAAACATGAAACTGTATCTGGTCGGGAATGGTCTCCAGCGAACAAATAACAGCATGTGCATTACAGTTTATGTGTCCTTGATAAGTGCGTATAGTTTCAACACCAACCCATCCTGCTTCATCGTCATTTTCGGACCAACGATTGTTTCGACACGTTATTACTAAAAACAGTAAATAAACTTTCATATGAAATCAGAGTAAATTATTGATAGAATTTTTACGATCTTTTTATGATGTTTGATGTAATGTAACGATGTTTTAGAAAGTATTTGGAATTATTCTGTATTTTTAATCATGTGTGCGTGTGAAAGAAACATATGTGAAAAATAGAAATCACCTAATAAGGCAAAGCATTTTAAAGTCAAGTCTTATTAAGGGACACTTCATTTCTAACGTATAATATAATTTACAAAGCTAACTAAACATTTTCTGTGTCAATATTTGTAGAAAACTATGAACTCTATCAAAGCGTTGATAAAGAGAACTCAATAGAATGAAAGGCAAATTGAATCAGGTCTGTCGGTTGTTTGAAACGGCATACACGTAAATAGATCAGCAACAAAATATTGTATTACAATGAAGAAATGTATTTTGTTCTACTTAGGTGTAATATCTGAAAAAATATCTATTAATTAAAGTTGTATCATGCATTTCGAAAATTATGGCCTTTTTTAAACACATGCTCCTAATAAATCCACTTTATATTGTATGTATTACTCCTATTATTAAGTCCTGGTGGCAATTATATAGCTATAAGAGTATGCATTATTTAATATTGACAAAATATGTATAAATGTTTCATCCAACAAGATTTAAAATTTTAATTCTGAAATAACACAGTTTATATTGATTTAAAACCTTAAGGTGGCCTTATTTAGTACAGCCTTATGTTTAATACAAGATACACATTTATAAGTTAAAGTGAAACATATGTGAAATTCATATAATTTATCATATAACTTAATGATGATTTTTTAGTATTGGTATCAATCGTCAATTTTTCCATACATAAAATGCATATTTTACACGAATGTTTCGCACGCATTTTTTGAGAACGTATCTAACGTATCATTTTGAGAACGTATCAATACTTGTTATAAGAGTCATATTCATCGTGGTGGTCTCAGAAGATTAAAGTTTACCTGCTTTTGAAAGTAAATATTTGAGACGATGCAGGAAGATTAACAGCATCAATCACATCATTTCATCTTTGACATGGTTATCTAACTAAATATAAAATACTGTCTACATCTCTTATTTTTGTGGTTGAAAATACATTTGAAAGAAAAATATTTTATAGCTACAATAAAAATTTAACAACCTACAAACTTAAATCTATAAAACATGCAGTTAAAACGTAAACAGTTTTCGTGGCTCTGAGTTGATTAATGTCACTGACATTATGTTAAAAAGATAAAATTATTTTTTTGTATAATAAAACACACATATTTCATTTTCACACATCAGTCGCATCATTAAGTTGAATCTTATAATGTGTTCTTTAACTAGTTATAAAATGCTTTCTATCTTTCTTTCAATTTTTTGACAAAATTACACTTCAAAGAAGAATATTTTATAGCCACAAATAAATAATTTAACAACCTAGTATGTTAAATCGATAAAACACGTCATTAAAATTTTAAACGTTTCTAGGTTTTGAATTGAATAATGTAATCTGCATTATGTAAAAAATAAATGAATAGAATTTTTAAACATAAAAAAAATCCATAAATTTTCGATTACAAAAACTAGAAATTTTCTATTTATAAAAGGGACACAATTTCAGTTATAAAATATATTTAGGTTTATGCATAAGAAATATGTTTATAAAATTATATCTTTTTAGACAAATCCATAAAATGTATACGAGAAAAAATTCACTTTTTGATTAGTAGTACAATACATTTCTACCATTCACTGCTTCAAAAAACAAAAAATACCCCTTAACGTTTTACAAGTTAGTTAAAATATCTAACATTAGAAATTATGTTAAATATTGACAGTGAACTTTATATAAACGTGTGTTGTAAGACCTAAAAATGTGTTCTTCACACATTTAATAAATATAAAAAATCCTTACTTCAAAAAATAAAAATGTGAACATAAACCTGTTTTTAGTTATTTTCTACATTCTTAAAAGTTATCCAGGGACACATAAATCTGCCAGACAGTTAATCATACTTATCTTTAAAATCACGGTCTTGAGTATATTCTCGATCATTTACATTAGGATACACAATAATTACGGGACATCTTTTAAGGTGTTTTTTCACAAACGAAGAAATGATTCCTTTCTCATACTTTCTTTTATTGACACTTCCAAGAATATTGTATACATACCAATACATAATTTTACAGCTTAATAAATTAATTATATAAAACATGTCAATAAAAATAGAAACGTTTTCATGTTACTGAGACAGTTAATGACAAGGACATTAGGTAAAAATTATGGTACTTATATATTATCCTGTCGACCACTTTTAATAACAAAAAACTATCGCCAAACTGTAACGCCAAATAATCGGGAGAATGTTACCAATGGAATATCAAAATAAATAAATAAATAAAATATAAAAATTTAAGGACACAATTGTTATTTTAATTAATGAAATAACTAATAAATCAGTAAAACATAATGAAAAATACACGCAAATGTCGAATTAAAAACCACTTGTTGACTTAACAAACACGTATAATGCTTCTGACATCAAGTAAATGTGACTGCATTTTTGGCATTTAATCTTACAGTTTGGCGACAGTTTTTTATTATGAAAAGTGGTCGACGGGATAACAGATAAGTACCAAAATTATTTATCATATTAGTTTTAAATCGTAAAACCCTAATGTGTTTATATTTACAAAAACTAGAAAGTTATTTTAAAAAGAGATATTATTTAAGTTTATAACTTAAAATTAATTAATGAAGTTTATGTAAACAAATATTTCTGTAAAATATATATATATATATATATATATATATTTGTTTCTCAAAAAGCAGTAACATATTAAGCAAGTAAACAAAATATACTGTTGTCTTCTAGGTTTTATAATACATGTCTGCTAAATATAGTTCCAAGAAAGAACTGTTTATTGACTTTTAAAAATTTTGCCAAAACATTTGCTACCTAAATATACGCTAAATTTTGACTTTAGATTGTTTATACTTGAACATGTTAGATATTTCCTAAAAATAGTCTTTACCGAGTCAAAAAATAAGAAAGCATAAACCTTATTTTTTACGAAAACATGTACAGAAAAGTCGTTATTCATCATTCCATTATATCTTAAATAACCTCACGTTTTAAACGTGACAGTTTTATCTTGACAGTCGAGATGTTGTCACACAATTAATCATTATATGTTTTGGAAATCATTTTCTAGAGGAGCTTCCACAACATGAACAAGATGAGCTACATCTTTTAAAGCTTTTTTCCATAGATTAAAAAAAAAAAATCCCTTCTACGTGTTAAAATTACACTTCAAAGAATTAATATGTTATCTCCATAAAGAGGTAATTTAACGACATTTTTTGTATTTAAAAGAAGTTGTTAAAATATTTTTTGTTACTCAGGTGATTTATGACAGAGGCATCATTAAGTAAAAACATTTTACGAAAGATGTCTTCAAAAATGAAACATTAATAATTTCGTTTTGTTTCCGAACGTAGAAAGGTATAATAAATTTTTAAACATGAAACATTAAACGGCTTTATAAAGAATGATTATTTTAGCAATTAAAATTATAATTCTATTGAAAACACAATGTCAATTACCTAATGAATGCCACACTGGGTTTTCATAAATGTTCAAATAAGTTTTTTTTTTTATATAAATATATTTAAAATATATTAAATCATTTATGAATGCCTAATTTCCTATATTTTAAACAATTACATTTTTTTAAATAATCAACAAGGGAGTCTGACATTATCAGATGATTAACCATTTCCGACTTTTCAAAACCACGTGGTTCATGATAATTAACAACATGAACCGCATCATTCTTCCATTGATCATAAAATAATTCCATTCTTTAATTTTTATTTAAGTTCCACTTCAAAAAATAATATGTTAGCACCATCAATAGATAATGTAACAACACATTTTATGCTATATACAAAACATTTTTTTGGAAATTTTCTTAATTGTCAAGTGATGTATGACAGCTACTTCATTAGGTACTAAAATACTTACCAAAGTTTTCGTAGATAATAAAATTTTACTAATTTTTTATCTTAAGAGAAAGTAGAAAGAAATTACTTATAAACAGAAGATAAATCAGGAGATTTATATAAAATCATTATTTTAGCAAAAAGTAATGTTGGCGTTTAAAACAAAGCATAGTAAACATTAAAACTTTATAGATATATTAAAAATGTTATTTAATACAATATGAATCTGTTTTTCAATAGCGCACTTGTTCTAATTACTGCTAACAAATTGTTTCTTTTCTATATTTAAATAGAATAGATTCTTTAAAATGTTTATATTGTGAAAATAGAGATATTTATAAAACATGCATCATACAATTAGAATACTATATGCGTGTATTTAAAAAAAGCACATTTTTTCTAATTACTGCTAACAAATCGTTTAATTTTCATGTTTAGATAGAACAGGTTCTTTCGTTAATTTTATATTTTACACAAATGTTTATATTGGGACAATAGATTTGATAAAACATGTATAATACAACACAGATATGTTTTAATATTTCACAAAAAAATTATTCTCCCCATCAATAAGTGCAAAACCCGCACCCTCCAAAAAACACTTAGAGAACGATCTTGCATTTTCTATTTTTCGCCTATATTTTAAACAACTGTATTTTCAAAAGAGTCATAAAGAAAATCGTGACATTGTCAAGTTATTAATCATTGTCTGTTTTTCAAAGCCCGCTGTTAAAAAGGTTGGTGATAATTAACAAAATAAACCGCACCATTACGTTTTATCTTTTAAGGCGTTCTTTCGTTTATGATAAAAACAAGAACGAAAAATCATGCGTCAAGCATAGATTATATAGCACTTTCCAACGCTTCCAAAATAATTTTACAAATCATACCGTTTAATAAGCTAAAAGCTAACATCTAAGTAAACAATTTAGAAAACGCATAACATATTTAAAAACATAATTTCAGGAATTTCCAACATATACAATATTCGGAAAAATATCCGAATACTATTATTCAGCCCTGTACAGGATCTATAGATTTGTATATATACTACATAGGATGATAATTTTAGTTCAGTTAGGAAACGCGTAGCACAGTTTAAAATTTTCCGTCTGGAGTTTGTCAATAAACAGAAATGTGTTCGCGAACTTTTGTGCTGCCCTGTATAGGATCTACAGAATTTATACACACCACGTAATAGACAAAAAGCAAGTTAAAATTAAAATCGCGTTCAATAACTTAAAACGCACTTCCAGGAATTATTGTTAACAGACAGTAGATAATTCTTTTGCGTGTCCCTGTAAATGAACGATGACTGCTATACACACAATATTCCGTAGTAAGTCTCTTGTAATGCACCTTAGTGATCTATATAAATTTCAATGCGTTTAAAATAGTGAAACATTATTTAAATAAACCGCAGACGATTTTTCTCCATAGACGTAATGTAACGGAATTATTTTTACTGTCCCTGTAAAGTAACTATAAGTGCTATGCACACCCTGTTCCATATTAAGCTTCTTCTAATGCACCTTAGTAATATATATAAATTACAATGCGTTTAAAATAGTGAAACATTATTTAAATAAACCGCAAATGATTTTTCCCCATAGACCGCAATGTAACGGAATTCTTTTGAGTGTCCCTATAAAAAAACTATAAGTGCTACACACTTCCGTTGAAATAGGGAACATGCTATAGATAACGACAATAACATATAAAAATTGCAGAGCAATCCGAGCATATTTACGGGAGTTAGAGCACGGACAGACGGCAGACGGCAGACGGCCAGACGGCCAGACGGCAGACGGCCAGACAAACCGAAGTCATAAGCACTTTTCAACTAGGTTGGAAAGTGCTAAAAATGCCTTTCTTCTTTCTTTTTTAAATACAAAAACACTTCTAAGAATGATATTTTATCTTTATCAATATATAACTTAGGAACGTAGAATATATAATACATAAAACACGTGGTTACAATTTTTAAATTTCTCATGGTTCTCGGATAACTAATGACAAGGAGAATTTGTAAATATATTTTACGGAATTATTCGATTCGAATAAAATGACTCACGAGTAAAATTTTATAGAAACTCGCAAAAATACGATTATGATTGTATATGTATTTATTTAATCAAAAATTTCACATATTTATTTAAAATTTAAAAAAAAAAAAAACATTGCAGCAGAAATGCAAAAAATATAGGGTTTTTTTCTCTTTTTTTAATGAATAAAATAAAAATAAAACGGCGAATTCTATACAAATATATTAACAAAAAATAATTTTGTATCACCATCATATTTTATTTTTCAGTGAATTTAGAAGTGTTTTGTATATGTGTATCTCTATTCATATTTTTAAAACGTACGTAGTCAATTTTAAGGTGAATGAAAAATAATATTCCAAAATTTTCATCGGCAAATTCACGTCTGTAGAAAATAAATAGTTCTTCCCACTAAAAAAATAAAACTAATTAAATACAGAAAAATATATCTTAGAACTAAATTAGAATGTTTTACTAACATCACCACAGTTAATCTAAGCATAAACATTTAACAACCTTACAAACAACATCCGAGTTCTCTAGGAGCATATAGACTCATACCGTTTGTTTTAAAATATCCAAGTAGGATAATGATTTCTATGTAGTTTGAAAGTTATATATATGGTTCAAGAGATACCATTGTCATTATTGTTCAACATTATACAAAATTTACGGTCTTCATAAAACTTTATAGTCAAAGTTTGCTAAAGTATTTCTAAAATTTCTAAAATTACTAATAATTTCTAAAATTACAAGCAATTACTGGATTTCTGAAGTTAGTGTAGAGCAGAAATTATATTCAGATTCAATACATGGCATGCTGTTAAATCTAAGACATTAGACTATCACCCTGAAAGAATATATCTCGTTATATCGATTTCCTTGATAATTTATCCGTTGCCCATTCATCATTTGTATCTTTTAACATTTTTAACGTAGTTAAAGAGTGTTAATGAATTCGGTTTTCCTCACTGTCTTTCTTCCAGTCTGCTTGTCTGTCCGCATGTCCGCCCTCTTACGCTCATAAATATACTCGGATTGCCATACAATTATTATATGTTATTGAGGCGTATAGAATGTTAGGTATTGAAAAACAAGTGTGTAATATTAATAGTTCGTATACAGGGACACACAAAATAACTCTGTGACATTATGGTGCATGAGGAAAAATCGTTTATAGTGGTAATCGGTTATGGTGGACATGTTATTGTGGTTATGAGATTTGAAATACACTGAGATGGATTTGCATCACTGAGGTGGCTTACAACATAGATTCTCCATAGCATAGGATAAATACTATTTATAGTTCGTTTGCAGGGATGCTCAAAATAATTCCATTCCTTTATGATCTATGAGGAAAATAGGTTGCATTCTGCTTTAATGATATTATGATACATCAATCATAATTGAAATGGAACACTGAGGTGCACAACAACATGTTTCCCATAGATTATGGTGTGCGTAGCATATATCGTTCATTTACAGAGACGTGGAAAAGAATTCGGTTACATGACAGCCATGCTCCATAATTGAGGGACGTGGATTTTCCGCTGGTATGCATTTAAAATTTTTCTAATTTTTATGTAATATATGATGTGTATAAATTATTTAAATGATATACCGGGCAGTAAGAAAATGTATGGCAATTGCTGAAAGCTCATTTTATTGCAATGTGTGTTTTTTTAATTGTTTATTTAGAAATATCATTTTATTGTATGAAAAATGTAGTTTTTTGTTAATATTTTATTATTGTTGAAAAGTGCCTCATTATCAATGCCTGGTACATGATTGTCTGTTCTTATTTTAAGGCTGGTTCTGAAAGACTGCTGATAACAAGACTAAGATTAATTGGTAGTATTTATCTTTGTCTTTTTCTGACACTTCGCCAGCCTTTTCTTATGTTGGTTTTAAATATTTTGTAAACACATTCACTGATAGTGATAAACCTGTCCTGATTATATTAAATGTATAATTAACGCATGAAGGTTATTTTCTATATCTGTTAGCACTATCCAGCAATTAACAGTCAATAATAAGTCTCTTGTATGATGTATTCATAGGTATATATGTTGGGTATTGATTTTCTATTTTAAGATTTTCTTTCAAACATTTTTTTACATCTCTGTTATATATATTAATTTAAAAATTTCTTCTTACGTTCTATTTAATACTCACGGACTATGAAAAAACGCAAAACCGCCATTCAAAAGTTTGTTAAAGTAAATTTAATATACCTTAGTAAAACGTAACTCGTACATAGTACTTACTACATTTCTCACATACACTGGCCTCCAAACGTTAAGGTACAACATGTTTTTCGAAGCTCACCAGACAAAAAATGGCAGTCAGACTAAACTTCATAGTTTATATGAATGACGATAATAAGCTTTAAAAAAACTTACGCAAAAATTACTGCTACCACTTTTATTTTTTAGAAAAGAATAAGTATGTGAATGAGAAAAAAATATGCAATTTCGAAGCTTTCGTAACTTCGCGTGTAAGTTTTGTTGTATTCGAACTATTGTTGTATTCGAACTATTGTTGTCAGTTTTGTTCACAACAGCCAGTAGAGTCTAGAAATGTCTAGAAGAAGTCGTTTGCCCGATTCATTAAGGTGGCGGGCAGTAGGATGGATGGAAATGAGCCGATACTGTTAGACGGCTCAATGTGTCTCTCAGTGTAGTCGAGCAACTCTGGGATCAGTATGAATCCGAAGATTCTGTATCCAGAAGACATGTTCCAGGACGCCCACGTGTTACAACACCTACAGAAGACCAGTTTCTAGCTCTTTCGGCCCGAAGGAGAAGACGCAATACTGTGCCGCAACTCATTGCAGACCACTTTGCAGCATCAGGGAGAAGAATCTCTGCAACTAGGTGCGAAGACGTCGTCACAATGCAGGTCTCTATGCAAGGCGACCAGTTGTGTGTGTCCCCCTCAACAGACTACAGAGAAGGGCCCGCTTATGTTGGGCAAGAGAGCATGTTTCTTGGACCAGACAACAGTGGGTTTCTGTAGTCTTCACAGACGAGTCCAGATTCACACTGGGGAGTGATTCAGGACGTCTTCTGATCTGGAGAGAACAATGCACTCGATACCATCAATCAAACACTGTCGAAACACACAGATACAGAAACGGTGGAATCATGGTTTAGGCAGGGATCTCACTCGGAAGCCACACTGACCTGCATGTGTTCCATGGAGGAACCGTGACTGGTACGAGATATCGGGATGAGATCCTTGATTCATATGTGCGCCCATATACCGGTGCTATTGGCAATGGTTTCATTCTAATGTATGATAATGCGAGACCACACTGAGCTGTGGTTGTTGAGGATTATCTTGAGGTTTACGGTTTGGAGAGAATGGAATGGCCAGCTCACCTTACAGACATGAATCCGATAGAACATCTTTGGAACTATCTTGGAAGACAGGCTGCGGCTTTAAGTCCTCCTCCAAGGTCATTAAATGAGCTGGAACAAGGCTTACTCCAAGTCTGATCAGCGTTACCTATTTCGGTGTCCGACAATTTAATTGAGAGCATGGAAAGTCGATGCCGCCAATGCATTCAAGTCCGGGGTGGACATATTCCGTATTAGAACCAGATTTTAATGTTTCTGTCTCATTTTACTGCATAATACTGCGATGTACTGATTTCTCCAAGAATGGAATTTTCCACCATGAATGCTTTTTTCTTGTAAATTCATTTATACGTTTAACTTAAGTAAATTTCTATGTCGCATTTAGTAAATAACAGTTTAGCGCACATTTTCTCCAAATTTGTTGTTTCTATATTCATTCATTTGCAAATTAGACGCAAAAAACCGATTGTACCTTAACTTTTGTAGGCCAGTGTACCTTACAACCAGTTTGCATAAAGCATATTTTCAAATTTTGCGGATAATTATTGCGCGCTAATTATTCTATGATACATGGAAAACACTGTTTATTTGCACAACGTGCGTTATATACAAAATCCAGAACGTACATTTATATTGCAAATTCTATAATTTGAAGGACGACTTCTCAAATAAAAGTTTCCACTTTTTTTCATGAGTCGATAAAAATGAAAGTTTAAAAATAACATATTTTCAACCGCGTATTTGTTCGCTGGAAACCTCTGAAGTGTCCAATTTCTAAATCTAAAAAAGAAAAAAACAAAAAGATATTTGAGCGGAACTTTTCAATTTGGCAAATAAAAACGCAAGATTTATGTGTGAAAAAAAAAATCTGAGAAAAATATAAATAAAACACCACGTAATTATATTTCTTTGTTTTTTCTTCATCAATTCATTATACCGCATTATTATATAAATATTTACATAATAAATTTTTCGACTAAACAAATAAAAAATTCTATACTAACGAAAAATATTTTCTGCCTTCTATAAAATGAAATGGGATCTTTTTCATATATACTATATAAAAAAAAGTACCAGAAAAAATATTTTTTTGCTTTTATTAAAAAGTTAGTGACTAAAAAAAAACTTCCAAAGAGCCTTGTTTGTTTAAATAAAAATTTGTTTTTATACGTTTTTTCACATACGTGTTTTAAAATGTATACCTTTTAAGTTGTTTTATACATGCAACATAGAATAGATACTTAATGAAAAATATTAATTATGAGATAATTTATCTTCCTATAAATATTAATGATATTTATTCAGTCTGATTTATTATATTTCAATGGTTATCTTATGATATACTTATGATTTAAAAAAATCAAATAAAGAGCTGTAGATGTATGTTTCCCGTTTAAACTTTGTCAGTATTATTTTAAGATTGTTAATTGGTATTTTGCTTAATTTGCCGCCCTACAAGGAGATGTTTTTATCTGCTAATTTCCAACAAATAATCTTAAGAAAAATATTGTTACCATAAGATTTGGAGGCAATATCCAGTTTTAAATGGCATGCATTGATTGCAATTTAAATGGTTTAACGACGCAAATAATGTTTGTATGTTTAATTTTTCCAGATACCAATTATAAAATCCCAGAAAAGTAGTTTTTATTAATAATATTCAAGGTTTTAATTTTGTAACGTAATTATTATCTGCAATACACAGTATCACTTTTATGTAGTGACTGTTGAGTAGAATTTGATGCAGCAAAAATGAACTTTCGTTTAAAAAAATAATAATAAACTACGTAAATAATCTATATTAAAATTGGAGAAATCTATATATCAATATTTATTTACTAATCTATATACTTTATTATACATTAGAAAATATTTTTTTAAAGAAATTATATATTCCTAATGATCTTAATTATTTTTTTTCCCTTTATTTGTTGAAAATTTATAATTTGAAAAAAAAATTAAATATAAACTATTAATTTATTAATTAAAAAATTAATATATTATTAGTTAGAGATTCCACGTGAAAGGAATTGCTTCATATTTACTTCCTATAAAATTATTCAATATTAACCTGTTTTAGGAAAACAATCACACGCTATTTTAGAATTTCTAAAAATATTAGAATTCGGATAAAGTATTCGTAATACATTCTTTTCACACTTTGCGTTGATAAAAATGTTGTCAAAAATTTAAACATCAATATTTTTTCAAAAATATGTAATTCAAGAAAATAAAGATCTTTATGTCTTCCATTTCTGCAACCATCTATCTTTTCATAAGGAATTATAATTTTCTTTTCATCTCTAAATACAACATTGTATAATAATACACGCTTTCCACATTTAATTACTGTAATTATTTAAACAAAATTTATATTTTATTCTACTTAGAAACGAGTAGTTTCTGAAACTTTTTCTGTCAAATTTTGGGGCGAAGTCTTTCAGTTTTTAGTAACTATGAACATGTGTTATTGCATCTATTTATTTATTTAAATAGGGGAAACTAGCCATATTTGGACGACTGCTTTAATTGGATCTATGCAATACTTCCGTTGTTTTCAGTAAGAAAATCCCCCTATCGCTGATATCCTACTCAACAGCCTGACGACACTTTTGTTTAAAAAAAAAGCACGCGCCTTTCGCAAATAATTTTCCAACAATTTCGATCAACCTAAATTAGCTATTTTGTTGTAATTGTTTGCTTCTAAATGTATAAGAATTAGTTAAAACTGAGGTAAATTGGTTAATATTTTCATATACATATATAAATCTCTATGTTTACTGCCATATTTTACACGTGAATTTGTTTGTGTTCGTCTCTGCTCTTAATATTGAGATTATCGTTTAATATATGGCAAATCTGCATTATTTGGGCCAATTCGAGTTGCTTAAATTGGACCAGGTGTACGACCATAGACCAGAGTAACAATGGTAGAAACCACCACCCTAACTTTTAAAGGAAGCAGTATTTGGACTGCTTACAGGTATGTTTTAAAAGTTACCATTTTGCAGCTGCTTCTGCAGTTATTCGTGACGAGAAGATAGGTATTGGAGATAAGTCCGTTGATTCTCCTGCTAAAGTGATTTTGTAATCTGAGTTAGTAATCATGAAATCAACTAATACTAATAGAATGAAGAAGAATGATGTAATAAACACAGGCAAACAGCCTGAATAAAGTACATCAGTGACAGAAAAAGTTGTCGAAAATGTAGGAAATAGGAGACGAAGAGCATGTTGTGCATAGATTGACTCTCAAGAATGTTGCAGCTATGGAAGCACAAAACAAACCAAAGAATCTTTATAAATGATACCTGCCTTGCAAAAATAATTTAAGGAACAGTACAAAGTGAGCCAAAGACAGCTGTGTTACCATCTTCGCCATATAGAGTAAATCTTGAAATGAAACAAAACAAGACAAAAGAAAAGAAGGGAGCTCTAAAATTACAAAAACAACTGGAACATCAATTTAAAAAAAATAGGCAATTGAAAATAAAAATAAGAAAGGGAAGAACTAACCAACAGTTGAAAACAACATCAGTTGCTGAAAAAAAAAGTCAAATGTTTCAGAAGCTAAAAGGAAAAATCAGGACACTGATAATTTATTTTAAATAATTTACAAGACGATTAAAATAGAAGAAACGATTCAGTGTTCGGATTGCCATGAATGGTTTCATGTTGTTTACGCTGGAGTTAAAACAGAACAAAAGAAATCCACGTGTCAACCGTGCATCACATCATATATGATTTTCCAGGCGTTGTCAGCTTGTTTGATAATTTAATTCTTAATTACATATAACTTTGATTAATATTTTGAATACAGTTTGAATGAAATTATTCTTACTCCAAATATTTTAATTCATTCTATTTCATTGTTGTTTGATTGTTTAATTAATCAAAAATTTTGCTGTTAATACAATTATTTCTATTCCCTACCCCTTAAATAAGGCTATTTTTGGTTCAATTTAGTGTACTGCGGGTCCAACTTAGGCGACCAGTTACTGAATTTTAACCCCTTTTGACAAATTGTTCCAATTCAATTTAAACGTATGATTTTAAAATAAAACTTATTAGTTAGTAGATGAATGAAATCTACCACGTGTATTGATATTTTCCAGTGATTCCAAAAATTACCTGAGTTACATCTGAAATTAAGCGAAGAAGACCAAATTTGGCCCCTCGGTCTTATGCTTTTAACTGCATTAATTTACATCACAAAATATAAAGATATATTCTAGAAGGTTCAATTTTCTTTTATTTTAGAAGTTCTAACAATTTTATTGATCGAATAAAAAATACAAATAAATCAATCCTTTTAAGAGGAATGAAAATGGAAATATTGTAAAAAAAAAACATTACTTTATTTTTTTTCTCAGTAAAGACTAAATTTCCGGCAATTATTTTTAAATAATTCTAAATAATTAATACTAAAAATTCTAGATAATTAATTCTAAGAACAATTATATTCAATTCGTAAATTGCGATACCGAAAATCTGTGTTTATTTCGAAAAATACTTGCGAACTAACTTCATACAATGAAACCAAATTCAACATTAGTTTTCTTAGAAAATTCAAGTAATTAGAACTATAATTTGTTGTCGTAAATCTAGTTTTTCGTGTATAATATTTCAACATTAACTTTATTTAACTAATATTATAAGTTGTATAATGCCATTTTTTTTTCAAAAAGTTTGGAAGTGAATTACTTAAAGAGATCATTTGATTTATGTATAGACTGTGAAATACTTTAATGTGTGCATTTCAGTTCAACACTATATTGTTATAAAGACCGTTTTATTTTATTTGTCAGGTTTCACTTCTCTATCTCTATAAAACAGTAGATGTCTGTCTGCCTGCCCGCGTTTTTCACCCTAATTATAACACCTAGGACTCTAAAATTTTTGTCATGTGTAGATGATGTCACCGGAAAGTGTACCTCGGTGCCGGATTTTTTAATTTTAATTTAGATTTTTTTTAAAATTAAAACGTGTGTATGGAATTTTGGGTTCGAGGCTATTTCAAGCTCTCCGCATGAAATAGCCTCGGCAACGCCATCCGTGCCAACGAAGCAGCCAGCCAATGAGAGCAGGTGTGATTATGGCATGATCCAGAATCTAGGGACAGCAGTTTATGTTCGTAATCTTACGCGGATGGTTAGCTACAAATTCCATTGTTTTGTTTATTTTTTAGATTTATTTTAAAGAAACGGGATATAGTTTTGGCTAATTTAGGTTAAAGTAAGTTAGTTTTGATTGTATTGATTCTTCGTATGTTTAGTTGCCCCATATATTATGTGTTTGGTAGGAGTATAATTTGCATTTTACTGAATATATTCAAGGCGGTCACATATCTGCTCATGTTCTGAAATGGAACAAACTGTTTTCAATAACAAATCTTAATTAATAAAATTAATCTTGCACTTTACTATAAAATGTACAGTTCTACAATTTATCGCCTGTTACAACGTTCTCGGGAACTAAAAATGTAGTCAAAAACTGTAACAGAAAGATTGTAAATTAACAAACTCATATATATAAGATATAACTTTAAACTGATATGCCTCATCAACTGTTGTCGAAACCAATGTAGTGTAAATATTTCTTAAATATTATGATTTTGTTTAAGAATTGGAAACATTCAGTGAAGTGTAGGATATATTTTTTCATCAAAACAATTCAATTTGTAAATATGAGGTAAAAAAAAAATCTCCGTTTTCTCACATAATGAGTTTTATCAGAAAGTAAAGCAATAAATAAATATGAATGATTTGCTGAGCTGTTTCAAAATAATTATAAAGAATAAGTCTTCAAAAATGTAAAATCAATGTTATTTCTGGCCGAGTTTTTTTAAAAATAATTATAAACCATTTTAATTTGTTTAACTCGGGTTCTATGGGTCACATCACGACACGGTTTGGCTCATTCGACTTGACATCAATAGAGCTTACCGGTTTTATTTCCGAGTTTCACCACCAAGGGGCGCTTTCGCATCTCTGGTTCTATGGGCTGGATCATGACGGTGTATACCTCATTCGACTCGACATCGATAACCTTAATGATTTCAGTAATGTTCGTATAGAACATAATGTGCCCCCTGGTGGTAGAAGGTGTAACTAAAGGATTTTGCAGCCAACTCGGATTCTATGGGTCACATCACGACCCGGTTTGGCTCATTCGACACAACATCAATAGAGCTTACCTATTTTAGTTCTGAGTTTCACCACCAAGGGGCGCTTTCCTATATCTGTTTCTATGGGCTGGATCACAATGGTGTATGGCTCTTTCCACTTGACATCGATAGAGCTGACTGATTTTAGTTCTGATTTTCACCACCAGTAGTGCTTTCCTATATCTGGTTTTATGGGCTGGATCACGACGGGGTATGTTTCATTCGACTCGACATAGATAGAGCTTATCGATTTTCACCACCAGGGGCTCTTTTCTATCGCTGGTTCCATGGGCTGGATCATGAAGAAGTATGGCTCTTTCGACTTACGGTAATATATGGGAGTGTGTATGGCACGCCCAGTGTTTGCTGTCTAAGGTAGTGGGCCCCCAACATTAGATTTGTTTAAAAATAAAAAAATGTTCAACACTGATTTCAGGTACATTTAAGGTTGTTGGCACGAGCAACGCCGGGCGGGTAAGCTAGTATTTAATAAATTTGCAGATATTTTCACATATTATTCTTAGCATTAGTCTGTACCATATGTATCAGAATGATCAATCTTTTTGCGTAATCTTTCCGCCAGTGATTAAATAATTATTGAGGATTATAAAGGTGTTCATTAGTGATTAAGGGCAAAAAACTTTATTGTTTTAGCTCTTGAAAATACACTCTGTATTGTATGTTCATATATTTAAAATTCCGTTTAATATATTGCTTACTAAATGTTTCTTACTAAATATTAATACTAGTTCAATTAAAAATTCTATTTTTGTTGTAAACTTTTAGTTTTAATTCTTTTCACAAATTTAGATATAACAGATAGTATATATATATATACTAAAAACCATAGAGTCTTTTCACTTATAACTATATTTAATTTTCAATTCATTCATATTTTTTAATTCGTTTTCAGTATTGTTTATCAAATCGATGTTAATAATGTAATATTACGTTAAAATAAAATATTTTGCACGCATCTTTTAATAAATCGTTATTCGCAGAAATCATTCATATATATTTTCTTATAAGCATAACAAAGTAAATGTTACTATTTTTTTCTTTTATGAAATATTCATATGCCACTCTTAGTGATATTACAAAACTCTGCTCAATGTAAACAAGAACGAAAAATCATGCGTCAAGCATAGATTATATAGCACTTTCCAACGCTTCCAAAATAATTTTACAATTCATACCGTTTAATAAGCTAAAAGCTAACATCTAAGTAAACAATTTAGAAAACGCATAACATATTTAAAAACATAATTTCATGAATTTCCAACATATACAATATTCGGAAAAATATCCGAATACTTTTATTCAGCCCTGTATCGGATCTATAGATTTGTATATATACTACATAGGATGATAATTTTAGTTCACTTAGGAAACGCGTAGCACAGTTTAAAATTCTCCGTCTGGAGTTTGTCAATAAACAGAAATGTGTTCGCGAACTTTTGTGCTACCCTGTATAGGATCTACAAAATTTATACACACCACGTAATAGACAAAAAGCCAGTTAAAATTAAAATCGCGTTCAATAACTTAAAACGCACTTCCAGGAATTATTGTTAACAGACAGTAGAGAATTCTTTTGCGTGTCCCTGTAAATGAACGATGACTGCTATACACACAATATTCCGTAGTAAGCCTCTTGTAATGCACCTTAGTGATCTATATAAATTTCAATGCGTTTAAAATAGTGAAACATTATTTAAATAAACCGCAGACGATTTTTCTCCATAGACGTAATGTAACGGAATTATTTTTACTGTCCCTGTAAAGTAACTATAAGTGCTATGCACACCCTGTTCCATATTAAGCTTCTTCTAATGCACCTTAGTAATATATATAAATTACAATGCGTTTAAAATAGTGAAACATTATTTAAATAAACCGCAAATGATTTTCCCCATAGACCGCAATGTAACGGAATTCTTTTGAGTGTCCCTGTAAAAAAAGTATAAGTACTACACACTTCCGTTGAAATAGGGAACATGCTATAGATAACGACAATAACATATAAAAATTGCAGAGCAATCCGAGCATATTTACGGGAGTTAGAGCACGGACAGACGGCAGACGGCCAGACGGCAGACGGCCAGACGGCCAGACGGCAGACGGCCAGACAAACCGAAGTCATAAGCACTTTTCAACTAGGTTGGAAAGTGCTAAAAAGGAGACCCTTTTAACGAAATACGAGCATACATCCTTATATCTCACAAAAGCATGTCACATGAATATTTTTCAGTGACTTTCAAGTATAGAAATTCAATTTATTTTCGATATAAATTCTCCTAACTATTTTTCATTTGAATTTTTATTCATATTTCTAACAAAACGTAAAACCAACAGAGTGAAAAGTATCCATATCAGGGTTCGAGTCCGGTTCAGTAGATCAGTGCACCAACACTCTGCCAACTGAGCTACACGGACAATATCCATCTTGGCAGCTCTCACTCTTATATAATGGTAAGGCTGCAACCGCAGCACAAAATGGAATAAACTCGTGAACCCTAACCGCTTCGGCAGACATAAGACAAAATTAATAGCATCTGTTAATATATATGTATAGCTATCTATCTATCTATCTATCTATCTATCTATCTATCTATCTATCTATATATATATATATATATATATATATATAATTGAGGCGATGCAATACGCTCAAGAAATGGTAAATCTGAATTTTTATTCACATTCAACAGCCAACTGTGTGAAAAAGTGTCCAGTCCAGGGTTCGAACATGTGTCACTGGTTCAGCGTACGCACGCTCTGCCAACTGAGCTACCGAGATTATAACAAATTTGGCATCTCTTTTTCTCTTATACACTGTTGAAAATTTGCAGCAAACTGTCCAGTCATTTGACCGTTTTTATAGAAAACGGTTACATGACAGTAATTTAACTCTATTCTGACCGTATTATTGCCCATATTATGGTCAGAATAGAGTTAAATTGCGGTTATGTAACTGTTTTCTACAAAAATGGTCAAATGACTGGACAGTTTGCTGCAAATTTTTAACAGTGTATGTTGGTAAGGCTGCAACCGCAACACAAAACAGTGGCATGGATATTTTTTCACTCTGTTGGTTTTACGCTTTGTCAACAACATGATTAAAAATTAACTTAATTAAAACTAGTCGTTGGGGGCCACCGTAATACTTACCCATCATGGATATGCATTATGTAAAATATTAAAATAAAAATGTGTAAATTACTTATAAAATGCTAACGGAAAAGAAAGGCTAACGCGGTGCTTTACGCATATCTTTTTTTACAGACCGCCGGAGTCACGTGTTGCTCGAATGCACCAATAAAGGCGTACGAAAAGAGCATCACGTCACTCTAACGGTCTGTAAAAAAAGATAAGTGGAATGTACCGCGGTAGCCTGCCTTTTTCGTTTGCCTCGCTTTAAGGGCTCGATAACTGAATCGCTTGAAAGAAACTTCCTTATAACTCCAAAAACAATAATCCTATTAACTAGCGGTTTATTGCATCTGATTAAGCGTCAAATTTTCAATTAAAATATATCTTTGAAGTGAAATTTGGATGAAATACAGGGTCATGAAAAATCCAAGAGTGTGGGAAATAGGATTCCAAATATCTCGGCAACTCATTATCCGATCGACTTCATGCTTTATGCAAAATTTGTTTTTTTTTATTATCTTTTATATTCATTTCTTAAAATAAACAATTTCGAACATTTTTATATACCTTTTAACAGAACGAATATTTCGAGAGTCCGAAAAAAATAGTGCCGGTTCATCGAGGTTATTGAAATGAAATAGGCTTCATCCCATTGTTACATACTAAGTACATACCAAATTGCAAGTCTGTATCTCAATATTTTCGGGAGATAGAGCGTTTACAGACACACAGACACACAGACACACACACAGACGGACGGCATTTTTTTTCCAAAAATATGTTTTTCGGAATCTTCAGTGTCTGAAACGTGTAAATCCGTCAAATTTTTTTTTCGATTTTCAAAACGATTACAATACTTACCCTATACTACGTATGATGGGTAAGTAAAAATCAGCTTTACTATTTCTCGGGCGTATTGCATCGCTTCATCTATTATATGTATATTAATCGATGCTGGATTACTTTCGTCTCATGTTTTCCACAGTGATTGTGGTTCTTGAATTTATCCCATCTTGTGCTGCGGTTGCAGCCTTACCAACATATAAGAGTGAGATATGCCAGGCCGGATATCGTCGCAGTAGCTCAGTTGGCAGAGCGTTGATACGCGCAATCAATGGCCCGGTTTCGATTCTTGTCCTGGATACTTTCTCATTTTGTTGGTTTTACGTCTTGTTAGCAATGTGAATAAAAATTCTTGTAATTAAAAACCCAAATTAATTATTTCTCGGGTGTAATTATAACATCAATTATTATATATTTTTCATTTGTGCATAATGGAATTTTCGATCTATTTAAAATTTATGTAATACTTTATTAAAATACTGCATTTTTCGAAGATGTGTAATCCGATGACTGTTAATGTTTACTGTTGAAATATACATCATATATATATATATATATATACAGGGTGATTCAAAACTTATCGTTCAAATTTCGTGGGGAAGTACGGAATACGTCAGGAAACCAATTTTAAATAGGAAAATATGTCTGCAAACGTCATCTACATGAACAAAATTTACAAGTAAAGTAAACTCAAGGAAATAGTACAATTAACCCTTTCCGGCGCGGAGTAAGTCTGTTTGTAAAATGATGAAATAATGGACTGACACCACAAATTACAAACGAATGCATTACAAAATAAAAACTTGCTTAATTTCCGGTACTTAACGAAAGGAAAATTTTAATTAAATATTCTTGGTGCCGATTGTCAGTTTTGGAATTAAAATTAGGTGTCCTTTTTCGTGACCACCGCCCGTTAAAGGGTTAAGTGGTAACGAATGTGACTTTTATTCCAAGAAGGTGAAGTACAGCCTCACAGTATGTACTAAAAAATTGCGACTATTTACACGAACACATGATTCACAGCGCCGTTGCATTTACCGCTGAACATTTTCAAAAACGCATGCCATATCACAGACAATGCTTGCAACGGCCAATATTCGTGCAACAAGGTCCATTTCACTGTCGACGGGGGTCTCGTACACATGGTCTTTCATGTTCCCCCACAAAAAGAAATCCATGGACGATAAATTTCGTGACCTGGGTGGGCAAACAATTGGTCCATCTCTAAGTAAAGGTCATTAACAAGATTTTTGGAGTTTTTAAAGATGTAAAAGGCTTCGTTGAAGTCCAAATGAGAAGTGGAAATAAGAGAAGAAATAATACTAGCTTTAGGAAAATCAAAACAATGATTGGGGCGCAATGGAAGGTTGGGTACACACAGCGCCCTCTACGTATGCATGCGTACATACTTTTCTATGTAAAATATGTTTCCTGACGTATTCCCTACCTCCCCGCGAAATTTGAACGATAAGTTTTGAATCACCCTGTATATATATATTCTCATATTGGTATACCATATTTAAATATTTAAATTAAATTTAAAAATAATCCGCTTTTTATATCTTAAAAATTAATGTACTTTTTATAAATCCACGTTCATATGAATAAATAAAAAAGGAAAAAAAATTAAATAAATGAATATATAGTAATAAAGATTGTTAAATAAAATCTACATATAATAAGACTATATTGATTTACAAAATATGATCGTTTCAATAACTAGAATTTCATCTGTGAATTTGGTGGCTGTATACATGATATGTTTACAAATTATTATATAATTTGTTTACAAAATACATTTAATGAGTACATGTTATGTTATGTTTACATATAAGATTAATTTTTTTAAACAAATTAGAAAATTGCATGAGAATCTTGAATTTCACATTTATTTTGCTCCATTATAAAATTCGTAAAATCGATCTATACAATAAAAATGAGATTTTATATGTTCAACAAAACATCGTCTCTATTGTGTTTTGAATAGTTTATATTTTTCTTGTTCAATTATATTTTTAATTATGTGTAGAAAATGCCTTTGTAACATTTCCCGTTTGATTCTTTTTCTGAATTCTAATTAAAAAAAATACGCATTTAATAAATGATAATTGAAAAAAAGTCTCAATATAAATCTTACAGATTTTAAATTAAAAAAAATATTTATAAATATAAGAAACAAGTGAACATTTCGGAATGTGTTAACTTTTGTATAAATAAATAAATATTTAGATCTGAAATATACAGATTCTGTTACTTGCTGATATTTCATCCATGGCGTATATTATGTATACATTGGTGTGTTCTTTGATATACTGAATATGAAATTTTATATTATGAAATGATTCCAATTACTACTTTAGCAATACCAATGATTGAAATTACTATAGATTATGTTTTTATATATGAAAATTTACTTATATATATTATATAAAAATTTTACTTCGCGATATTCCTTTAAATTATTCTAAATTCCGACATAATCATTATTTCCCTATTTCTTAATAACATTTATTATTTATTTCTATTTAAATTCCCTTTAACTTTAAAACTCATTTATTAATAATTATCTTATTCAAAATCTTAATTTAAAGCTTTAATCCCTTCACAAACTTTTATCAGTTATCCAAGCTGTAATAATCTGAGGGAAGCTAGTTTTTAGTTTCGAGCGTTTTTAAAAGCAATTTTGTTATTTTTATTTCCAATCTTGATTCCACGAATCTGGATTCACGCGACTTTTCAACGTTAGATTTTTTACTTACGAAATATCTACGTTACCAGGTATGGGATTCATTCTCCTTAAGCCAATCCCTCTCGCATCATTCGCTTAGCTGTCCAGCTCTCGAAGTGTGCTTCTCACCGATTGGTTCGTTTCTGTATTACGTTGATATCTCTCGCCCTCCACGAATCTGACAAAAAGCAGGTACAATGACTTCGGAACTCAAAATTCTGTCTTGTGTCAAGTTCTTTAAATATGTTATCTGGTGACTACAAATCTTGCAGTATTCTAAATTTGTTTTTTAAAATCATATAGCATGATGTAATGTTTCATGCCCAAGCTTTACGAATTTTTTGATAATGTGGTACTCGTATTTACGTTTTCATGTTTGATTAATAAACACCTTAGAACGAGAACTGGCTTGTTTTTTATGGAGAAATCACCGGATTTGTAAATCCATTGCCTTGATACACTACACCCTGATTGTCTGGATTAATAATACGAATGCAAACAACCACCTTGTGTTCTCAATTGGAGCTATCTGATATAAACTATTACCAACAATTTCACGCAAGTTCACTGTAAAAAATGACCGATGTTTCTTATTTTATGAAAATATGCTATAACCATGAACGAAAATATAATATAATCTTCTGATTTATCCGAAATTTCAAATATCATGTTACATTATCTTTTGAATCCCCAGAAAAGAATACATCTTCAAAATTTAAAGAATAATTTATAAAAACAAATTATTTTTAGCTGCCCGAATTTTTCAGAATCGTTTCCGAAGGGTTTTTATAGTGTATTAATTAGTGTCCTTAGCCTGGAATACCTGTTTTTCGAATGCTATCAATTCTGAAGTAAGCATTTTCATGCTAAAAAAAAATTTAACAGACAAACATGCAAAATTAACAGCGTTAACAATAACATTAAAATTAAGATTATTTATTTACTCTTTCATGTAGAAAAACAGGTATTCCAGCCTGAGGACACTAATTAATACATTATAGAAACACTTCGGAAACGTTTCTGAAAAATTCGGGCAGCTAAAAATAATTTGTTTTTATAAATTATTCTTTAAATTTTGAAGATGTATTCGTTTCTGGGGATTCAAAAGGCAATGTAACATGCTATTTGAAATTTCGGATAACTCAGAAGATTATATTATATTTTCGTTCGTGGTTATAGCATATTTTCATAAAATAAGAAACATCGGTCATTTTTTACAGTGTTGACTGAAGTTTTCGGCTGCAAAATAACACAACCCTTCATAAGCCTCCAGTATTTCATTAATTTTAATGCATCCATACCAAACTTTTATATATGTATTTTTTTAATGTTCACTTCAGTTAATTAATTTACTTTTCGATCATTATCGGAAACACGGTAATTGTTAGCTGAAGTTTTCAGAGGTTGTTCTTAGATATCATAAAAAATAAATATTTTCAGTTTGACTCTATATTTGAAATTCATATCATTGATGTAAAACCGAATGTTTTCCCAAAATAACATAGTTGATTTCTTTCATATTTCTGAATACTGACTGTGCCTTCACAGTCAAAATATTGTAATATCAAGTAGGAAAGTTTACATATAAATAGAGCGAGCTGTCAGTAGTCGTTCAAAGAAAGTCTCAGACATGTATATTTTCTTTTCATACATAAATCGGGTTCGTTTTAAAATGTATATTTAAAGGGAAATAGAAATGTAGTTCAAGGGTTATCTTTATAAAAAATAGATATCTTAATCAATTTAGATTATCAGATTAGCTCTGATTTTGTAGTATTCTGAAATAGAAGGCACCAGATAGTTCAATTATGATATTGCTCGAACAATTACACATTACAACTAGTGGTACGTCATTTATTATTTATTTTTTTGTATATTTTTATATTTTTGGAAAGGAGAGTTTTGGGGCACTATCCATAACTGAATATTTAATTGGATATTTAATAACTACACTGCAAAAAAAACCACAATCGCAGACATCGCTAAGACTAATTAAACATGTACTCTAAATAATGAAATCAGTCACTTATCTTTCACTAAGACAGCTTACTTATGTTATCGAAAGCAATTCCCCATATAGCACCAAAGCTCCTGAAAACCTCCCCAGGAGCTCAAATTCATCCCAAATTCTTCCTGAAACTGCAATGACGCTATCAGGCGTTCCTGGGGAAGATATTTTAATCACTTCCCCAGGACTGACCTCCCAGATTCTTCCCAGGGAGCAGTCTCCTGGGATGATATTCCTGGGGAAGTACCTAGGAAGAGTCGGCACTTGTGCCATCTCATGGGTGATTTTGACACTGAAATAACTTATTATAACTTTTTATTTAAAAAAAATATTTTATTTGATGTGATTCAATTTTTTAATTAATAAAGTTTATATTATTATTTGATTTATTTTATTTCCTAAGCACATCTGGTTATTGTTTAACTTTTAATTATTGTTATAATATTTAATTATCCCTATTTAGATATACTTTTAATTTATAAAATGCAAGCAAAATGTAGTTAAATTAAATTTAGAAAATTATTGCTCCTAACTAAAATGATAAAACGAAATGTTTGCAAATGATAAAACACCTCTTCCCTTTTCCCTTTTATTTTGATGCCGCGTGGGAAATTCGGTTCAAAACGGCGACTTTCACAGTATTTTCTGAAAGATCTGCGTTTACAAAAAAAAAAAAAAAAAAAAAAAAAAAAAAAGGAAACCGTTTTTCTAGTATTACATAGTTTCTAAATAAGACCACCTGCCAATTTAATGCATTTCCGAACAAAAACGAGTTAAAAAATGTGTCAGAAAGCAGCTCCTTTGGGTTTGAGAACAGCCGTAAATAATTATTGATACGTTTTTTTCTAGTTATCAATTTAAAATTGTATTGAATATGTATCAAAGGGTATGCATCTTTATTTGCAATAAAAGTTACAGAATTCCTGCTATACGAAGCGTAAAAATATGCATGTTTTCGATTTACTGACTTTCATAAGAGGAGAAAGAAATACATGAATACCTTATAAACGATTCAGGTACAACGGCCGTGTAGCGTAATCACTAGAGCGTGTTTCCCGTATGCGTAAGTACCCAGGTTCAAATCCAGTCGGCGGTAAGAAAGTTTATTCCGTAAAATCTGTACCATAACTTTCATGTGATTCTGTGTGCGTGATTAATGAAAGTAATGTCTGTTATGTAAATTTTTAAAAAATAATGTCCGTATTTTATTAAAAAAATAAAAAATAAATACTTTTTACATTACGTCGAATAATAATAACTTCGATGTTTTTTATGGACATTAATTGACCTTGAAATCTCCCAAATTCCTCCGGTATTACTTCCTGAAATCTTCCCTAGAACAACCTGAGGAGGAACTTGAAGGAGGTCCTGGGGAGCTCCCTGGGATGCTATGACGCGGAAATTTTCGGTTCCTGAGGACCTCCTGGTGACAAACTTTTGCATCCTCAGGGATGCCTGGGGGATGAATGTCAATCTTCCTGGGGATGTCCTAGGGAAGCACATGTGCTATATGGGTCGCTGTTACCGTATTTCCACGAAAAAAATAAACTAATGTGAATAGACTTTTATAAATAAGACGTAACATTATCTTCCAGGTTTTTCATAATGTAAGAGGTACTTTCTTAATAAACTAGTGTTGACTTTCAACTATCAGTCATTTTCTATGACAGTATTTCAACTGTAAATATGCATGCATTCATGAGAAACATATGGCATATTACGGGGCAAGATTTCAATTTATACATATATATTATTATATGTATATTCAATATACACATATATATTATATATACAGGGCGACCCCTAAATAGCGCCTTAATTCTGCACAGCCAAATTCATCGTTGAGAGTACATAAAAAATGCGTTAAGAACTGTACCGTACGGTGCATAGTTTACGAGAAAAATACGAAAAACAAAGTATCACGTCACAGCCGGTGCAAGAAAAAAACACTTTATTTGACACATGAACAGCAGTATTTCAAATTATAAAGGCAGATGTTCAAAGTCTCCGCCGTGCATATAGAGACAGGCTTGAGCCCGCCGTGGAATGGATTAGTGCATACGTCGCAGCAGCGCGGTGTCCACCGAAGTACAAGCAGCATGTCCAAGCAGCATGTCCGCAGCAACTAAGTCCGTTCCTGTATTCATTTCACAGCGCGCGCGTGCATGACCCAATATGCGAAGCGAACGTTTTGAACGTTATCGTCTGGAAAAATATGCAAATACTGCTCTTGATTTTTCCAATACGGTGTTTTTTCCTTACACCGGCTGTGACATCATACTTTGTTTAACGTATTTTTCTCGTAAACTATGGATCGTACAGGTACAGGTTCTTTGGCATTTTTATGTACTCCCAACGAGGAATCTGGCTGTGCAGAGTTTGGACGCTATGTATGGGATAGCCTGCATATATATGGTATAGCCCTTAGAACATTGGTACACCAAGTACTATTAAAGGAAATTAAATATAAAATGTCTGCAATCCGTCTATTAATAATTACAGATTTTACTTTTCGTACAAAATACATTGTTCGTTCATATTTAAAGTAAAGCAAAACAGCTGACTTTTACGACAGTTAATGTTTTTTAAAGTGGTTATTTTATCAACTATTTACATAGATGTAGCTTTTCTTTTATTAATAAATATTTTATTAAAAATTTTAAAATAGACAAATTTTCCCATTTACTGTTAGGATCTTAAGGGGTCTCACCCGAAAATCAACGAAAACATTCAAAGTTTGAATTAGTATATCTTCAAAACCTTTCTATGTATAAACTTAAAATTTTGACTACTTATTAAACAGATTCTGCTTTTTAATATGCTAACATGTAAAAACTTACTATAGTCCCTTACAGAATTTGCATTTCGTTGAAATTACAATAGCCCCTTTTTTACCTCGTAAGTTTTTGCGCGCACGATATCGTGAGAACATATGCATGGATTGTTATAAAATTGGCTATAGATGATAATCATATATGTACTTTTAAAACGACCTACTCTTTGATCAAAATTATTTCATTAACCATGTCAAAAAATATTTTAGTAAATGAAATCAACATTTTACATTTTTTAATGAATAAAAATACTCACAACTAAAAATCTTATCTCTGGAAATACTATAAAGTATACAATTTTATATTTACATCAAGTGTTATAAAAATCAATACATGCGTGCTCAATATATCATATTATCAATAACTTATGGAGTAAACAAATGATTTATTTTAATTTCAATAATACACAAATTCTGTAAAAGTCTAATCATTTTCTAATGATAGTATATTAAAAAGCCAAATATGATTAATCAATAGTGAAAATTTGAATGTTTATGCATAAAAAGGTTCTGAAGATCCACAAATTCAAACTTTGAATGCTTTTGTTGATTTTCGTCGTATTTAAAAAGTACAATACCCCTTAGTACATTTATTAAATTTGTTTTTAAGAATTGCGTGATTTCCAACAAATATTATTGTAATTATTTTTTAAAAAGGCGTATAACTACCTATGAATACATCGGTTTTAGTGAATATATATAAGTTTCATATTATTATTGATATTTTCTAATATATCTTTAGGCATTAAGGAAGATAATGATTGTTGTGGAACCATTTCTTGATTGATAGTTTAGGGGTATAAATGGTTAGTGAAATTAATTTTAAAATACCATTTTTTACGGTTATTATTATTATATTATTATTATTTATTATTTTGTTATTCCAAATACACATGTACGTTCACGAATGATGACCAATTCGTGAATATTTGAAATACAGCCAAGTTCGATTTTAAAACATTCATGAATAAAAACGAAAAAATGTTTTTTTAAATTTTATAATAGAATGTTTTCAGCTTGGAAACAAACAAGTAACTACAATTAATAGGTACATTTATTGATATCAGATGGATCGCGAAGTTCCAAAAACATTTTACTACTCTGAGATTAAAGCACCTTTTAATGCCCCAAAGACATCAAGAGTAATTTTTCTACAGAAAGAAGAATACATGTAACAACGATACCTAAAGGAATAGCTGCTTTTACCTACACTTTTGATGTTGCAATAAATAAGCACTTCAAAGATCGTTTGCACATGGAACTCAATGACCTCATTCAAAATAGACTGAAAAGATATCTTAAAAGAACCCATGGATTTCGAGAAGAATTCATGGAATAAAATAAGCTGAAAACTTTGGTGACACTACACAACGTGCATGATATTTGGGCATGTTCAATTTAAAGGGAATACGACAATGATTTAACCCCCTGACCGCCGAGCAAAAGGGCAAATTTGTAATGTTGTTTTCTCTGTATTTTTTTAAATGTTTAAATAATCTGAATTTTCAAACTTGAGATAAAAAACTTAATTACGTATATAAGTATAACCCTTGAGAGTATCAAATATTACTTTAAAAAAATATTTTAAACATTATTAAAAATTTATTTTAAAAATGCATTATATTTGTAGAATTATATTAATTTAAACAAACTTTGTATTGCTGTGAAACCTACAGCATAGAGAACGGATATATAAGGTCGCGGCGGTGAGAAGGTTAAGTAGGGCTATATTGTTGAAAACGAAATATTACAGACAATGGTTACACTAATACGATGTCACAAGAAAATCACACCGCAAGATCGAATTTGCATGGAACTCACAGCTGAAGAAACTGCCTTAACACAGCTGACCAAATCCTTAGGATTGGAAAATCAAAATATTCACGAGCGACATTGTAACTGTATCTATACATTTGTAAAAGTGACTTATACAAAACTCCAACTTAAAAAAAAAAATGATATGTGACCAGCATCTTTGCAAATTTCATCGTACATGAATGATTTAGAATCTTTTCCACACTATAAACAGACGAGTGTTAATAAAACAGAGAACATATTTTTTTAAGATTTCGTTCATCTCACGAAACCCTATTACCTTCGTTGTCTGTCCGTCACAGAGCCGGTACATTTCTCTATAATACAAGGAGTATGAGTATATGTAATTACAGAGAGCAGCTTAATATGACGTCATTAGAGAATTAAAAAGAAAATTAATCTGACGTCATACTGGAAGTTTGGCAGATTTTTCAAATGTTTGAAAATAATACAAATAGAATATCAATATGAGTAGTAGAGAATAGTAAATATGTGAGTTTGAGGAACGTATTCAATCATGTAAAAACCCGATTATGGAATTATTGGCATACTTTAACATTTTGAAGGTCTCTATACAACATGTTTAGTTATGAAAGCGTTTTTTTTTAAATATCGCATTTAGTCTACATGACAAATATTATTATGACAGAGTGTAATAGTGGGCTATCAGGTATTAGAAAAAATGAGAAAAATAGAGCGGTAAAATTTTACTACTTTATTAAAAACATGACTCTTTTTTTTTTTTTTTTTTTTTTTTTTTTGAAAATGAAATTTATTTGGATTTATTAAAGAAAGGATAAAGCATTTTGAAAGGAATATTAAGCCCTTTGTGCGATCTTCGATCACACTTACCCACTTGTTTTAAACATTTCTACAGCCTAAATTCCGAACGCCTAAGCTGTCGAGCGCAACTTTGTTTTGAACGTAGCACCATCCGTCTAAGTACTTTGAGAACAGAACTCATCCTTCCAACAATATTATGGAATTTGCATGTTACTTATTAGAATTAAAGAGCATATGAATCGCTTAAAAATAAGCTAAACTTATTCCTAAAATTTAAAACATATAAATGCTTAAATTTTGAGTTATTATGTACGCATTTTGATATGTCCATAACGCCAACTTGTAAATTTTTTTCTCACCACTAAAATTTAATAGCAAATTTTTTGTAATTTAATTAATGAAATCTAGTTAATTAAAACGATATAATAAAACAAAAAAAATTATTACATTTTAGTGATAAGAAAACAACGCACAGGTTGACAGCAATGCATATCTTATAACTTACCGATTTAAAACATAAAGCCTAAAACATGTTTGTGTTTAATTGCAAAGCATACATTGAAAAAATACAAATACCATATAAATATTTATCAACAAAATGCACTATTATTAAGTAAACTTTAATAAATATTCTACATAAAACGCTACAGGAGGCAAGAAACATCAGAAGTATTGTTAATACATGTGAATATTTTAACATACTTCTATGAAGTTATCAGAGCAAAGTAAATCCTCTTATCTCAGCACGTAAGATCAGATATATGATGAATTACCTAATATTTCCAAAGTAATCCGTGATTATATGTCTTCACAAACATATTTAATTAATAAAACTTGAATACACCGAATTCACACAGTATTCGTCAAATTCATCAAAAATTTGTATTTAATTATGAATAGACTATATAGTCCAAGATAGAAAGATAACCAAATATAACGAAAGGTACGAAAGATAACAATGCATTAAAACCTGAATGTAGAAATACTACCTAGTATTATTAAATAAACCGAAAAAATATAAAGATTTTTATAATTGTATCTGACAGTGGTAGTTATTTCTTTCTTACATAATAAACTATAAATTATTTTTACCATAATACCCAGTGATTTGCTTCGGTTATAAAAAAAGCCTTAAGGTATTTCTTTTACGTGAAGGTCAACTTTGTGGATGTAACTTAAAAAAAAAAAAAACATTTAATTTCCGAATTATTGTATTATTTTATACATTATTAAATTTGTAGATTTATACCTTCAAAACCTAAATCATATATATATTTTATTTTTGATGTAAAAGAGAGTTCGTTGATTCAGTATTATATAAAGTGTTTTATTATTTGCTAATAATTAATCAATTGTAAATTCACTTGAATAAACTAATATTCACTTGAATAAAGTATATTTCTATGCAAATTTCTATATTAATAGAAATTTGCAACAATAAAATTTAATTATAACAAATGTAATTATACTCTGAAGAGAAAAAAAAAACTTATCGAATAGTTAATAAATCATTTTATTATTATTATTAATTAATTTTAAGTGAATTTTCTTGCATAATTTTATAACTTTCGAAGAATTTACACAAATAAATCAAATTATATAAAGTAAAATCTCATAAATATTCAAAAGGCAATGCAACAAAATACAAGAAATATTAGATTGTTAACTGATTTGAATATTACATTGCACCTCCAGGAAATTATTTGAGCAAAGAAAATTCCGCTTAGTAAAGTTCATAATTTATATATGAAGAGTTTCCTAACATTTCCGAAATATTCCGTATATACATTGAATTTTCATATACATGCCAAATTCATCAAACTTATGTGAAATTCATTCTAGAATTTCTAAGAGAAATTGTGCATATATTTTTTTAATATAATAAGCAATTAATAAATCTTTACTATATCTTTACTATTTAGTAATTTCGATTAAATAAACATATATATTTTAAAACATTATACAGTATTTTTAGTTATCTTAAATATTTATATTGATTCAAAAATACTGTTTGATTTAATTAATATTTTATTAAATTCAACAACATTACGTTTTATCAGTATATGCATGCTATAGTTAAAAATTGAGTACGAGAAACCACTTGTTCGTGAAAATTATTACTTGTCTGATTTAACATCATGATTTGAATAATTTTATATCACGACTCGTCTGACATATCTTCTGAAAATTACATGAAAAGCATTTTTACGTACTTACCTCACAATATATGCGTTATCTGAATTTCATTATGTACATCAACTTCTGCATGATTACAGGGTGAACTTATCGAAGGAAATTTTGAGGAGATGAATAACGCACTATCATGTACAATATTTCTGTAAGAAAATAGGCTCGCAATCCATTTACTCATCAGTAGAACATATAGGATGTCTATTTCAATCCAGATAGAGGTTTTTGTTCATAAAAATATTGAAGGTAAACAAAAATGTTTTTAAATCAGACTTTTTAATACAGTTTATAAAATAATATATATATATATATATATAAACACATTTAAAATACAATATAAAAAGACGTTTCGTGCCGCATCGCGACACCTCATCAGTACAAGCATTTGCTGTCGAACGACACTGGAAAAGACTCAGAAAACAATGCATATGCATTTGTCAGTCATAGTTTTCCAAATATATTATTCAGGGTTTACGAAAATGCACAATGTTTGAAAACTTCTTTTAATGTAAATTTAAAAAGAGATAGATATCGTTATTGGATTTAGCCACCGACGATTTTTCCCGTTAGTTACTTTAAAAACGTTAGTTATTTTTATCATGGAAAAAAATATTTCAGAATTTATACAGATGAGATTTTATTGTTGTGAATTGGGATTGCGTATAATTCCTCATTAGACGCTATTGTCCTCAGTGGTTCATCCAAACGTGATTGTTATATACAGTGAGTAAACTGAAATTTCATATATGTAAGTGTATCTATATGTCATCAGGTATACGAAATTATTAAAGATATTATATGCGTGTAATCATATATGTAATGGAAGGATGTTTGTAATCGATAAAATAACGTATTAAGAATGCAGTATTATTTAGCATAAAAATATTGTAATTTTCAAAGGATTTTATTGGTCTTAATTACGCTGTCGATAATGTAAAACTTACCAAATTACTTTAATTTATGCTTTGCATTACACTAAATGAGAATTTTTTTCTTAGAATTTCATATAATAATTTTTTTTTAAATATCGTTTAAAATAGGATTGCAGATATTGATAGGATTACAGAATGAGCAGCGTTTTTGTAATTTATAATTAATTAAAAGATTGTACGAAATTGTCTTTAAAACATATTCATTTGTTGCTATATAAATCGGGACTTTCTACTAAACTTTTGGGTTTTGAAAAATTCATTCGTATACTTTACAACAATTACACATATTCTGCTATGAAATGCATTTGAATATGACTTTTTTGTTGTGATTTCTCTCATTTATAGATGTAATAATACGTTTGAGAACTGTGTAATTAGTCTTCCTTTTCTTTTTGGAAGTGTTCGTTTTACATTACGGAACATTCACGTTCATATTTGCGGTATATACTGAAAATTACTAAATGAAATGTTTTATACAATTATTTATCAGATTGCGGAAAAATTTAAATTTTCTAATATATATATATATATATATATATATATATAGATAGATAGATAGATAGATAGATTTTATTTCGCAATATTCCTTTAAATTATTCTAAATTCTGACATATTCATTATTTCCTTATTTCTTAATAATATTTATTTATATTTAATGTCCTTTAAAAATTAATAACACTTACATTAAAATTTATCTTATTCCAAATCTTAATCTAAAACTTTAATTTCATTCGTAACTTTTATCAACTCTCCAATCTATAATATTCTGAGAGACGCTAGTTTTCATTTCGAATGTTTTTTAAAAGCCATTTTTTTCACGGATCGCTTCGAGCGCTTGGGGTTTTTCACGGCAAAATCAATGCGTCGTTGTGTTTGGAATTATTTTTTGTTAAATCTTCTCCATCGTACATCATTCGCTTAGCTTAATTTCGCCTCTCACTCATTGGTTTGTGCATACGTTACTTCGCTTCTGTAACTTTCCGCAAGTTTAACAAAACCCGCCAGCAGGCATTCGGAGAGTAGATTTTTGTCGTTTGCCGAAGTGCTGCCAAAATCGTTATCTGGTGTTCTGTGACTTAGAATATCCAATCAACCCTTTAAGATCATTAAATAATGTAATGAGTTAACGTCAAGCCTGAGGGCTATAATATTACACCTTGATCCTGTGAGAACTGTACTGGCATCTCTCCTGCTCATGAATAAACAATTAATCTGGAAACTGGCTGAATATTACTGGAGAAATTCTCATGGTGTTCCATCATTGCCTTATCGTCATGATTTTTGACCGAGACACTGCAATAATTCATCATCTGTAACCAACTGCCATTTTCTCGTGAAATTTTAATTCATCCTCGTAAAAACAAAACAACATGGTTTCAAACATGTTTTGAGTTTTATTTATTAAGCTTAAAATTTATAAAACTTTTACTATAAATACTTTATTACATTCTAATATATGCAAATCAGTTTTAAAAGAAAATTATATTTCTAGTTAGTCTTATTAAGATGTTTTTATTTAAAAACTTAGAAAACAACATAAACACACGAATAATTAATACTTATTTTGTCATTCTATTGCATCGTAAATCAGTCTTTAGAAGCAGAAAAATGCATTCTACACGTTTGAAGGAACATTTGTAACCAAACTATTAAAATGATTATGTAATCAAAATAGAGATATTGTATTTTTTTCAAAATTCAAACAGTTTATATTCTTATTTTAATTCTGACGATATCTTTCTCCATTTTTGTATGGTACACTTTCAAAGAAATTCTACAAACGGTATCTATAATTAACTTCAAAGAAAATGCACAAATACCAAGTAACATACAATTTTGTCCGTTCTAAAGGTCAAAGAAAATGAACACATTTAATGGTATTTAAGAAAATCAAAATTGCAAGTGGTCTTTTAAATTGCAAATAGTGTTTTTAAAGGATTATTTTTTATTATTTATTTAGAATGTTCTTTCTATTAGATAAATGTTTAAATAGTCAATGTGCTGTCTGCTCTGAAATTCTTGTTACAGATTTCTTTAAATTAGGATGTATTTCTTAATATAACTATAAAATACAGAAAAATATTCTGGTACCATCAAAAATAGTCATTATCCCGTCGATATTCCGTGCATTATCCCGTCGTCTCATTAAGAAAAAAAAACTATATGCAAATTAGGTACTTTTCGGTTAGCCGGCGCCAGTAATATATATATATATATATATATATATATATATATATATATATATATATATATCCATTACTTTATATTTACTTTTACCACTAGAGGGCAGCACTATTTTAAGTTGTTTTTTATTATTAATTTTTCCATCTTAATACTTATTTATAACATAGAATTATTCATTAATACATCCTTTAATGTAATTCAATTTTTTATTTATTAATTAATTTCATTAATTTATTATTTAACTAATTGGTATCAATTAAGATAGTAATTTGGTTGATTTATGAAACATTTATTTCCATACAATTCCTTCGATTCAGATTATATTCACTTTTACTAATAGATGGCAGCACTAATGTTCCTGTTTATTTTATAATCCATTATATTTTAACATTATTTCTGGCATCACTGCAAAGCAATTTATATTTCTAAAATTGGCAACATGTTATGATTTTTTATGGAATTCATTCCCCAGTCATGTTGGAGTTTTCATGATGGTTCATGAACTGCAAGGTATCTTATTTTTATCTCTTTTCATCTTTATGGATTTTATACTTAATGTCTCTATTAAATGTTCTCTCTGTAATTTATAAGTATGGCTTCTTTCCTTTTTTATATTGTATTTTATTTTTTATTTTATCACTGATTTGAATCATTGTATTTGAGATGTAGTCCCAATATCATATTGTTTAGCAATATATGGCTAATATGATGATGAAACATCTCATTTCATTTTATTTGTGGTATTTAGGCAATTGGGACTTGATAATTCTGTCTAAATTCCACAAATTTCATTTCATTTAATTCATTTAATTCCATATATTCAAATTTTTATTTAATTTCTTATTCTTTCAATGTTTCAATATTCAGTGTGTTAGGGAATCTTTTATTGCCAACTAATTATTTCATACTTAATTAAATAAATGTTTAAGTTGGTGTTATGATAATGTTTCATTTATGGTTATATATATATATATATATATATATATATATATATAATAAACTCCAATTGAAAATTACTTGCAGAACCATTATCACAAAAGCTATCTAAAATCTATAAACCACATAAATTCAATACTAGAAAAACAAAATTATATACATTATATATTTGTACTAGGGGGCCTACCCCCTGCGAGCTGCGCTCGCCAACCCCCGCTCAGACTTCGAGGCCTTTAAAACCATGACAGCGTGCTTTGTTTTAAAAATATTAGTAAATCTGTAATTGGGTTGCCATGCTTTTAACGTTTTAATGGGGCATTTTTTGATTATCATGGCCTCATACACACTACACAGCTGTTGCGACAAGTGACGACTGTTTTCGGGATTGATAAGTAAAATCAATTACAACTTGAAAACCAGCTTGTATAAAATGGTTATGTTTAAATTGTGGCTACCTCTCGTACTTTTATAAGAACGATCTGTATTCTATTCTTCCGTTGCGTTTAAGGTTGAGAAAATTTCCATCTGCTTGTGAATAACATTAAGAACCACGGTATTGAAAAGTACTATGTTATAGACACTTTCAGTAAGAGATTTTAATTTTTTCTCTATTTTAGTGCACCATCATGCATATTTTCATGTTATTTGAAATATGTAAATTATTTATTTTAATTAATATGTATATACGAATTTTCTAACAATTATTTATCATACAAAATTAATTAAATATTTTGTGCATTTTATTTTGTGCGATAATTTTACACCATGTTATGTCAGTTGAATATTGTCCATAAGAAAATCGGGTACTTTTCCAGTATAGGATCCTTTGCTTTTAGGTTTGGCGTAATTCGAGCTATGAACTTTTGGTGCTTTTCTATTACAGGGGTCTTGACGTTTTTTTAAAAAACTTGGCGCAATTCGAGCATCAGAAAGTGAGATTTGATGCCAAATGACATAAACAGCCATAAAAACAAATTCGACGATTTTTTTGTTTATATGCGTATTTTAATTATACGTATATTATTATTGTTTTTTCTATACAAATTACTTCTGAGTATATATAAAATAGGATAAATGACATTTTACGCTAAACAAATTGTATAAATATTGAAAAAATGCTTCTGTATACGGAATGACAAAGTGAATAGGTTGACAGAAAGTATGTTGCCAATTTGTACATTTTACCAATTTTTCTGTCAGACATTATTTAAAAAAGCATGGTTAAAAAATTTTACTAAAAACATCCTCCATTTAAAAAATGTAATAACAGTCTCCAATAAAAATCGGTGATTGATGTCATATTCTCATTAAAATTGGAAAGAAAACCAAGCAGATATTTTATTCTCCCTCCGTTCAGATGGGCAATTATCCTAATCCTAATAATATTATAAATCTGATACTGTGCAAATGTCAGGCTGAAGCCAGTGTCAAAATGGAGCATTTAATGATCCTGTATCTTTGCAATATAGGCTGATTATAACCCTCATATGAACATAGGCTGGGTTTTGTTAATTTTATTCAAATATTTTTCTTAATAATTCAAAATTTCGTTATTTTCATTGAGAATAAATGGACATTTTTTCGTATAGCATTTTAAAATGGTTAAATTTACTTTACCGTTGCTAATACTTTATCGTTGCCAAAACTAATTCAAAACCCGAAAAAATAATTTTTACTCAACAATTTAGTTTCAATTGAAAAATTTTCACGGGAAAAATGAAAATGAAATTAAAAAAATTAAAGAATTAAGAAGAAGATTAAATAATATTATTAGAAATAAAACGTACTTTTTTTTAGCTTTTGATAATAATACAATGTTTCAATATGCGTAACCATAGGAAACAGGCGAATATGGCGTCATTTATTGAAAATAAAGCGGATATGCTTTGATTGGTGAAATAAAATGATCTTGGGTTTTTTCTTCACTTTTTTCTTTTTTTTTTTTGTATGGTAACAATACTTGCCGTTTTACCGGCTAATATAACTAACTATACCGTATTTTTTATTTAAATTTTAAAAAAGTAAAAAGAAGTTTCAAAAGAAAATGGTTAGAAAATGTCAATAATATGCTCCGCAAAATTATCCATGTCGTAAATGATGTCATGGATCGCGATAAATAGTGATTTTCCATTCTTAAAACTAAAAGAAATAACTCGATTACCTAAAAAAAAAAAATGACGAATGTTAATAGTTCCATTTTTGTTGATAAAACCTAAAGATTTAATATTATTTCGTTAAAGTAACATAATTTTCCCTATGCCAGTATTGAAATTAATTGCCTGGAAAATAAAATTAACAAGAATCATGTCATTAAAAAGGGATTTCCCTGGGGAAAAAGGAGACGTCCTATTTGAAATAAAACGGGAATTTTCCAATATATTTTTAAATGAGTGTGAATCAATTCCTTACATTAATAATACAAGGATCAATAAGTATAGAAAGTAGATGAGTTTCACACCATATTTATAACGACAAATTTAAATGTTTTGTTATCTATACTGATTATTAAGCATGAGTATCCGTTATTTCGTTCCGCATGAGTATCCGAGTTTTCTGCTAAAAATCACATCATAATTTTAAGAAAAGGAAAATGAACACGAATCTATTATATTAAAATCTGACCGTGTGTTTGTGTTTCGCAACTACTCCTAGACTATCAAACGCAACGCGATTTACTACCGGTTAGTTTACTACCGGTATAGCGAATACTGGTTATAATTGATCCGAGGATGTCACACTAACTCTCAGAATTAAAAAAATTAAATTAAATGCCATTTTTTTTTAACGAAGTTTCTCTAAAAACGGAAAGTAACTTACTCCATATTTGTGTATAAAAAAGGAGAAATAAAACAGATCAGTATATTTTTTACACCATTTTCTCATTAAAACTGAAAAACAGAATTTATTTTCACTTTGAATAGATGGTGAAAACAAAATCTTGATTTCAGTAAATTATCCGAAAAGTACAAACATATTTTCACATATTCAAACTTCATGAATCAATTTATTCTGGAGAACAAAAATTGCCTGCCAATATACTGTCATTTAGAAAACAAGATTTGTTTCAACTATATATTAAACCAAGGAGGCAAAATTGAATTTAAAGAAAAAGCATATACTATTTCTAATTAATGTTTTTTTTTTTTTTTTTTTTTTTTTTTTTTTTTTGAAGAATGGCTGTTAAAACGTTTCACAAAGGCGTTAAAAGTAAAATTGTTTATCAGGTAAAAATGACATTTGTTTTTACCCAATTCGTCTATTTCCACGATTTTATTTGGCCCTCCTTTTTGCATTGGTTGCAATTTCATTTTCGCGATTATTTGGCACAAAATTTCACTTTTTTAAGACTGAGTTATGTCAAGGTCCCTATAATAATAAATACCGTATTGCCTCCTATGAAATGTGATAAATAGTTAGTTAATTATTAACGTTTTTAATTATTGGGAGTAAAATATTTTCCTTAATTAATGTAATTATTCTTCTTTTAATGTTGCGTGAACGAAGTCACGGGTAACAGCTAGTAATATTATAAATCTGATTGTGTGCAAATGTTAGGCTGAAGCCAGCGTCAAAATGGAGCATTTAATGATCCTGTATCTTTGCATATAGGCTGATTATAACCCTCATTTGAACATAGGCTGGTTTTTGTTTATTTTATTCAAATATTTTTCTTAATAATTCAAAATTTCGTTATTTTCATTGAGAATAAATGGACATTTTTTCGTATAGCATTTTAAAATGGTTAAATTTACTTTACTGTTGCTAATACTTTATCGTTGCCAAAACTAATTCAAAACCCGAAAAAATAATTTTTACTCAATAATTTAGTTTCAATTGAAAAATTTTCACGGGAAAAATGAAAACGAAATTAGAAAAATTAAAGAATTAAGAAGAAGATTAAATAATATTATTAGAAATAAAACGTACTTTTTTTAGTTTTAGGTTTCAATATGCGTAACCATAGGAAACAGGCGAATATGACGTCGTTTATCGAAAATAAAGCGGATATGCTTTGATTGGTGAAATAAAATTATCTTAGGTTTTTTCTTCACTTTTTTTCTTTTTTTTTTTCTTTTGTATGGTAACAATACTTGCCGTTTTACTGTCTGCGCACGGCTAATATAACTATACCGTATTTTTTATTTAAATTTTAAAAAGTAAAAAGAAGTTTCAAAAGAAAATGGTTAGCAAATGTTAATAATATGCTCCGCAAAATTATCCATCTCGTAAATGATGTCATGGATAGCGAGAAATAGTGATTTTTAATTATTAAAACTAAAAGAAATAACTCGATTACATAAAAAAAAATGACAAATGTTAATAGTTCCATTTTTGTTGATAAAACCTAAAGATTTAATATTATTTCGTTAAAGTAACATAATTTTCCCTATACCAGTATTGAAATAAATTGCCTGGAAAAGAAAATTAACAAGAATTATGTCATTAAAAAGGGATTTCTCTGGGGGAAAAGGAGACGTCATATTTGAAATAAAACGGGAATTTTCCAATATGTTTTAAAATGAGTGTGAATCAATTCCTTACATTAATAATACAAGGATCAATAAGTATAGAAAGTAGATGAGTTTCACGCCATATTTATAACTAAAAATTTAAATGTTTTGTTATCTATACTGATTATTAAGCATGAGTATCCGAGTTTTCTGCTAAAAATCACATCATAATTTTAAGAAAAGAAAAATGAACACGAATCTATTATATTAAAATCTGACCGTGTGTTTGTATTTCGCAACTACTCCTAGACTATCGAACGCGACGCTATTTACTACCGGTTAGTTTACTGTCGGTTTAGCGAATACCGGTTATAATTGATCCCAGGATGTCACACAAACTCTCAGAATTAAAAAAATTAAATTAAATGCCATTTTTTTTAACGAAGTTTCTCTAAAAACGGAAATTTATTTGTGTAAAAAACGGAAACCATATTTGTGTATAAAAAAGGAGAAATAAAACAGATCAGTATATTTTTTTCACAATTTTCTTATTAAAACTGAAAAACAGAATTTATTTTCACTTTGAATAGATGGTGAAAACAAAATCTTGATTTCAGTAAATTATCCGAAAAATACAAACTTATTTTCACATATTCAACCTTCATGAATCAATTTATTTTGGAGAACAAAAATTGCCAGCCAATATACTGTCATTTAGAAAACAAGATTTGTTTCAACTATATAATAAACCAAGGAGGCAGAATTGAATTTAAAGAAAAAGCATATACAATTTCTAATTAATGTTTTTTTTTTAAAGGATGGCTGTTAAAACGTTTCACAAAGGCGTTAAAAGTAAAATTGTTTATCAGGTAAAATTGACATTTGTTTTTACCCAATTCGTCTATTTCCACGATTTTATTTGGCCCTCCTTTTTGCATTGGTTGCAATTTCATTTTCGCGATTATTTGGCACAAAATTTCACTTTTTTAAGACTGAGTTATGTCAAGGCCCCTATAATAATAAATACCGTATTGTCTCCTATGAAATGTGATAAATAGTTAATTATTAACATTTTTAATTATTGGGAGTAAAATATTTTACTTAATTAGTGTATTTATTCTTCTTTTAATGTTGCGTGAACGAAGTCACGGGTAACAGCTAGTTATTTTATATATTCGTTTCAAATATCCGAATTAGTGATTTTATAAATTCGTTTAATTAAATTTTATAAAAAAAATAACAAAATGATATCAATAAATATTAATTACTATCCCTCCCTTTCTTTTGCGTTTACATAAATGACGTCATTTGGACGAATTTATTCAAAATATTTCCAGTTTATAAATTAAATTAAATGCTGACAGACGATTGAATCCTGACGATAGAAATGTGATTTTTTTTTTCAAATTTTCCTGAAAAACATAATTTAATCACAATCTTGTCTTCATTATCAATAGAAATAAAAGATAAATTCATTTTCAATTTGAAAATGACGAATAAAAAAAATCAATAATCCCTATCGGGATCCTTTTCAATTTTTTCCCCTTTTTTGTCACAAAAAACTGAGTAATTAGTTGCCATCATTACAGAAATGTCATTAAAATTAGAAAAAAATTAATATCTCGAAAACTAATTCGAATTTCAAAATTCTATTACCAGTTTTGACATCCGCGGATTTTTATGGACAATTGGTATTAATTTCACCATCAAGCGTTTAATATTTTATTAAAAATAGCCCTGAAACACAATCAGTCGTTTAATCAGTCGTTTCATAAAATCGTTTCATAAATTCGTTTCATAAAATCGTTTCACAAATTCTTTTCATTAGGATTTTATATATATAGGGTAGATATATTTCATTGGCGGCCTGCTAACCGAAAAGTACCTCAAGTAATTCGCCAAACTGTAGCGCCCAATAAACAAAAGGAAGAACGTTGCCATTAAATCAAATAATAATAATAATAATAATAATAAAATAATTAAGGAAAGCCCCATTTACTAAAGTATCATTTATCAGTAACTTTTAGCAATAAAATTTACAATATATTAATGAAAATAGAATCAAAAATAATCTTGGATATTTACATTTCTCTTAATTATGGAAAAGGAATAATCATCCTGATTATGTAAAGGAATGAAGAAACCATACAAATAAATTACACTTGAAACATTAAAAATCTCCTTTATCTGCAAATTGATTTATTATTGTAAAAAAAAATTCTTCATCTTTACATAAAAAGTGATTAGCTTAAAACAATGGATGCGTTTCAGAAGATATGGATTTGAAACGAACAATGATTAAAGAAGACATTTTAAAAATTTTGATCAAAATATTTTAAAACTTTTTTTAACGTCGAATTTCGACGGTGCGTTTGGGGAGATGCAATGCACATGCGCATAGGAGCTCATTCGGTTGCATTATCACAGGGGGGGATGTGTGCCTTATTTAATATGTTCTTTTATTGACTGAATATGAGACGCACGTAGGGATATACTATTTGTATGATACTTCATAGGTTCAGGAAATTTTCTTTCTTGCCATGAGGAATGGGGCGGTAATGTCAAACTGATTTGCATTTTGTTTACGGATTATTTGTTTGGAATTTGCATCGGAAATAATAATGTAATTCACTGGGGGTGGGGGATTTTTTTTTAAAATAAAATATTTGAAAGTTTCTTTCATAAGCACCCCTACTTATGTAATAAAAAAGCTTATTTTACTAATATTGTTATTATAATTTTTTCCGTCAAGTTTTGACGGGTACCATCTAGTTATTAATAATAACCGGATTAATCATATTGACCGTAAATATATATATATATATATATATATATATATATATATATATATATATATATGTGTGTGTGTGTGTGTGTGTGTGTGTGTGTGTGTGTGTGTGTGTGTTAAATTTAAATACAAAAGTATTATAAAAATATCAGTTTTTAAACGCGAATTTTTAAAAATAAGTAAAATGAAAAATTAATATAAAAATAGTTTAAAACTTCACTATATTGAAATTGTATATTATAAGATAAACTTTTAATATATTGTAGATAGAATATTTTCATCCAGTAAATCCTTCATGACCGGCACTCTTTAATAGCTGACAATTCCTTTTATTAAAATTTTTTCAATTCTCAACACCTATTTATTTGTATGCATTTACTTGCATGCCATACAGAAGACATGTGTAAATAGTGGTGAACTTCACTGTCCAAAAGTGTGCATTAATGAAAGGTTTAAAAAAATTTGAAATTTTTATTTTCGTTTTGAAGAATTTTTATTTTCGTTTTATTTTTGACTAGAAAAAAAATTAACAAAATGTTATCTATTAAAAATTTTATTACTTTCCTGTTACATGTATATTCCAATCGGGTAGTTTTACATTGCAATATACGAGCTGTATATTTAAAACCACATAAAATTAGTACGGCAACAATTATTGCATTAAGTCGAAAAAAAAACTATTACTATAATTCATCATAATTTTCCACAAAAAATCAGCAGCGACATCGTTGATAAATTATTCTAAGAACATGCCATCGAAAGTTTATTCGTAATGTCCAAAATTACAATGTGTAATGGAAGCTTGCTCCTATTACACAAAATAAAAAACCGTATACTAAAATAATGTATAAGTATATTGAATACTATTGGCCAGTAACTTAGACAGTAACTAATTCATAAACTAATTTTTGTACAGCCATAGTTCAAATTTCAAAATGGTTGTTCTTTGTCGTATAAAAATTCATATACTTAAAAATAGTTATTCGTTAAAAAATTATGAAATTTAAATTGTTATATGGCTTCAATATCCTATTAATATAAATTAGGAAAGTTTTAAACTATGCTCTGATACGTAAAACAGTAAATATCCCATTCTTCTAAAACCACAAATCGCTCAATGATTGTACATTGAATTTTATGAACTTACCAAACCTCCCAGCACTAAATATGGGTAAACACTGTTTAATGCTGGAATACTTCGACATCTCGGTAAGTTTTGGTCAGACAAGAATAGATTTTTTACTGTGTTGCCTGTCATAACATAAAGTGTTTCTAAATATAAATCATATGGAACACAGACTGAATAAAAATTTAAATGTCATATAATTTTCAAGAAGTATTTTTCGGTTAATGGATTTTCATGTGATGCAGATCATTATTTGAAACTTTATCACAATTGGATACATTGTATAATATAAATGTATTAATAGAATGAAATTTTCGCACTCGTAGTATTTACGGAAATGAAAATTCTCAAATATTATCTAATATAATCTATTAAAATAATAATAATGCGCATCTTCTCTACTTTGAATATAATGTCATATAGTTGAATATACAGCGTTAAGTTAAATATTTTTAACATAGGATCATCTTTAACTGACAGTTTAAACGGAAGTAAATTTCGAGGGGGGGGGGATTTCATTTACTTTTTATGGTAATAGAAATGTCATATTTTTTTTCACTACGGACATCTATAAGTTGTCAAATCTGTGTTATCTACATTATAACGGATGCTATAAACCAAAAGGCAAATTTTAACCACTCATACATCAATGCTAATAATTGCAAAATTGCAACTTTTACATCGTCGACTAGTAAACAAAATACTGTTTCAACTGAAACTTGTTTTATAAATGTAGCTTATTCAATGCCATTTTAAGACTTTAAAATAATTTTCAAAACTGTTTTTTCTTTTTGTCCAAATCAACTTTGTACATTATATTTTTACAACAACACAAAGTAACTGCTAGCAGAGTAACTATAATTATTTTTTTATTATTATTATTTAAATTAACTTTCAACATGCAGTTGCTACAATAATGCAAAGCAACTGCTGACAGAGTGACTATAATTATAAGTTTTTAAACTAAAGTTACTACAATTGGCAAATTAATAAGAAAACAAAAGCAGATTTATTATTATATCAGATTTCACATAAGATACCAGACTTTGTACTAAACTAAAAGCTGTTAACGTAGAGACATATTTTCATTTTTTGTTGAGAATAAAACTAATATCAAGTTAAGTAAAACTAGTTGAAAAATACTTAGTATTAAAATGTTCTCGTAATTGAATCTGAATGTATTTCATTTACGACGTTAAAGTATGATGTATAAATTCTTGTCCTATGTAAATTAACAGGGCAGATTATGTTGCCAGACGGTCAGAAGAATTAGGAAACCCGGTAGTGCAGACCTTTATGCATAGTATTGTCTTCATAGATAAGATTATGAATAAGATTAGAAAATGTTGCAGTTTTAATTACTTTTAAAATTATTCTTCTCTTCTTATTCTAAAAAAATATTCTATTTCTAATTTTCACTTGAAAAAAAGTAATATACATAAAAAAATCTGGACATTTTCTGCTTGTAAAAAAATCCCGATTTTTACTACATATAAGTTAAAGTTTCATGATTTATTTAGTGTTCGTCTAAGGCACTTTCTGTTTTTGTCATATTTTAAAGCTTCAAATAGAATATCACAAAATTCAATAACGACTGTAATTTTTGCTTCATATTTAGTTTAAAAGTTCATACCGACTTAAAATACGTTCCTCATTTTGCATAGTAAAATAATGCATGTAAAATATATGCGTGAAATATATGCATGTCCTAAAATCGCCACAATCAGTCTGTACCTCTATTCACAAATTTTTGCTTTTCTTAATTAGTAATAGTCTAAGATGAGCTAAATAATAAAACAACTCAAATTATTTTAACCATATTTTTATGTTTTTTATCTATCAATTTTTAATTTATTTTATCTTTTTTCAACGGTCGTCTAAAACTATTTGTCATCTGGAAACTAACAAATCCGGCATTAACATAGTTTTAACCACATTAATGTCTCATGGAAAGTTCACAATAAATATACATTTTAAAAGGAAATGTTCAAATGTTTTTTTTTTCTTAATTATTTCAAAGTGTGTTACATGAAGTTGATTTTTCATGTTTTCATAATAAAAATTTTATTTTTACGTGTTTTACAGCATTACCAACATTATTTTCATGTACTTATAAGTGTTCTGCCAATTACAGTTAAGGGTACACGTTACCCAAGTTGGGAAACGTTGATTTAAATAAAGAATCTATTACCTAAATCAAGCATATCTAAGATTTCAGAAAGCGGATACACGCATCGGCTCGGCATAAAAGAAATAAAGACTAATTATTTTATATATATAAAAAAAAAAATTCTGATTGCAGGTAAATGAAGGTTACTCAAGTACAACCGAGAAAAGGTAATCTCCCTGTAATAACTATGTCACAAATCATCGTACAAATGTAGCAAGTAGCATTTGAATAATAATAACGTTTGTTAATTAATGACATACTTAAATTATGTTTCGAACGTCGTCATTTTGATATTGTGATAAATGTTTATAATTCCATCATTAACACTTTTTTTTTCACTTTATATTTGGATCTTTCGGTATATTTTACTTTGGATACCAGACGGGATCTATTCGATATCGACGTCTAGGAATTTTGAATGTGAAAAGTTTTCAACTTCTAACGTTAAATTAAATTTTAATAGTTAAAAAACAGATTCCAACTCAAGAATTACTTAGTGGAATGTTCTGGAAGTTTGGATACAAATTTTAACATATTGGAACATATTTTAAACTTATAAAAATTGGTTTTTGTCAAATTCTTTATAGGTTAAAGTACCTGTTTATTTGGATTTAAATTTTCTACTTTGTATATTTTCTAATTAATGTTATAAAATGGTATTTTTTAAACGACAAACATTGTAAATGAAATCAATTTATAAAAGTTTAAAATATTGTAATACAAACTTACAGCTTATTACGCAAAATATTCTTTTGATGTATGCTTAAAAAACTACCCGAGTTGCAAAATATTTTGCAAACCATTATAAATGAATTTAACATTAGAAAATGTGAACATTTTACTTCTGTATAATTATGTATCTAATTAACCAAATAATGTACTGTTTAGTATCTGAAAATAAAATTTACCAAGGAATACAAAATTGATATCATAGTCTTGGTATTGAAAGTTTTAAAATTTGTTACAAATTCAACATGGGCACGACAACCGAAGCAAGTATAGCATTTACTGGTAGACGTTATTACCAATCGGTGTAAATCCGATACACATTCATATGTTGATTTGCGGTGGAGTTAGTGGTCGCGTATTACTTTATCCGCATTTGTACATGAAATACTCTTCACACTGGTAACATTTAAAATACTCAATTCGAGAATGTCAAAATTTGCACTAATGAAAAAGTAGTACTTGTGATATGAAATGTTCGGTTAACTATTTATGGGAATTCTACTGCTGCTATTTCTAACTTCAGAGCCAATAAAAAAACTGCACAATAAATTGATATTATAGTAGCTTTATCTTTGGTATGAGATGTCAAAATCAATCTTTATCACCACAGTCCGAAGACAAAGCTGTTTTTATTCTGAAATACTTTTAGCAAATTTCTGAAAGTTTAACTTGTCCGAAATACAGAAAAGTGAGCGAGCGATACACAAGCCACACACAGATATTTGTAACAGTGTAACAGACTGAAAAACATATATCCTGGAAAAGAAAGATTATGTTTTGAAAGATTTTTAGAGAGACTTCTCTTCGATTTCATAAGAAAATCTGCTGATGCAATAAAGCCGTTTATAGGCATTCTTTGATATTTTTATATAGCTCCTATCAGATTTTAAATAATGTTAACATTTACGTACGATTTACATGGATCAAACTAGTTTTATAATATTATGTATGTTGCACATGTTTTCTTTAGAGAAGCTCATTGCTTTCAGATAATATACAGGGTCATTCATAATTCCCTCCGGGGTTTCGAAACGTTATAGTAAAAAACGAAGACGAATATGAAAAAAAGAAACATATGAAATTATTCCGAAACTATTCAAGTTTTACTTACATACATTACTGGTGCTCTATGTGTGAACCCTTGGTCACACGGTATACATCCATGCGATAGTCCAGTTCCTGCCATACTCCGTTTCTTTAAATCTGAATCAGTGGTGTCAGTTCAACGGGCCTTTCGTAATAAATATCGAAAACAGGGACCAACTGACAAAACAATTCATGTGTGGAACCGGAAATTTAAAGAAACGGAGTATGGCAGGAACTGGACTATCGCATGGATGTATGCCGTGTGACCAAGGGTTCACACATAGAACACCTGTAATGTATATAAGTAAAACTTGAATAGTTTCGGAATAATTTCATATGTTTCTTTTTTTCATATTCGTCTTCGTTTTTTTACTATAACGTTTCGAAACCCCGGAGGGAATTATGAATGACCCTGTATATATTTTTTAAATTTAGATACATAAATAACAGTTTATATTTATTTTTCAGCACAAAAGAGAACTGCTCCGCAAGGAAATAATAATTTTATATAAATCAACGTGTATTCACTTCAATTTTTGTACTTTTTACGATTTTTTTTTAATTTATTAATATATCTATTGTTTTTAGGGATAAAATATATTATTTCTGATAGCAACGTAACTTTTTCCTTGCACATACAAAATGCAAAACGAAAAATAAACTATTATGTCAACATGTTTTTTTAATAAGCTTGTGAAATCATATTTCGTTATTCGAATCCTATCATCGAATTGTGAAATCATATTTTGTTAATATACGTTGTTTATATAAAAACTGCTGTTAGATGAAATGTAATAAAAGACAGATGAGCAAATACAGGGTGATTCATAATGAATGGGACAAAAAGAAAACATGATTGTGAACGTTGTAATTAATATATTTAGAAAATTCAAATTTACCTCAAAACTATATTTATTCAAGTTTCTACAGGTGTTCAATATGTGCTCCTCCTGTGACACAACAAATGTCTACACGGTAATAAAGCTCTTGCCACACTCGTGATAGCATATCCCCTGTGATGGAGTTCACCACTGCAGTTATCCGCTGCTTCAGTTCCTCTAAGTCCTGAGGAAGTAGAGGCACAAACACCTTGTCTTTAACGAAACCCCAGAGAAAAAAATCACAGGGCGTTAGATCTGGTGATCTCGGCAGCCAATGAAGACATGTCAAATCCTGTGGTTATGCCTTATGTTATGCCGATGCGGTAGTTCTTTACGAAATTCCGCGCGAAAATGTCTTTGCACAACAGTTACCGAGGAGGTTTTGTCATATTCGAAAACGCAGTACGCTTTCTCCTGCATTGACGACATTTTGTTTAACGGCGCCTCTAGCGGCGAGTTCGTCATTCGATGATTTTTCCTTGTTGCCAAATAAAACTTGTATAATTTTAGTTGCAGAATAAATTTGTTTCGACTGAATAAATCCATTACGGCAGTCACACTGCGCTATTCTTTTTGGCCCATTCATTATGAATCACCCGGTATAATATCAAAGATTGCATTGTGAAAGTCTCGCACGATGTCATTGATATAAAATTAATAATACGAAAGATATGTAATGTAGAATTTATTACAGATTCATTTAAGTAAAAAGTGTACACATGTTTTTCGTTCCTGAAAATATGTTCATTTACTATTTCTTATTTTGTGTAGCACGTAATCTACTCATTTCATCATATTAAATTAATTATTAGTTCATATAAAATGTTTCTTTTATGAGAAAAGCCGTAATACTACGCAATTATTTCTCAGAACTGTTCGACTGCGAGGAACCGGGCTGGAGGCTCGTCTTAAGACGTCCTCCAGACCTTCGTCGGACCTTTGGCCGAAACAAGCCCAGCGCGTCTATGCGTAGTCAGAGATTTCTGTGCCTGACAAGTATGGGGCTACCAGATTTCTTTTAACAATAACTTCTATTACTAACCTCGACCGGGTCCACTTCTTTAGCGCATTTGAGGGAGTTTTCCACGATCCTGAGAGTCCGGTAGTGGTCCTTCGTTCTCCCGTTAAAGTGTATGTATATGTGTATGATCTCCTCGAATGGGGTCGCTTGACCACGTCCTAATTTCGCCTACGGGGTTCTGTCTCGCGGGAAGCCAATCTGGTGAGGGACAACCATAGCCAAGGCGTGTCTGTGCGCCAAGGACCAAGTTTCTTCGAGGTCCCGGGTTAGCGAGAACCACCTTCTGCTCTTCTAATTATATGATATGTGTATGAGCCATTAAATGGAGTGATACATTTGGTGGGGACGACCATAGCCAAGGCGTGTCTATGCGCCAGGGACCAAGTTTCTTCGAGGTCGCGGGTGGGCGAGAGGCCCCTCCTTCTCGCCACGACCGATGAACTAGTCGTTCCCTCCTTCCCTAGTACTCGATAATTGGAAGATGTGGTTACAGTAATGGGATGCGGGAGTGTTCAACATTGGCCGACGACCCGGTTTCCCTTATGGGATCCCGGCTACGGAGCCGTTGTTCATTTCCGCTGTCCGCCCAAGTGTATCGTGGTGGTGTCCTCTGAGTTTGGGCTCCACCGTACCATCGCAGCGACCTCTGTCGTCGTTCATTTGGGAAAGGGTGATGAAGCGCAGGAGGCTTAGGCCCCCGCTTCTCCCCTCGGCCGAAGAGCACCACCTTGGAGGTGTCCGGATAAACCGGCCCATTTTGGTAGTGACCCCGTATAGGCTCACGAGAACCTGGAATCGGCGGTGAAGTACGGCTGACTTCGGCAGCCGTAGCTTATCATATCATACGATTATTACTATGTTTTGGAACATTTAGTTTTCAGATTTGTACATCACCTTTTTTGTATGATGTAGTCTTTCTTATCTCACTAACTACATATTTAGTAGAACAAAATATACTTTCTCATAGTTCCCCTAGGTATTGAGATTTAGTTCAATAAAATATGTAAAGAAACGAAAACCCACAGAAATTCAAACATTGGTAAACGTAACCTGTCAGAAGGTATAAATAAAAGCATAGAATGGAACATTAAAGTAACTCAAACATGCATTAATTTGTTTATTTAATCGAACACATGCCCATTATGATTGGTGCAATTACTTTAAACATCGATCACATCAGTCGTGGGTTGCTGTCTGTGACCATAATGTTGTATTACGTTTTAAAATATAAATATTTAGAAATGAATACAAAACGTATTTAAGGAATAAAAATGCTCCATGTGATGCCTGAGAAATAAATGAGTATTTAAGAGACATTGAACGAAGAGACATTTAACACATTTTAGGAGACATTGAACGATTAAACACTCGTTATTTTTATTTATTAAATCATGTTAAATTGATAATTTTTAACGTGAGGGCACATTAAGGCAGCTTGGGCTGGAGACGGAAGTTAGTTATTTGGAATTTTATCTTCTTTTAAAACCCTCTGAGCGCCTGGCGGCTTTCCTGCATATTTGTAAAACTTAAAAAAATTTAAATTTTATTTCCCCGTTTGTTTCTAAAATACACTTTATATCTCTTTATTTTACATATATCATAAAATACAATTTTGTTAAAATTCTTTTTGTCTAAAGCCAATTTAATTTGTTCTTGGGAAAAGGAAAAATACGGATAAAACGTTTAGAGGGTTAATGTTACCGACAATGTCAGTTATCTGTGGATTTTTGCAGAAATTTTCTGTCCACTTTTGGACAGGTGAAAAACAAACGGTAGTTACTCTTATCGCTCATTTTTGTTTTATAAATATCGCATAATTAAACTTTTTACATCATTGAATCGAGAAAAAACTGTGTTTTCGAATGAAATTGTTTGAAAATTGTAGCTCAGTTTATTGACTTCTTATGATTTTAAAAATAATTTTCAAGCATAATTGTTCTTTAACATCTCAACACTGACTTTTTGTTAGCTATAATAACGTAGAGTATTTATTTTTATGGTTAAAAATTTGCCAGTTTATGGCTCAAAGCAAATTATAAATCAAACAAGAACGAAAAATCATGCGTCAAGCATAGATTATGTAACACTTTCCAACGCTTCCAAAATAACTTTACAAATCATACCGTTTAATAAGCTAAAAGATAACATCTAAGTAAAGAATTTGGAAAACGCATAACATATTTAAAAACATAATTTCAGGAATTCCAACATATACAATATTCGGAAAAATATCCGAATACTTTTATTCAGCCCTGTATAGGATCTATAGATTTGTATATATACTACATAGGATGGTAAATTTCAGTTCAGTTAGGAAACGCGTAGCACAGTTTAAAATTCTCCGTCCGGAGTTTCTGTCAATAAACGGAAATGTGTTCGCGAACTTTTGTGCTTCCCTGTATAGGATCTACAGAATTTATACACACCACGTAATAGACAAAAAGCGAGTTAAAATTAAAATCGCGTTCAGTAACTTAAAACGCACTTCCAGGAATTATTGTTAACAGACAGTAGAGAATTCTTTTGTGTGTCCCTGTAAATGAACGATGACTGCTATACACATACTATTCTGTAGTAAGCCTCTTGTAATACACCTTAGTGATATATATAAATTTCAATGCGTTTAGTGAAACATTATTTAAATAAACCGCAGACGATTTTTCTCCATAGACGTAATGTAACGGAATTCTTTTGACTGTCCCTGTAAAGTAACTATAAGTGCTATGCACACCCTATTCCACATTAAGCTTCTTGTAGTGTACCTTAGTGATATATATCCATTACAACGTATTTGAAATTGTGTAACATCATTAAAATAAACCGCAAATGATTTTTTCCCATAGACCGCAATGCAACGGAATTCTTTTGAGTGTCCCTGTAAAAAAAGTATAAGTGCTACACACTTCCGTTGAAATAGGGAACATGCTTTAGATAACGACAACAACATATAAAAATTGCAGAGCATTCCGAGCATATTTACGGGAGTTAGAGCACGGCCAGACGGCCAGACGGCAGACGGCCATACGGCCAGACAAACCGAAGTTATAAACACTTTTCAACTAGGTTGGAAAGTGTTAAAAAGCAGATTAAATAGCATCAGATGTATGATAATACCGTACTTTGACTTTAAACTAAAATCTCTCACCATATAAATTTATTTTCTTATGTTGAGAATAAATATAGTATCAATTTAATTTAAATCGGTTAAAAGATACGTTGCATCGGAATATGCTGGAAATGACTTTAATTTTACTATACAACAGTTACGGCGTGATAACATGATGTCCTAATACATGTCCCATGTGAAATAATGGAGCTGAAATTGTAGTCTAGTTGATCAAATGGTTTCGATATACAAGTAGAAATCCTTATAACTAGCGTTTAGACCTCTACCGTATAAGAAAAGCACCGTATCGGACAATCGAGGATGTGATATTGGTGAATTTAAATTTTATTCTAAGCTACTTTGGAAGCAATGCGTTGTAGTGTAGTGACATGTCATTTGCGTTGAAATCTGAGGAAATTAAATTCAACCCCAGGAGAGGGAATTTATAAAAGTGGATTGTTTACTATTTCAGTATTTATTTAAGTTATAAAATTAAAAAGTGCAAAGTTTTTAATTTATAAATTAAATATATATATATATTTTAATTTTCAATATTTATTTAATTTATAAAACAAAAAAATAGATTTTTTTTCTATATTTATGAAAAATAATTTGAATAAAAAACAAAGAAAGTTTGTATTTTTTTAATAATTAATTAAGTATAAATACTAATTTGAAACAAGATTAAATATTTATATAATCTGTTTAATATACGTTATACTGATTGAGGTTTTCACGAAATTCCTATTTTTAGGGATTCCAATGCAACAACTTAACTAAATGTTGAATGTGCGCGAATCGTTCATACACGCGTTATAATGATATAGGCTTTAACGAATTCTATGAATTTTTGAGATTGCTACACGACGAGGTTGATCTATCGAGTAATTTTTACTTTATCCTATCTTTAACGGAAGAAAATATTGGATTCGCGAAAAAAATCGAATTCCGTTTTTCGACGAATTGATACGTTTTGGAATATCCTAAATACGATTTGACTACATCTAGAATTTGTCTCTCTGTTTGTGTGTTTGTATATGACAAAACTTTTGTGGGTGCTCTATCTCAAGAACTAATGCAGGGAATTTTATAAAACACTAGATTCAGACAGACCTTGATTTATATTTGTGCTGACTAGATGTTGGTGTATATTTTCCAACAGATGCAGCTGCTAAGCTGCATTTTTTACGATTTCCGTCATAGCTTTATCTTAAGATATAATGCAAGGGATTTCACCAAACTTCATATCCTGTTAGACCTTGACTTAAAAAGATCCTTGTTAGATTTGGGTGTATTCCAACCAAGAGATGTACTTTTTGGGATTCCAATACAAAGAGGATGCACGAAGCGGTCATACATGTGGTACAGTGATCGCGGCATTAACGAATTTCGTGTAAATAGAAAAATCTTTAACAGTCTCAATAATATGTATTTTTTTTCATTTTACAGTAAAGCTACAGTTAAGAAAATGTTCTGATATATTAAGTTCTAAAAAAGAAAGAAAAACCTTTAAAAGGTTTAAAAAAATCCACATAAATATTTTTCTCATTATAGATTATAGATGTTAACAGCAGCTAGAATGATTCTAAAATCTCTGATCTGGGGCAGGACGGTCAGAGTCTTGACGCTAGTATCATTATATACTACTAGATGGTACCCGTCAAAACTTGACAGAACAAATTACAATAACAATATTAGTAAAATAAGCTTCTTTATTACATATGAAACGATCTTTCAAATATTTTATTTAAAAAAAATTCCCCCAGTGAATTACGTTATTATTTCCGATGCAAACTCCAAACAAACAATCCGTAAAGAAAATGGAAATCAGTTTAAAATTACCGCCTTATTCCTCACGGCAAGAAAGAAAATTTCCTGAACCTATGAAGTATCATATACAAATAGCATATTCCTACGTTCATCTCATATTCAGTCAATAAAAGAACATATTAAATAAGGCACACATTCCCCCCTCTGTGATAATGCAACCGAATGAGCTCCTATGCGCATGTGCATTGCATCTCCCCACACGCACCGTCGAAATTCGACGTTAAAAAAAGTTTTAAAATGTTTTGATCAAAAATTTTTAAAATGTCTTCTTTAATCATTGTTCGTTTCAAATCCATATCTTCTGAAACGCATACATTGTTTTAAGCTAATCAATTTTTATGTAAAGATGAAGAATTTTTTTTACAATAATAAATCAATCTACAGATAAAGAAGATTTTTAATGTTTTCAAGTGTAATTTATTTGTATGGTTTCTTCATCCCTTTACATAATCAGGATGATTATTTCTTTTCCATAATTAAGAGAAATAATGTAAATAAATAAATAAATAAAAGTTACTGACAAATGATACTTTAGTAAATGGGGCTTATCTTAATTATTTATTTTATTATTATTTTTCTTTTTTTTTAGATTTAATGGCAACATTCTTCAACATTCTTCCTTTTGTTTATTGGGCGCTACAGTTTGGCGAATTGTTTGAGGTACTTTTCGGTTAGCAGGGCGCCAATGAAGTATATATATATATAGTATATACATACATATATACAAATATATATAATGTATATAGTTTTGTTTTTCTAGTATTGAATTTATGTGGTTTATAGATTTTGGTTGGCTTTTGTGATAATGATTCTGCAAGTAATTTTCCATTGGAGTTTAATATTATATGTATCTATATATATATATATATATATATATATTACTGGCGCCGGCTAACCGAAAAGTACCTAATTTACATGTAGTTTTTTTCTTAATGGGACGACGGAATAATGCACGGAATTTCGACGGGATAATGAATATTTTTGATGGTACCAGAATATTTTTCTGAATTTTATAGTTATATTAAGAAATACATATTTTTATGATTTGGTGAATCAGTTATTTGTTTACTTTTTCATGCATTATATTATTGAAGGTTGTTAGTTCTCTTATTCGTTTAAATATACCCTACTTACATAAAAATAGCGTGGGTTTTCTGTGGGGTTTTGCATAAACGTTGTAAAATTCAGGTTATTAGATTTTATCCAATTTTGCTGTCATAACAGCTGATGAAGCAGCCCTTTTCGTCGTTTTTTTTTTTTTTGTTACCTGTAAAATGTTTGTTTTTGGTATAGCCCGAACTAAGAAAAAATTGAGTACTTTTCAATTATACGGACACCATTGTCGCCAAGCATATATTTACATATATGGCTTGGTGTCGGTATAACGGAAAAGAACCAAAATTTGCGATCGATCAAATAATTGAATTTCGTTAAACATTAAATTTTCTGGTACTTTTCTATTATCCGGTCGACCACTTTTCATAACAGAAAACTATCGCCAAACTGTAAAATTAAACGCCAAAAATGCAGTCCGATATACTTGATGTCAGTAGCAATATACGTGTTTGTTACGTCATCAAGTGGTTTTTAATTCGAGATTTGCGTCTATTTTCCTTATGTTTTACTGACTTATTAGTTATTATTCATTAATTAAAATAACAATTGTGTCCTTAAATTCATGTATTTTATTTATTTATTTATTTTGATATTTCAATGCCAACGTTCTCCCTTGTATTTGGCGTTACAGTTTGGCGATATTTTTTTGTTATGAAAAGTGGTCGACGGGATAATAGAGAAGTACCAATTTTCTTATTTTTAATCTGAGAAAGAAACAATAATCATGGATTTAATTAATTTTGCAATATGCGGTGCAAACAAAATAATTTTGATTAAATCAGTACATATATCGCAGACGCACCTGGGTTATTTTTTGGCGCCTAAATGACGATTTTTGCTTTGTATGGCAACCTGGTGTTTTATAATAAATTTGAATATGTGTGTAAATAAATAAAATAAAATAGGTACTTTTATGTTAGCTGGCCGTCAAGGATAACTCTCCAAATCTTGTTTCAATTGGAATCATTTAAATTGCCACATTTTACGTGAGATTTGTTATTCATATTGATATGTTTACGTTTAGATATTTTATTATGATTATATTCTAGCTAATTAAGGTTTTTTTAAAGATTTTATACTACAATGTTAAAATATTACCTAGTTGATATTAGCTAATGTCAAAAGATTGGCGAACCACAGAGTTTAGAGAATAAACTCTATGCCCTCAAAAGTGGGAGTTGCCGTCTTTATGACGTCATAAGCAGAAGTAAATGTTTAATTGAAAATTACAGCTAATTAATTAAATTTTCGAACAAACGAATGCACGATAACAAATCTGTGTCCAAATATATTTCATTTAAAAAATGGTGTAATTTGATGCAGTAGTTTGTTCTGACGGATTGTCGAAAGAAATCGCTTAGCGTTTTAAATATATAGATTCTCTTCATTGGTCAGACTCAAACGAGAGAGTCTGTTATAGTGATGCTTGAAATATGCTAAGAAATCAAATAAATAAAATTAGATGTGAAAAACATAATTATTTATATTTTCTTTGAAATTATTCTGGTATGATAAATTTTATTAACTATTTCTTTTATGATTCAGAACTCAAAAAATATACACATAACACTTTACATTTTACTATTTTAAAAAATGTCTTTAATATTCATGATTTTTTCAATGTGGCAATTTAGTTTCGGACTCTCTCTCTCTCTCTATCTGTATTTATCTTCTTTTAAAACTCCATATATTAAAATTAATACTGACTGCACTTATTGCTGAAAGTTTAGTTTAAAATATCACATTTACTTGAAATATGTTCCGTTTTTTTTTTTTTTTTTTTTTTTTTTTTTTTTTTTTTTTATAATAAACATTTCAAGTGACATAGGTGTGTCATTTTCCCAAGTGCTGAGAATTCCTTAAGAATGCATTCCCTTTATATTGTCTGAATAAAGATTCAAATACATAAACCAAAGCTGTATGTTGTTTTAGTAAGTAAAGGTACTAGCTTAGGATATACGTTGAAAGGAATCACTATTTTATGAGTCATTTTCAAATGAACTCCTACCTTAAGATTGAACACACAAAGGAAATTAATTTGTTGTCAATGTACAAAGTGGCTGTGTAATTGATTTAAAATAATTAATACAAAGTAGCAAAGTCAATATTTATGAGTTTGTTAATTAAACTAACATTTAAAATTAGATGGTTTTGAATATTATTACTTTTAAAAGATAACACGCATGAAATTTGTAAAACAATTTTGAACATAAAAAAAAATTAACATTTTTAGAAAGGCAAAGTTAGTACAAATATTTCGTAAAAGTCTGAAAACTGATAAGAAAAAATTAAAAACTACTCCGTAACGTTTCTGAAGATTACATGTAGAAAAGAGGTTTTTGCTTCAGAAATGTATCTTTAAAACTCGGAAGATAGTTGGATTATAATGTTTCTGATTATAAAAGATTTTCAGAATTTTGGGTACGAATTACACTATATTTTAGTTAACTTTCTTGTTCAATAAATAAACATTTCTCTTTCTTTTGCAGTACATTTTCATTAATGTAAACATTATACACATATTGTCTTTGCATAAATTAAGTTTTTCTATAAATTATTTTTTGTGTGATAAGTAATCTAATAATTTTATCAAAATTGATTTTATTGTTAATTAATTTTAAATGTTAATTTTGGAAATTGCGCCTTATTATTATATTTGCGAACTTTCATAAAAAACAATTGTATGTTACTTTTCGCCATTTCAGATATTCTTACCTGATGCAGTTTTTAGTAATATAAAATAAAGTTTGCTTAAAGTCGTACAAAGTTCACTTAAAATGTATGGTATAGTTTAAAAAATAATCTAACACCAGAAAATCAAGCTGGATTCGGAATGAAACGAAAAATAATGTGTCAGAATTGATGGTTTTAAGCTTGATATGAGATATAAAATTAAACTACTATACAAACATTATGCTATATCACTGTCAAATAATAAATTATACATTGTATAAGAAATCTTCCTTCAAAAATTGAATATTTCGTGATAATTTATATATTTTGTTATTTCTGTCTGCTAGTATTGTCGATTTCTGAATCGAAATGAAATATGAAGAGCGTTTCGAAATGATTGAATACAAAAATGTTTAAAACATTCTCTATAGAATAGATATTAATAATTTTTTATAAAATCTACATAAAAAACAATAAAAAGTGAAGAAACAAACATCATCAACTATTTAATGTTTTATAAGGAATAAAATGCTAATTCACCACTGAATTCAATATTACCATTAAAGGATTTCCATTAGCGAGATGATTAAGATAATTATAGTAAAAAAAATGTATTAAGTATTCACTTAAATTATCATATAAAAGAAAAGTGTAAAACTAGGCTAACATTTTAATCAAGGCTTCGATACTTTCCACTCAATGATTAATCAAAATATCTGCTTCAATAATGAACATAATTAAGTAATTCTGAAATCTGGCGAAATTAAAGCCTATATCTTTTTATTACTAAATCTAATGTATTTTACCAAGATACATTTGCATTAAGAGCCCTAATGAATGACAAAAATTGAATATTAACTAATTTAGATTGATCTAGTATAAGAATATTTTTTTTAAATAATCATATTTTTAAGAAAAGAAAATCTAAATGTTCTAACATTGTTAAATATAGCAATCCTCTTAAGCCTAGGAAGATTTGAAACAGGTAATTTTTACTATTTAATTATCTAATGTTTATATTATATAACTAAGGTGTAGCTGAAACTTGTGTGTTCATGTTTATTAAGAAAATATTATAAGACATGATTTACCAGTGAAATTGTTAAAAAGAATAATTTTAATCATGTTAGACCTGTGTCTAAAGTTTTAGAATTTTGAAAATGATCCATTTACCTTAAACTTTGTATTAAACGTCAGATACAATTTCTTTTTGAATTATATATAAAGAAATGTATTTTAGTAATCGCGATATTTCTAACATAAAATTTAACTGTACTTTATACATTAAATAACCTAAAACTCAATATTTATATATATGCTTTCTGCATCCAAATAAAATTAATATAATATTCAGTTTTGTATAATAATAAAAAATATCATCCTAATAATTTTAATTTATATGATTTTTGTATAATGTTTTTAGTAGGATAGAATTTTTTTTATAATTTGAAAATACGATAAGGTAAAGGCTAGGATAGTATGCGCACAATTCAAAAGAATAACAATAAAAAATCTAAATATTAATTTTTTGCTAAACCATCAATGAGTAATTTTTACTTCATTTGTTTTTTATTCATTTCCATTGCTATTCTGTTGTTATATTGTAATTCAATAGAACAGTTGTAATAAAACCAAGAAAGTTATTTTGCGCAATCCGTCCTTACAGGGTAGGTGTGATTGCGCACATGGGTAGGAGAGATTGTTATTAATAATAACTACAATTAAACTGATAACAATAATAATTGCACTTCAATGACATTGTTGTAAGGTTTCTGTGAAAAAATATTATTGTATTAGGAATGAATATTTCAACCTAATGTTTGAAGAATCAGAAAAAGGAAATAATTTTAAAAACGATTAAAAATTTTTAATTAAAGGGAAAAAATTATATAGAATAAAAAAGCAACTCCAGATAGAGATTACAAAATAACATTAGGTTACTTGATAACACGTTTAACTTAAAATTAGTCCATTTTCATTTTTTACTTTTTTATGCAAATTTACCAATAAGCTGCGTAATCTCTACTAGCATGGAAACTTATGTGAGCAATGCGCCATCTCTCCTAAGTAGCAGAAGCGCCAAACTTTTCAATTTCGGTAGGAGATATTGCGCGGCCTATTATTTAAACATGGCCGCTACTAAAACGAACCGTTTAAGTTCATATTGTTAGTCTAGATTAGTAGCTTATGAGAAATCGTTTAAGTTTAAAATATTTTGTACTACTGACATAGTATAGAAATTCAGATGAAGAGCTATGAAAATTCAAGCACTTACTTTGGGAAAACAAAACAAAATAGCTATGCTTTATCTTAGACGCTTAAAACAATCAACGTGCACTTTCAAGTAGACACTCCACTATTGCTGTTGCACAACTACCTGGAGTCGCTTCGTGCTCACTCTACTCCTTCCCTCCGAACCTCTATGTGCGCATTCTCTCCGACCGCGCCATCTCTCCTGGCTTTACCTTACATATAATTAGATATTAAAGATCATTATATTTTAATTCATAAACTGTACGTACTCTTATTTTTTGTTACATTTCTTTTGTAATGAAAATACAACTTAGAAATTTTTATCCCGTTCAAGTACATACTTAATAGTTTCCTTTCCTGAGATTTTTTATATCATTTCGTAAAGATAATATCATTGGAAGTTCAATATTCTTTTAATAGCGTTCAATTACGGGAAAATGTTCGTTTTGATAAAAACAGAGCGTTTTAAATTGATGCAATATAAATATTGTTTGGTGTCTTTGGATTAGAATTGTGCCACAGTAAATGCTAAAATAAATGACATATTTATAGATAAAACATCCTAACAAAGAAATTAAAGTAGTCCAATGCGACTTAGCAAAAAATTCAGCAAACGAAGTCTCACAATTATTTTCAGAGAGACAAAATTTTGAAAATTTCCAAAAGACTACACCAAATTTCAGTCATAATGAAGTGTTCTGCACAGGGAATAAAAATAATTCGTTTGAAAAACTATTTTTAAAAGAAGGAAAGCCAACATAAAATAAACAATAATGATGGCAAAACCATGGAGACAACGAAATAGCAGTAGATCACAATGTCATCAATTTTTTTCTTGCAGCAAGCGTGGATCACGAAATCTTCATTGCATTTGTTTTATATAGCCATTTCTACACCTAACATAAACGCTATTTATGGTTTTTTACCGTGTAGATTATTTTGCTATGAAACTAAAAGTCTGTTGCCTGATAAAACTTTCGATATTGCGTTTATGTAACCGTAATGTTAATAAACATATGATTATTTTGTCGCTCATTCTTGAATCCATGCATAAAATAACCACATCCGAAATGGGATCACGCTTCCTTGTACGGTATGGCAGCTAGGAACCTATGTATCATTATGGTCTTGATATTCCCCCCGCTTATCTTTCTGTATGTAAAACATTTTAATGTTTTTGGTGCAAACCTTTCTTCTATAAGCTATAATATTAAATCGTTATATTTCCCTACATCCTACTGTATAATTTCACAAGCTGTTAGCTAAAATCAATTTGCACTTTGCTGAAAAAAATAAATCCTTTAAAGCTTAATATTGTTCGGAATTACATAATCTAGCTTTATGCCCTTCAAGAGTCATGGTATAGCAAATGCCGACTGAATTATAACATATAGATTTAATGAAATATTTTAATAAAAAAGAAATGTTTGAAGAATAATGTTACAAAAGGATTTTCGTATTGCCATATTACCAATTATTACACTATTTATAAATTTTCTCTGTTGACCTAAAATGACTCTTTCAAGTCTTATTTTTAAAATTCAGCTGAATAAATAACTTATAATGAAAAAGTTTGCAAAATAAATAAGTAAATACATATAAACAACAGTCAATTATTCCATATTCCTTATCGGCTTTAAGGTTCCGATTAGTTTAAAACATCACCTAAAATGCAATATAAATAGTGTTTGCAGTCTTTGGATTACAATTGTGCCAAAGCAAATGCTAAAATAAATAACATATTTATAGATACAACATACTAACAATGAAATGAAAGTAATTCATTGCGCATTAGCAAAATATTCATCAAAATAAATCTCACAATTACTTTCAGAGATACAAAATTTCCAAAAGACTACACCCAATTTCAGTCATATTGAAATGATCTTCACAGGGAATAAACATAAATGATTTGAAAAACTAGGTTTACAAGAAGGAAAGCAGACATAAAATAAACAATAACGGTGGCAAAACCGTGGAGACAACCGCAGACAAACGGTATTTTTAGGATTTGGAATTCTACGTAACAAAAAAAAAGTTAACAAAGTGCATTGCGTACGAACAAGGACGTATCTGGGGAGACCTCATAGGTGAGGGAGAGATATTACAGACTTATTGTTTATATGCATGGATAGATTTACATGCAGTGAGGAATAGGAAACACAAATCCGTCTTAGGATATAGATTACACACCCTGAAAAAGGAATTGATTAAAACAACAAAACATATTTTGTTGAGTACATTTTGGTTGTTTCAAGCAAAATTTTTAATTGAAGTAAAAATTTGGTTTTGTTGCATTGACAAAGAAATATTGTTAACACTCTTACAAAATTTTAACAAAATTTCATCAATTTTACTTGAATTAACACAATCTGTTTTTTTTTATCACAATTTTGTAATTTGTAATTCCAGCAAAATTTTAAGCTTTTACAAAATTTAAATTGTTGTGTAGTAGCCATAACTCTCTCACGTAACTTGGTTTATTTGACTTATATAGCTGTATAATTAAAGGATTAACATAATTTTTGGATAATTAAAACTTTTTTAACTGGGACGGACGAAGGTAGTTTTAAAAATCCCCCTATCCCATTTATTACTTTCTTCTATCCTTACAAGAAGAAAGTATTGGAGTCATGAAAATTTTCAACTTCTGGTTTTCGATGGATTTTAGAAGGTCCTGAACACGATTTGACTGTTTTTAGAAAATGACTGTCTATGACTCTGTCTGTCTGTATGTGACAAAAATTTTGAGGGCGCTCTATTTCAAGAACTAATGCACGGAATTTAATAAAACTTTATATTCAGTTACTTCCTGAAATATAAATTGGTGCTGATTAGTTTTTGGCGTAAATCGTGCAACAGGTGGCGCTGCTATGTTGCAATTTTTGCGATTTCTGCAATAGATTCGCGATTTCCCAAGAACTAATGCACTGATTTACATCAAAATACAGATTGAGTTATACCTTGACATAAATAAAAGCTGATTCGTTTTGGTGTAAATAGCCCAACAGATGGCGCTGCTATGTTATTTTTTTCATGATTTTCACTATAACTAAATCTCAAGAACTAATGCATGGATTAATTTTTAAATCATTTTCAGCAGTGATTTACGTCCCGGGAAACCCGTGCTTTCCCAAAGAAATACAAAGGTGCCCCTGAATTTACTTTTCAGAATAACTTTTTATAAAAAAAACTGTAAAAAAGGCATTTTTTCTTTACGAAATTTTTATTTAAGAAGCTCGCTCTTTCTAAATTGTTGTTTAATCGAAATTTTGATGGTAAAATTTGCAGCATACCAAAAATGGATTTAGTAAATAACAAAGCAATTGTTAGAGGGGGAGGCCCTGAAAACGTAGGGCATCCCCTACTTTTATGCAGAGCCCGATTAAGTTTGTCCCGGACCCAAGTCCCAGCAGCTTTTGAGGGCCCTCCTCAAACTAAAATAGTAGTTAGAAATGTTTTTGGTAGTATTTGTATATTTTCTTGCTTTTCATAAAAATGATCATGAAACTCAGGTTAATCTAAATTTTGTTTTGCTGTTTCTTTCTATAAAACTTTAAATATACCTTAATATTAAATATTTCTTTAAAAAAATCCTATAAAAATATTCTGTCTACCGCATCTTTATGTTAAGCTGTTTTTAGAGAACAGAAAAATGCACGTATGCGTTTATACAAGTAACTATTTCTTAAATATCAAAGAATGAAAAAAAAAAATCTAAATAATTTTATTCACTTTGGGGCCCCATGCCTCAAATGGGCCCAAGGCCGTGGCCTAGTTGGCCTGCGTGGTAATCAGGCCCTGCTTTTATGTTTTAAGCAGGCACTGTGCTCATGATGATATTTCCATCTTGTGCTGCGGTTCAGCTATATTTTTTATCAAATAATATGTGACAATAAATTAACAATTAACTACCTAAATCATGGTTTTAGACTTAAAAACAGAGAGATATATATATATATTACTTCATTATGAAAAATATCGCAGAATTATTTCGGATAACTTACGACATAATATAGAACTAACAAACTGAACGATTATGGTATCTTATCAACGATTATGGTAAAAAACTTAATATTATAAGAAGAAAGCGTTCATTGTGCGTGAAAAAATTTATTAAATTTAAATTTAAATTAAAATTAAAATTAAAAATTAAAAACTAGTTTATATTTCAATATCGGGCAAATGAATGCATACATATATATATATATATTTTTTTTTTCAAAGTATCAATGATGATGAAAAATAATTAATTAAATATTTAAAGAACAACTTACGGCTTTTTTGTAACAAAAATGTTTTAGAAATACTAAGATATATAATTGGGTTGCTATTAATTTTAGGCTAGATATTAAACTTTGTAAATCCCAAACAAAAGTCTGTGGTAAAACCTACTCTCTGTGCGAAGAAAAATGCTTTGTTTCTTCATAACTACCAAGTTTTAAAAACAGGTGGTTACGCCGATAACTCAGTTATTATTTATCACTACAAAAAAAACACACAATTTCAAAATAAAATATTCAATAGTGGACTGTAACTCATTTAATAACTTTTTAGTTATTCACAACACTAAATAAAAATGGTCAGAACCGAGATTTACACAAGTTCTCTGATCGGCATCTCAAACCCAACTCACAATTACAAGTTTTTTTTTTTTTTTTTTTAACATTTTACATAGACGGCGCTTCTAGCGGCAACATACCGCCGGGCCTTGAATGTTGCTAACATTCAATAATATAAATGCAATATAATTCAAACACAATCTCTAAGTGAAAAATACAATCTAAAAAAAAAACACAATTTCTTCTCAAAAATACTACACTAAATAAAATACTAAATTTACAAATATAAACACAAGAATGCAATACACTGCAGGAAAATATATAGTTTAATGAAACAAACGTATGAATTTAAGTAGTTAATAAACCATCATTCACATATGGCAAAATAACAATTTTTGTGACTGGCCTTTTATATGTGCCATTTTTATCTTTCAAGGTGACAACTCTTATGATATTGTCTTGGCTTTTGTAGTAAAACAAACAATTACACAAATAAATACTTTTTTTACCTGTTTACTTCTACCTGCGAAGTTTTTTACTTCAAAGGGATCACAGAAGTCCAATCCAGTATGCATAAATGCTCTGGCCATTGTTACTCTAGAAGCTGGCAAATCAGCCATTTGTTGCTCTGAATTCTTAGAATTTACCTTTTTGCAAGTCATACAATTGAAAAGAATTTTACGAACTATATTTCTAGCAGATAAGATCCAAAATTTGTTTCGGATGAGAGAAAGAGTTGTCTCAGCACCTGCATGGAAATACCAATTATGAAAATATTTAATAATACAAAAAGTAAAATTATGTTTTGAAGGAATAATCATTGGATATTTTTGATGATCAGTTAAGTTGCTGTTTCTCAGTCTACCACCAACTCGGATCACACCGTTATCATCTAAAAACGGGCACAAGTTTTTCAGTTTACTACTGTTAGGGATTGCATTACCCTTTTCCAAATACTGCATTTCCTTCACGAATGAAGTCTTCTGGATGTTTTTTACTATACAGAATAAGGACTGAGAGAGTTCACTGCTGGTTAAAGTTCCACCTTTGTGATACAAGGGATTTCTACAGTTATGGATGAATCTATTACACCGTGCTACTACTCTACATGCAGTTTTATGAATGAAGAACTGTTATTAATGATGTCTAAAGGCTCAACAGTGTTAACTAAGGTACATACTTGGGTGACTGATGGTACTTTCAATTCACGAATAAACAGCTTACTGGTTTCAACAGAAATAATATCAGGAGTTTCTACCATCTCAGGCTGTTGTAGGAATGATGGACCTAACCACCATAAATCACATTGCTGGATCTTGATGGGATCTAGGCCTCTAGAAATGAGATCTGCAGGAATTTGCTTAGAAGGTACATAATTCCACTGATCAATCGAAGTTAAACTTTGTATAATCGATAACCTATTTGCGACAAAGGTCTTTAGATCATTCGACTCCTTTTTTAACCATGCAAGTACAATAGTACTATCTGTCCAAAAACAAGTTTTAGAAACTTCTTGCTTTAGAGCACTTAAAACCTTTTGCATCAACTTAGATAATAGGACTGCGGCAGAAAGTTCTAGGCGAGGGATAGTAATATGCTTTAGAGGAACCACTCTAGATTTACTAGTGAGCAGTTTGATAGCAGAATCACCATAAGAATTAATAGATTTTACATAAATGACAGCACCATAAGCAAGTTCAGAAGCATTTAAAAACCATGCAATTCCACACAAGTAGATTGTTCTACAAATACAAATCTTGGGATATTGATCATATTTACAGTTTTTAAGGGAGTAAGAAAATTAGTCCATTCGATATTTTCTTTCACTGGAAGATAATCACACCAATCTACTTTCAGCAACCATAATTTTTGGAGGAAAACCCTGGCCTTCGTAATTATTGGACCTATCAAACCCAACGGGTCAAATATTCTAGCAATTTACGATAATACTGAGCGTTTGGTATACCTTTCACTTTGCTCTATAATTAAATTAAATCCAAAACAGTCTGGTTGCGGCTTCCACAATATTCCTAAAGTTTTTGTCTCATTGGAAAATGAATATTCAGATATTGCATTATTACACAAAAGAGAAGAATTATTTACTGACCATTTGTGAAGATCCATGCTTCCCTTCTTTAACAAAAATATCAGGTGTTGTTGGATCTCTTTAGCTGTGTCTAGATCATCAGCACTTGTCAAAATATCATCCATATATACGTCTTGAAATAATACATTTGCAGCTAAAGGAAATTCCTTTCCTTCATTTCTAGCTAGCTGGGTAAGGGTTCTTGTTGCTAAAAAAGGGGCACTCGTTGTGCCATAAGTCACCGTACATAATTTATACACCTTAACTGGTTCATGTACCTCAGGTTTAAACAAGATTCTCAATAAATCTCTTTGACTCGGATGTATCAATATCATACTGTACATTTTTTTAATATCTGCTACAAAAACAAATTTGTGCTTTCGAAATCGCAACATTATACCACATAACTCATCTTGGATTGCTCCTCCGTTATACTGCAAACTTTTTAAAGATTTTCCGGTAGAAGTTAAGGAGCTAGCGTTAAATACAACTCTTAATGGTATGCTACTTGATTCAGCACGGAACACGCAATGATGGGGTATGTAATAAGTGATATCTGGTTCTTCATATTCTATCACCTCTTTCATATGACCCATACTTAAATATTCTTGCATAAAGACTTTATAAAGATCATTAAATTTAGGTTCTCTAACTAAGCAATTCCAAAATGAATTTAAAACTTTCATAGCCTTTTTCTTTGATTCACCAAGACAAGATGTGTCTTCCTTAAATGGCATTTTCACCATGTATTGCCCTGTTGCAATTCTGGAATAATTTTTCAGAAAACGTTCTTCGCAAATTTCTGCTTCCTTATTTCTAGAAACTTCAGACTCTCTGTCTATATTTTCTATTTCCCAAAAATATCGAATTACTCTTTCTAACTCCAAATTATCTGTTATCAACCCACAATGTATATTACTTTCACCCTTAGCCGGAAGGCTTCCGCTAACAATATAACCGAAAACACTGTTTTGTAACACTATTCTAGTATTTAATGGTTGGGGGTAAATTTGACCTGGCCTTAAAAATTCATAGAAATTTTCTGCACCCAAAAGCAAATCAATAGAGCCTGGCACATTAAACTTTTCATCAGCTAATTTGATGTTATTTAACGATGGGATACAAGTCTCAAACGTTTTAGAGGGCGTAAATTCCATAATTTTCGGAACGACTAAAAAATCTAATTTTAAATAAAAATCTTTATCTCTATTCGAAATAGTTGTGTTAACTCTAGATCTAACATTAAGGGACAAATTATTTATTCCTGAAATAGAAATATTAGTCTTTTCGCCTTTCAAATTTAGTTTATCTGCTAACCTTTTACTCATAAAATTAGAGTTTGCACCGACATCTAATAAACCACGTGCTTCATGAAAATTACCATATTCATCTTTTATTAAACAAAAAAATGTGCTAAGTAACACAGTTTTTAACTCTTTAGACGAATTACATATCGTTGAAAATAAATTGCTTTGGTTATTTGCTTGGAAAGGCTGGAATACTGGAGCCGAAGCATCCAAATTAGATTTATTACCGACTTCGTTTTTAGAACTCATTTCCTGTGAAATTATCTCTAGAATTTCACCTTTATTTATTTTTTGTTCACGCGGGAAATGCAAAGTCACATGATGCCTTCTCTTGCAAATAATACAAGAGAATTTAGATTTACAATCAATCACTTTATGATTCATAAGACAATTAAAACAAAGATTTTTGGATTTTACAAGCTCAACTCTGTTACCCACTGACATGTTTTTATAAACAGAACATTTATGCAAAGGATGATTTTCACTACATGACAAAATACATTTAGAATTTTTTACGTCAGTTAGAAAAACTTTAGAAACATTTCGATAATAAGTATTTTTATTACTCGCTCTAGAATTGTCAACCACGGGTTTTCCCTTTGACGTATAATATAAATAAATTTCCCGAGATAATTCAATGGGAGAAAATCACGATTCTGCTTGTCTAACATTTATAAAATACATGACATCTTTATCAAGCGTTTGACAAATCTTATCAGAAACTATTAACTGTTTTAAAGTTTCGAAATCTGTCACATTCCTCAATTTTAAATAATAATCCCAACTCGTTGTTAATCGGGATGCAAATTGTACATATGTTTCATTAGGATGACGTTGTGCTTTCCTAAAATGTTCTAAACAAGTCTGGGGGGTTGGCTCAAATTCTCTAAGTATTATAGCCTTTACTTTTAAATAATCTTCTAATTCCCCATCTTTAATGCATGTATTTACGTTTGTTGCCCTTTCTCCTAAAAGATTTAGTAGAATTTCCGATTTACATTTTTCTGGGACATTTTTTGAAATAAAGGCTCTTTCTAACGATGAAAAAAATAACTCCAACCTTCTGGTTTAGATGGAATTTTAATCGTTAAAGTTCGTACATTTTTAATCAGAGAGTCTAAAGATTCTATACTATTTTTTTTTTTTTTCGAGATCACTTAAATTATCATTTTTAGTTTCTGCACGGGCCTTAGCCAACTCAATTTCTAACTTTGCATGTTCAATTTTTAATTTCTCAAGATCCAGTAATTTTGATTCCTCATTTTTTCTTTCCTCAATAAAACTGTTTGCTATGTCTTCAACCAGTTTATTATCTGCTTTATACTTCGAACTTTCCTTTATTAAATTTATTAAATCATAAATAGTTAATTTCGAATCTGATATATCTATGTCTAATTCAGCAGCAATTCGCTGATAATCTTCTTTTTTTTTGCACCTTTAAACATTGTATTATAAATACAATTCACAATAAAATAAATAAAACTGACGTACCTTTATCTATTAATAAATCTCCAAATCGAATAATTCCACATTGGAAAGATGTAATCCATTTTCTCTATTCTCAAACTACGTTCAATAATAAAGAATATCAGTTCTTTTCTGCGTAAAAACATTCACTGTTTATTTTTTCGTATTACGAAATTCTCCAGGTTAATCGAAATTATTTTTCTTCTGAATCAAGAAAAACTTCATCGGAATTTTAAATCACAATATTATGTACTTCAGTATAAACAATACGATGATTTAATTTTAGTCTTACTCATTTTAATTACTTGATAGAATTCCAAACACCATTTTATCTTCAGCAGACGATTCCCGAAAAAACATAAACATCGAATAATTCCTTTAGTTCTTTCTCCGGCGAGAGGAGACCATTACTATGGTTACGCCGATAACTCAGTTATTATTTATCACTACAAAAAAAAACACACAATCTCAAAATAAAATATTCACTAGTGGACTGTAACTCATTTAATAACTTTTTAGTTATTCACAACACTAAATAAAAATGGTCGAGAGCCGAGATTTACACAAGTTCTCTGATCGGCATCTCAAACCCCATTCACAATTACAAGTTTGTTTTTTTTAACATTTTACATAGACGGCGCTTCTAGCGGCAACAACAGATCTCATTAACTGTGAACAAAACTTATATATTACTGGTATCAAGCAACAGCTACATTTTGTGAAAACAATAATGCAGTATTAAATGTCAGCATCATATCCATTCTTATTAAACGTTTTGCACTATTTTGCTGGAAATGTACAATTTTCTACATTTTATTACTTTGGAATAACATTCCACTTCAAAAATTTATTCATAATTTTTAATTGTTCTATTGTTTATTATTAAAGTGATAACAAAATAACGACTTGTTCCAAAAAAATATTGAAAAAAAATCAATCAACGTATACAAGTTTTAGCAAAATGCGAAAAATAAATATTAAACATGGAAACTCTGCTCCTTGTTAATGTGTGTTTTTTTCTTAGTTAAATTATATGAATCAATTACATAATCCGAATGCTTATTTTATACACGGAATTTCCAAAATCACATATAAATATTTATTAAAAATAATAATGCTAAATATTATATATCTGGAAATATCTCAAATAGAACGAAAATTTCCAGATAACAATGCAAATAATACAGTGATGGAATATGCATTTTAAAGATGCAGTTATTTTACAAAAAATAAATGAATAAATATTTATATATAAAGCAATTATGGTTTTCAGTTTTAAATGTATAGATTATATATGTTAAAATTTTATATTTTGTAAGATTAAATGATCTTTATTAATGAAAAAGAATAACGGGATGAAATTGTCACAAGTCTCGGTGCGGGAAAATGTAAGAAAACAAGGTATCTGTCACAAACAACATTTGGGCTATTTCAGAAAGGTACACAAAGCTTTCGTTTTAAGTTACAAATACTTAACACTTTGAAAGAATGTCTCGTTTGTAAACCAAATTCATAATTCGCTAAAATACAAAGTTTTATAAAATGTATCTAAATGCATTTGCATATATTTCCATGTAGAATGGTTAGTTAAAATTACCAGTTATTATTAATAATTGTTTAAAATTTTCGAAATATTTGAAAGGTTAAAAATCATGCGATTATATTCTTTAAACATAATGTTCAACATTTTTCGATTTAAAAAATAATATGTTATGCAGATAGCAGATTAAATAATAATAATAATAATAGAATAAGAAACCACAACTCTTATTATTTTTCGTTGATATCATTGAAACGTTATATATAGGCATAGGACCAAACAGGATATGACAATATTATAAAAATGATATAAGAAAAATAAATAGCAATTTAAAATTTGATCTTAATATCAATGTTTGTCTTAATTTAAATTGTTTTGAAATTAGTTAAATTTCGTTTTAAGAATTAATATTAAACACAATGATTTTATGTAGAATATCATATCTTAGATAAAATTTAATGAAGATTTAATTTTTTTTAAATAACTTAGTTTGAGTATGAAAAAGTATCATAAAATAAGAATTCAAATTTTGGTACAAGAAAATATAGCATTTTTCTGATAATATATATTATATATCCCTTAAAAATATTTTCCTTCTATAAATATTTTCCTTCTATATCCTTTGAGGAGATTGTTTTAATGCTATACCTGTGCTGATGAAAAGCTTCAGTAGATCTTATATAATTACGTAAATGCTTTATAATGTTCTTGGAGAATTTTAATTTATCTTTAATCTTCTTTAATATGATGAAACATTAGTAACTTTTTATATTAATGATACTATCGAATAACTATTTGTATACTAGCCGCCACTGGCGACCAGTTTGGTCTCCCTTAAATGCATGTTAAGTATTGTAACACGTTACTTTTATTCATATATTTTTTTAATCCTTCGCCAAACCGAAAGATTCTAATAGACAAATCAAGAACTTTTGCCATCATGTTAGCATTTCGCATATGTATTTCATCTTTCTTGACAAAAACCGCTTAACTCAATTAAACATTTATGCTTCATGACCGTTTGCTTATCAGTTACAATATGTTCGCTAATGCGGAGATTCTTAAACATATTAAGTAATTTCCCGTAATTGGGTCCATTGCTAATTGGCGTATTTTATTTAATACCATTTGATGCAATGAAGTCTATTTTGTGAAAGTTTTTTGAAGTACCATATTGTTGCTAATATATATATTTTTTTTGTTTCTCGCTAACTTTGGCTGTAGACTCGTTTTCTGAAGATTAGAAAATCTATCATTATTCTCATCTAAAACGTTTTGAATAATTTGCCATAATCGGGCTGCATATTATTACACGTAAGTTTGGGTACAGCTGTCGCAGACGCACCGGCGTATCATTTTGGCGCCCAAATGGCGATTTTATGCGTGGGAAACCCGACAGTTTCGGCTAGATTTTGCTTGGTATAGCAACCCGATAGAACAGATTCCGTATGTTTTATGATAAATTAAATATTGTGTGTTCAAGAATAAATTGATCATGGTGTATGTTTTGTAATAAAATTGTGTGTTTTTTAATATAAAATAAAATATTTCATAACAAAAAAAAGTAACAAGCTGTTTTAGCAATCTCTAACAGGTACCTAAAAATGGGGTTTTCTTGCCAAAATGGCGCAAAACAAAAATCGCGCCAACCCCGATGCGTCTGCGAAAGCTGTTCCATTTTTAAAATGCTATTCGCGGGATTTGCGCCCAAATAACATAAAAGTACTTAATGATGTTATGTATTTTATAAATCTATATTAAATTACTGTTTTGAACGCAATTTGTCAATAACAATGGTAAATATGATTGGTGACTAATAATCATTTTCGGTGATATATCTTCCTGGCTCTCTTCCCATAACACATAAATACCAAATTAACTGACAAATCGTTTCGAAATTTGATTCATTAAATATTATTACATAAGTTGTATTTGTTTACATTCAGTTTACGGCAAGAAAAGATCTGGAAGGAAGTTGAGTTGTATAGCACATAATTATGGTAAACTTTGATTGTCTGACTGGTGCAAATTATTTTTTTTTATACCAGGTAGTGGTCCAAAAATTCATTCACGGAGAACTTGCTTTTCGAACAATTACCTCCATGGTTTAATATTTTAAACGTTCACGACGAGCGAATGTTTTTCTTTTTTTGTTGTTGTTTACTTTCATGGATGGAGAATTTGAACTGCAAACCTAAGTTTAACTGAAGTTTTTGCAGAATACATACATAATTGAATGTAAGTCGTCTCTCAAATATTAATTTATTTTGAACGATGTTTCCAAAAATGTAACTTTCATGCAGTTTTATTTGAAAAAATAATTTGAATAAAAATGGCCGCCTGGCATATGAAAAATGAAGCGGGCATCCCGGAACTCTTGATGACAGTCACATGACTTACGGTTTTATTATATCGATACAGAAAAGAAGTACATGTTGTACCTGTTGAACTGTTTTGACTAATCACTTATGATTATTTTTAATACTAGATTTTTAATATACATCGTCTTCTAAGAAACGAAATGCTTTAAAAACATAATTTTGTTGAATTTGTCTACGTGCGATAGGAAAGCGTGATATATCTAACATTCTTCACATGAAATTCTTGATTATTTTAATGTCTGTAATTTATTTTCAAGACAGTGGTATTTTGACAGAACAAAGAGAGTGCCATGTTTTATACTGTCTCTAAGAAACTTTTCAAAAATTTTACCAGTATTTATCAATTAAGAGATTCTAATATGTTTCGTATAGTGGGTATTTTGAAACATAAGTTTATGAATTATGTATTGTAATTTTTAATGATTTTAATAGACTTCAATAATCAAGAAATAAACTACAGATTATGTTGAAAGTTTCGTTCTGGGAGCCTTAATGAACAAATAATTATATGAATTTTTTGTTTATAATGAGAACATTCTTTTACATATATAAACTTTTCTAAGGCTGTTATGTCACTATTAAAATTACTCGGGTTACGATTTAACTAGAAAATAAAGATGTGCCAAGATGCATTAACGTAATTTAACGCATTAACGCATTAACGCATTTTTTCAATGAAACTTACTATATTTTTTTATTAAAATTTCTGTTATATACGCCTAATGTTTTTTAAATAACAGTAGCTAAATTTTTTGTCTGAGATAGTTATATGTTTGCATTGTACTAAAATATGTTTAGAATTTAATATTTTATTGTATGACAGTAATCACAAGGAGAACCCTCAAAATCAATGAATGCTTAACAACAAAATTAAAATCGAATTAACTTTCAACATATTGATCCAGAGCTCGTGTTATCGTATTGTGAATGTTTTAAAATGCGCAATCTTACATTTTCACCATGAAAGAACAAAAAATATATTAATCATCATAAATCATAGAATTGTGGCCCTGAATATAAAATGCGGTGCACAACGAAAGCTTCGAATAGCCATTAATGAAAACATTTGATTTCTAATGAGAGTTCAATAAACGCATATGGGACACAAACATATTTAACCTTCAGTCACACGAAAATAAGCTCATATATCAAGTTGTCATCCGTGTAATTCATTCTTGTGAAGTTCAATATGCCGACAAAATTATTCGTTTGGTTTTTGATACATTTGTTGCAATTTAAATATCCTTTTTATCTTAAACATCTTTAAGATAAGTATTTTCAAGAAAATATAAATCAAGTTTTACGAATTTTTTTCTTAAAAATATTAAAAGGGAAAATGCATGGTGGAAAACTAGTTGCATATTGCATCTAGAAAAATATACCAACATGTTAAATAATATTTTTCTTCTGTGTTATGTATGTATTAATTTATTCTATGTGAGATATTTTCAAACATAAGTTTATTATTAGTATTAATTGTGAAATATTTTATATATATTTATTCTTTTAAGTAGTTAGTCAACATATATTGTTATAAAATTAACACCATCTTTCAGGAATTTTCTTTCATAATAAATAGAAAAATTTTTTTAACTCATATTATTCGCATATTTCATACAATTTAATAGTTAAATTGACAAATGAAATACATCACTATGTAAAATTGTTATGTTTATTCATATTAAATTAATGTTTGGACTGAAAATTGAATTTAATACGTTGTCATCAGTTATAAAATACAGAAAACCTTTCTTAAAAAAAGTAAACTAATCGGTTTTATGCATAATTTGCAATGATATGCAATTAGCTTCTAAAAACACTCTGTGTATATTCAAATAGATAAAACAAAAAGAACAAAACATTAGTCAGTATTTTGTTTCATTACGCAAAGTAATCTTTTTACTATTTATGTGTTTCTAAAAACGCATCCACTTTCCTAAATCCTAATATTGCGTTTGTAATTCTTTTAAGACTAATATTATCTTTACATTATAGGACATAGAATAGGTTAAAATTTATAATAAAAGATTTTATCTAACAAAAATATTTCTAGATTTACAGTGGTTTGCTATATGTACTATAAAAATATAATAATGATTTTAATTTAAAAAGAAATCCTTGAAATTTTGAATATAGTTCCTTAATCTCGGTATCAGTGTAAGGAAATTCGCGCATTCTTGTTTTCAGTCAATTTAGATGTCTATCCACAGGATCGTTGGGAAATAAAGGAATAAATATTTTACATCAAGGAGATCATGTGGAAGTTCTTAGGAGAAATACTTTTGATTCCGTTTACAAATTCATAATCTTTTTTTTTTTCTGTTTTTTCTGTTTTTTATTAGCACAGAGAGTAGACAAATAAACGCCAAGGAATTTTATAAGCGGATAAATGACTGTTACAATATTTGAGACAATTGATTTCAGCAGGATGTTAACTTTGGGAACTGTATAAAAAGCATAAAACATTGCACTGTGTAACAAAAGATCGCTTTGTATGATAACCTAAAATTACAGTTTTTTACAATTTTTTAACTCAGAAAAGTGAGTATTAGCGCAGTGTTTCTCAACTTCGATGAAAGAGTACTCTTTTAGTAGCTGATTAACTTTATTACCATTTGCACGCTTATCTAATTAAAAAATATATATAGCTATTATTGTTTGCTTTAGTAGCGACTTGATCATTATTGGATTCTAAATCAAGAAATACGCACTTCTAAGCGAAAGTCAGATTGCTCTGGCCACGTATTTTATTGTTTGAGATAGCATTAGTCCAAATATCACAAAGACATTCCTTCTGAGGAGGCGACATTTTGTTAAAGTAAAGGGGCTCAAAAAAAGGAGCAATTAACTTTGGAATCGAAGAAGGGAAAGATTGTAAAAAAATTAATACCATATTCCAAAACATAAGTTTGTTCGCTGATGAAATTGTGTGATGAAAAGTTAACAATGAAATTGCTTTAGTGGGATTAAATATGCGATTAATTTGACTTAACTGCATAACTGTCACATGCCGAGCTTTAGAAAGACGAGATAATTTTTCATTAACGGAGTAAGATGTTGATGAATTTCAAAACATATGTCCAGCTTTTCCTTTCAAAATCCGCACATCATTTGCTAATATTAAGAATTAATAACAGTTGATCCACTATGTGGACGATGCTATGGAATCACAATCTTAGAGTCGTGACTCTTATAGAAATGCAGAAATCCCTGTTTTTGAGCAGTTTAAGGTAACGTGATTGTAATTTAGTTGATTTTTTAATTCTCTATGGTGTCAAAAAAACCAAACTATTCTTCATAATTTTGGTATTTTTCTACTCTGTTTTTACACCAATCACAGCATATTTTAAATTTTGCACAGATTATAAATACGAAAATTTCTTATTTTAAACATGATATTGTGACTTCATTAATTATCATATATTATTTTTCTCATTTTATTACATTTCTCATCACATATATTATAGTTCATATTTTGTTTTTATTTGTTTTTATGATAATGTTTTAAGGTATCTTTCTATACATAATGATATCAGTACTGTATAGCAAGGTGTTTACAAAACTTTGGGCATTCACTGTATATAATAAATACAATATATGCATATACTTTCACGGTACTATACTTTAATGAATTGTATATGCATGAAAAACATGTGTTGTATTATTGCATCTATAATTAACTTTAAGATTTTTCTTTATCCCATAACTTTTAAATTAACGAAATAATACTTATGAAATTTCCTCCAAAACGTAATAAACGTACGTGTCTTCAATATATATTTCTTACTCTAAAAGTAATTTAGTATTCAATGATTTCCGCAATGTGTCAATACCAAAGTTTTGAATGACTTCCGCATTTAGTTAGAAGCGAGAACTATTTTAATTTATGTGCATATTGAAGACCATAACGGAGTATTTTTGTCTTCATTATGAGAGTTTAAATGGTATTTCGAAACTAATAATATATATGAAAATTGTGATTTTTTTATGATGCGTTTAATAGAGATTATACAGATATCACAAAAAATTTTTGAAAATGTTATAGAACTTTGCACGTAAACTTTAACATGTGTTACGACTTTTTGCAGACTTCTTTTCTTTAATTTGGTTCCGCTACAGCTATTTTATGTGTAATTTTGATACAAAAGAATAATTGTAAAATAATTGCTTTTTTGTGTGTAACTTTTATTTAGTAGCTTTGTAATGTTTAGAAAATAATTTCTTACTTTAGAACAACATGGCACAACAAATAGCAAACACTTAGCCATCATTGACCGAAACATTTTGTGTTACTTGGATATGTTATTGAAATCCATATAAACTCATGCAAATTATTTTGCTGCTTATAAGCATGATAATTCAACTATTTCCTGATAAATGAATTAGTCATCAGTATTGAAATAGAGATAAATTTGTAACTTATGATGCCAATTTTGGAATTAAAAAATGTATTTGCATTACTATTTTTAACTAAACATAATTAAACGTTCAGTAACCAGTAATTTGTAGAAATGTTACAATTTCTAAAAATATATCATATAAAAACACTTGACGACTAATGGAAAATATTTATTATGGTTAAACTCATCAAAACAATTATTTTAATTAAGGAATATTTGTTAAGAATTGAATCACTATGGTATGCTTTTGTGATTGAAGTTGAATTGAGATATTTGAAACTGGGAGGCTATTACTTTAGCATAAAACATCTTTCAAATATTAGATTTATTCTAGTTTTCAGAGAAAATAAACAGACGGTATTTTAATCAATTATACTTTTCGTGTGATAAAGTAAAAGTTGATTTTTTCTATAAAGCACTTTATTTTTATGTATTACAAAGTAGAAGGAATTTTTAAAGCTAATTTATTTACCTCATACTAAAAGTCATATAAAATACATGCAAAGAATTATTTAAGGACACATCTAACATATCGAGTGATAAAATGAAGCAAATTGAACGCAATGTTTAAGAGCCTGTATTTTCATGAAAGAAAAAACAAATCTATAAACTTTAAAATTTTATCTCTTAAAGTAATCATATTGTATTACATATGTAACATGAAAAATAATTATTACTTTTATATGGTTGTTAAATACAGACCTATCACTTTCGAATGTTTTATGTTCATTAGAAGCATACCATTTAATAATAGATGTGGGTACATTAATATTGAAATTATAAAATAATAAATTATGAAATGTTTATTTTTTCTCATAATATTTTGCTAATTTGTTTCAATTTATTTCTTTTTAAATAATTAAAAAAAAAGATTAAATAGCATGTTCCAATATAACATAACATATTTGAAAGAGATAGGTTCTCAAGATTTTGAATTAAGTGCACCAGACGTAATTAATGAAAAATAACTGGAAATTAAACAACTGTAGTTAATAAACCATTTTAAATTTTATTTATTGCTGGGAAGTTCTAGACGCGTTGAAAATACAACCCGGTTACTGCCTATAATTAAACCACTCGAACATTGCTAGTGAGAAAGAATTGGATAAAATCCTATTTTTATTACTCCGTTTTATCCATACAAGCTTAATAAAAGTAAAAGGAGATCGTATAAAATAAATCGATCGATAAATTGAGAGTAATAATTAGAGTAATGAATGTTTGTGATTAAAAGATGTACAAAATTGCCGTTAATAAAAATTTCTAATTAAAATATTAATAAAATAAAGCGCTGTGATTAATTTACGAAGATTCTTAACTTTAAAGACAAACTGAATAATTAATAAAAAAAGTTTAAGTTATTAATTGTCACTTTAATTAATTCAGTTTACTCGCTAGTATAGACGATTGAATATCTAAGACCAAAATATACTTCTAGACACATAGATGCATATATTTAAGTTAAGAAAAACATTACAAGATTAAGGAAGAGAGAAAAGTTAAAATTTAACAATTATTTATTTACAATATATACAAACAAAATACAAAAAATTATGAATTTATGATTAAAAGGAAATTGTTAACATAGCTTTCACACCATAATAACTCATATATTTTTCAAGATCTGATAGAATTACCGAAGACATGTTAAATTGTTATACATATATAAGTTGGGTATATCTGGGTTATGCAAAGACAAAAAATTACACTTTAGCTAAAACAAAAGGGCACACAATAAGATAGATCAATGAAATATTTTACCGTCCATGACTGATGATGACTTTAGTTGCACTGGTACTAGAGTACACGGAGTCCATTTTACCGTTTTTACATTATTGTAAAACATTTGGAGCACAATCTAATTTTCATATTCCGTCTGCTTCATAGCAGAACACTTTGTTTGAGACACTACTCTGCAAAAATCCCAAATTGAAGTAAAGTCCTATTTATTTTTTAGATATGTAATTGAAGTAACATAAAAATAATTACCCCCTCGAAGAAATGCCGTCATTGGTTAGTCAAAGTTGGGCACAATCCCGAAATTATAATTTGTGTGCACTTAGTCATTTTCTCATTGAATTGCCTCGTGACAGTTAGGCCAATGATAGTTTTTTTTTTCAGAGTATTGACTACTGATCCTGGAAACCTGAGGTGCTCTTCAGTCTCTCGAGATTGGAAAATATGATAAATTTAAGATGGCGTATGTAAATTTCGTATGTGGAGTTCGCTGTCTGCATTGTTGGCGTGGTGCCTTTCAGTCTACAGTCGTAAAATTTACATAAAGTTAGTAGCATGTGTGGTCTTATTGGCCATCGTTACTGCACTAGTTGTAAGTTGGGGGGAAAAGCAAATATGCGATATTAATACCAGCAATTATATTCCATGTTATATATATACTACAATATGTTGTCTTTAAGGTGTAAATGTTTAAAGTTTGCAGATTTGTTTTTTATGAAATTGATATTCTTAAACAATGTCTTAAAATCGGTACATTTTACTCATTGTGGTGTCCCACGTGCCCTTAAGCATTCTGTATTTTCTTTTATGAATGCCGAAATCTTAAATAAACATCATAATAAACTGACTTTTTACTTTATTTAAGAATTCTTCTCATCCAAAATTATAGTACGTAGACACAAGTAGATCTTTAATTTTGTGTAAAAGCAAATTGCACTTATTTTGAATTTCCCTAAACAAAAAAAAAAAAAAATCTCACTGAAATTACTGTGTAAAAATAAAACAATTGTATTTAAATACATATATATACTATATATATTGGGGTGTACGGAAACTTCGCGCTGGTTGGGAAAATCAATTCGTACCGGAATATTATATAATTTAATTATTAAACACTGATTCCGGTATCAAATATCTAATAAGTAACGGATAGAATTTTCCGGTAAGAAAATATTTTCCAAACCGGCACGAACATTCCGGACAACCCAATATATTGCAAAACACTGCGCACAAGTTCCAAACATTTCATTTTGCAAACATGCTGAACATACTTATATCAAATTTTGATACATCTTTTAAAACATATTCTGTATCATATTAAAAAGAAAAATACATTTTACAATATTTCACTTCTTTTGAAATTACTAAAAAACTTCCATAACGAAGCTAAAAATACCTCTTTTAATCATCTGAATATACACATAAATTTAAAGATTTCTCGATTTTAACCAAGTAGGGAAATCATTAAAAACTACATTAGTCAAACATTGCGGAAATCATTAAAATGCTAAATTACTTTCAGAGTATGAATAACGAAATTGAGTAAATTCTCTTACTACGATTTTAAAAAAAATAGAAAGAAAATACTAGGATTTAAAATGTCTTTTACGGAGACAAATGTTATTAATCATTGTCTGCTTATGTGGGGTTTTAAGAAATATAGGCATCTAGTATGTATTACAAAAATTGAGAAAAAATTAATTAGTACATAAATATATATTTTATAGGATATACAAGGGCGTGTAGATTGTATAAACAGACAGTGTAAAAAAAAGATACACTCAAATGATACACTTAAATTGTTCTTAGGGGTTGGCTACATATAGATATTCTAACAAAAAAAATTAAATTTAAAAACTAACTTGTAACACTGACAAAATATTTTGAATTATCGGTCAATTTTATTTTTTAATACCAAACGTGAAGTCTATTGAACAAGTAATTTAGGATATATGCATTTTTGAACTTTCGAACTCCTATTGTTTCATTCATCTTTAATCGTTGCCAAACAGATTTCAATGCAGATAGTGTTTTAAGCATAAGTCAAAAACTAATTGGCGGAATGGGTTTAAATCTAAGTCCGTTATGTATGACTGTGTCAGTTAATTTATATATAGGTAACAATTCATAGATTTTTTTATTAATTTCGAATATATATATATATTAGAATTAATTTTCGAACCAAGTAGAAATTGTAACAATTGTAACCTCATCATTATTGAAAATTTTGACTACCATTATTTTATAAGAAGTTGATCAAATTTATAATATATAAACTTTTATAATATTATAAAATTTAATGTTGATTGTGAAGTTCTTGTAACAATATTTTCAATTGTTTCACACTACTTTCAATAAATAACACGGCATGACAAAAGTAACAAAGTGTATACCCACCCACACACACAATTCAATTTTTTTTATAATTTCTTCAGATAAGATTGCTTATCATGACTTTGGCAAAAGTAAACAACATCCTACCTTCTAATCTTCCATTACTCTTCCGTAAAATATAGGTTAATTTGATACAGGATGAACACGTTCTGAACAAGATTTTGTTTAATAAAAACAAACATATTCCAAATAGAAGCAGAAAATTAAATAAATAATGAAACAACATATAAATATTTAGTTCAAAAGGTGTTTAACACTAGAACTACCATGAGCCGTCATTTTGAGGTTACCAAATGAATATGTTCCGATTCGAACCAGAAATTGTTTTTAAATAAATTAAATATAAAACTCACAGAAATACATTAAATTAATAAGTTAAGTAGTTTTAAATAAAGTTTCTGGTGTGAAATAGTTTTAAAAAACTTGAGTAAAATTTCCGGTAGTACTAGTGTCAAGAGATCCAATTAAAACATATTTTATTGAAGAATATTTGGACTATGGCAAATTTGTATTAACAAGCAAGACATTTCATTTCTCAGAATAAAATTTTGGATACTTACAGTGTCGCTAACAGCTGTGTGTTTCTAGCAGTTCTGGTGATCTCATCATATTTCGCTCAAAACAAAGTATATACAGTGGTGGTCAAAAGTTTGGACATTTTTTGAAAGTTTCATGTTTTTCAACTTTGTGTGCTTGTAGAATATATTAATTTTCACTTAAATACAAATGTTTATATATCAAATTGAAGGTACTTTAATGAAAAATTTAATAATAAAAACAGTATTACAATATCGGTATTACAAAAAACGTTATGCTGATTTTAGTAAAACAAACAAACACAAATCGTTTTGAATAAGGACGTGTTTTGTAATAAAAGCGGGCTAGCTAATCACAAACACTGTTCTGAAGACCAATCAACTGTCTGTAACTATAGTTTAGGTATATTTTCGGAATGATGCATACTAGTACAATTAAATAGAGTATTGCTGTTTTTGAATATTTAAAGTCCTATTTTTTTAATTAAACTAATTTTAAACAATGTCATCAACAAGAAGAACTAATTGGACATCTACAAAAAGAAGCCGAATTGTCATATTGAGAGAAAATGGCCTCTCTTATGCTGAAATTGCAAGACAACTTGGTGGTTCAGTGACTTGTTCTGGTGTACGAAAGTTCTGTTTACGTATGAAAAAACGAAATCAGTGGAAAATAAGGCCAAATCAGGCCGAAAAAAATGCACAAGTGCTACTGCCGATAGAAAAATTAAACGGCTACGCCTTCAAGATAGCAAAAATTCATCAGATGCCATTAGATGTGAAATGAATGCAGCGGGTATTGCAGTAAGTTCAAGAACAATAAGAAGAACGTTATCAGGATTTTAAGTACACGCTAGAATTCCAAGGGGAAAAAACATATTTAAATCAAAAACAACGCGAAAAACGAGTTAATTGGGCAAAATAACACATTAAATGGTCAGAAAATCAATGGAAGCAAGTAATCTGGAGCGATGAAAGTAAAATATCACTCTTTGGTAGTGATGGTGGAAAATACTTGAGACGTAGAGTAGGAGAAGCACTTCATCCTGATTGCATTGAAGCAACTACAAAAAACCCAACAAATGTCATGATTTGGGCATGTAAGTCTGCAGCTGGTTTGGGCCGAATTCAAGTGATTGATGGCATCTTGAATGCCAAAAAATACATCGAAACTGTCCTGGAACCAAAATTGATACCTTCCATAAGGAATCGCTTCCCCAACAACGCACCATTTATTTTTCAGCAGGATTCAGCTCCATGCCACATAGCAAAAGCATGCAAAGTATGGTTTCAAAGTAATGGCATAGATATATTACCATGGCCAGGAAACAGCCCTGATCTCAATCCAATTGAAATTTTGTGGCGACGTTTGAAAATTCTTCTACGAAAAAAACGTCCATCCAATAAAAGACAACTTATTGAAGCTATAATTGATTCTTGGCACCATGTGATTACGAAAGATGAACTCCAAACACTCGATCACTCGATGAAAAGACGCTGTGAAGCTGTCTTAAAAAATAAGGGTTATCCTACTAAGTATTGATTGTGTAAGTACCCATATAGCACATGTGCTTCCCTAGGACATCCCCTGGAAGATTGACATACATCCCCAGGCATCCCTGAGGATGCAAAAATTTGTCACCAGGAGGTCCTCAGGAACCGAAAATGTCCGCCTCATAGCATCCCGGGGAGCTCCCCAGGACCTCCTTCAGGTTCCTCATCGGGTTGTTCTGGGGAAGATTTCAGGAAGTAATACCGGAGGAATTTGGGAGACTTCAGGGTCACTTAATGTGCGTAAAAACATCCGAAGTTATTATTCGTCGTAATGTAAAAAGTATTTTTTTTCTTTTAATAAACACGGACATTATTTTAAAAGAATTTACATAACACATATAACAGACATTACTTTTATTAATCACATGAAAGCTATGGTATAGATTTTACGGAATAAACTTTCTTACCGCCTACTGGATTTGAACCTGAGTACTTACGCATACGAGAAACACGCTCTAGTGATTACGCTACACGGCCGTTGTACGTGAGTTGTTTATAAGGTATTCATGTATTTCTTTCTCCTCTTATGAAAGTCAGTAAATCGAAAACATGCATATTTTTAAGCTTCGTATAGCAAGAATTCTGTAACTTTTATCGCATATAAACATACATACCCTTTGATACATATTCAATACAGTTTTAAATTGATAACTAGAAAAAAAAGGTTTCAATAATTATTTAAGGCTGTTCTCAAACCCAAAGGAGCTGCTTTCTGGCACATTTTTAACTCGTTTTTGTTCGGAAATGCATTAAATTGGCAGGTGGTCTTATTTAGAAACTATGTAATACTAGAAAAACTTTTTTTTTTTGGGGGGGGGGGGTAAACGAAGATCTTTTAGAAAACACTCTGAAAGTCGCCGTTTTGACCCGAATTTCCCACGCGGCAACACAATAAAAAGGGAAAAGGGAAGGGGTGTTTTATCATTTGCAACAACATTGCATTTTATCATTTTAGTTAGGAGCCACATATATCAGGGTCAAGGGTCAATGATAAGGGGGCCAATTAAATAAAAATATTTACAATTAAATAAATTAAACTATAAATTATAAATAATCACAATTAAACAAAATAAGAGAAAAATTGACGTTTTTATAAACCAAAAGTTGAAAAACAATTTCAAAATGCACTTTTTTTTTTAATTAGAAATATTATAATTTTAAATTTAGAATTAGAATAAGCAAAACTGAATTTGATTTCTAATATTGATATTACAATATTACAAGTTGTTAAACGATATATCTTTAAAAGCTCTTCTGAGTTTAGGCATGCTAGGTTGTTCTCAAATCCAAATTGGCTACTTTAAGACACATTTTTTAGTTCATTTTTGTTCGGAAACGCATGAAATTGGCAGGTGTTCTTATTTATAAACTTTGTAATCAAAAGATGTTTTCCATTTTTTGGTAAAGACAGAATAATAAAATATAAAATTATTAATTAGTTGAAAATGTAATAATAAAATACATAAATATATATGTAATTTTTAAAAAGATCAGAAAAAAAATTAATAGAAGAATAATAATAAAAGTAAATATGCTCGATATGATTTAAATATGATTCGATTTTGAAACTTACATGAAAATTAACTTTTACAATCGAAATAAGATTTTTTTAAATAGATTGTTTAATTTAAAAATGCTAATCTATGAACTGGCAAATTCTGAATATGTACAAATATGTAAATATATATTAAACTGTTGATAAAATCCTTATTTGTAACAAATTTTTGAATCCTTTTGATATCTTACTGTTATGAAAAAAAAACTAATTTATTAGGAATGATAAAAGAAATATATATATATGATAATTTAAAATGGTCAGCGAAAAAAAAAATCGAATTTATATTTTAAAATTAAATATTGATCCAAAAATTTATATATATAATTCAAATTAATATGAAATGATTAATTATTTAATACAAATAATAATAATAATTTAATATATAAGACTATATTTAAAGGATCAGAAGAAATAAATTTTACTAGGTATTTCTAATCCGTAATTTATAAAATATGGTTATATAGAAATATATATTAAACTTTTGATAAATTTCGTGTTTCGAAAAAAATAATTCTGATTTCTTCTAAATGAAAACAAAAATAGTTTATTAGGAGAAAATAAATCAATTTTATATTTAAAATTAAATTATTTCTATAGAAACTAAGAACGTATATAAGTGAAATCAATGTAAAATTACGTATTAGTTAGATGAGAAAGTAATAGTAAAAATATATAACTATATAAGTAATTGTTGAAAGTTCAGAAAAATAATTAATGAATGTAATAATAAAATAAATTAAAATATAAGTTAATTTTTAAAAGATCAGAAACAAAATTTTAAAAAATTCAATTTATATTTAAAGATTAATTTATTTTTTAATTATTAATATGTGATGTGGAATATTAAATTATGTTTTCTAAATTCAATTTATTTAACTACATTTTGATTGCATTTTATAAATTGAAAATATATCTAAATAAGGGTAATTAAATATTATAGCAATAACTAAAAGTTAAACAATAACCAGATGTGCTTAGGAAATAAAATAAATCAAATAATAATATAAACTTTATTAATTAAAAAATCGAATCACTTCAAATCAAGTATATTAAAAAAAAATTGTAATAAGTTATTTTAGTGTCAAAATCACCCAATGAGATGGCACCAGCACCGTCTCTTCCTAGGTACTTCCCCAGTAATTTCATCCCCAGGAGGCTGCTCCCTGGGAAGAATCTGGGAGGTCAGTCCTGGGGAAGTGATAAAAGTATCTTCCCCAGGAACGCCTGATACCGTCATTGCAGTTTCAGGAGGAATTTGGGAAGAACTGGAGCTCCTGGGGAGGTTTTCAGGAGCTTTGGTGCTATATGGGTATCACTTTAAAAAAATGCAAATCTAAGATAGATCTTACTATTAGTTGCATAACTTATTTTGTAATACAGATATTGTAATACTGTTTTTATTATTAAATATTACATTAAATTACCTTCAATTTCATATGTAAACGTTTGTATTTAAGTAAAAATTAATATATTCTACAAGCACACAAAGTTGAAAAACATGAAACTTTCAAAAAATGTCCACAATTTTGGCCACCACTGTATATGTGAAAAATACCGTTGTTTTATCTGTCATTAACTTAAAAGTTATGAAAGAAAATATAGTTCACATACACATGTACACAGTCCGAACTATAATATTTCATAGCTGCCAACCAACCGTTTTAGTTAAATTAAACCCAAATATTGTTAAATAAATTGAGATATTCTTCAACTACATAAAGATAAAAAATACTTTTATGGAAACTAATTTCACAGAAAATAATTTTTAATAATACAGAAAATAATTTTTAATAATACAGAAAATAATTTGTAATAATACAGAAAATAATTTTTATTGTTGAAATTGTACTCATTTGAGTTGAAATAAACTCTCAAGGATGGCAACTATGAACCTTTGTTTGACTGAATATTTTGATTTCGAGAAGTGTGATGGTAAATATTTACCGCTTTATTGTGTTTCATTTTGGAAATCTTAACCAAAAAAAAAAAAAAAAAAAGAAAATAAGTTCTATTACAATTTCTTGAAACTTTTATTAAAAAATATTGTAATTTCTATTACATTATGTATTTAATTATGCATTTCAAATGACATTATAAACTAGAATGATATTTGTATTAATATTATAACTTTAATATTCGTTTTATATGAAAATAAAAAAAATATAAGAAAATATGTATATCAAGCATTACTTTAACAGTCGTATTATATATTGAAATAGTAAAATTTAAAAGAAAAATGTATATTTTTTCTGGTATTGAATTACAACGTAATAGAAATAAAATTATTCATAATAAACAGGGTGTCCCAAAAGTCCGTGACACATTTTACAATTCAATAAAATATAGAGAAATTGGCGTACAAGAGTGCAGTTTGGACAATAACGTTTCTTAAGATCTGAAATTTTGTTTAAGCAAATAAAAAAATAGTTCCAAAATTTTCTCATAGATGGCGCTGCTTCTGGAAAGTTATAGAATAGGTAGAATGCCTTTATACATAACAATGGTGAAAGACGCACAATGGGTATACACAATGTTTGTCCAAACAATGGTAACCCACATTCCATAACTTTACAATACTGCCTCTCTTGAGTTCGATTAAACGAGAGAGGGTGGATAGACGAGTATTGTGAACTTCTGGAATGCGGGTTGCCATAGTTTGGACAAAAACTGTGCTTACGCATTGTGCGTCTTTCGCCATTCTTACGTATAAAGGCATTCTACCTATTCGATAACTTTCCAGAAGCAGCGCCATCTATGAGAAGTTTTTGAAACTATTCTTTTATTCCCTTAAACAAAATTTCAGATCAGGAGAAGCATTTTCTTCCAAAGCACATCGTTTTACGTCAATTTATTGATCGTCTATTAAATTTAAAAATGTGCCAAGGACTTTGGGGCCACCCTGTACTTTTAAAAACTCTGCGCAGCACTTACTAAGTACACCCTAATAGGATACGCTTCTAAATCAATTTTTTTATATATATTCAAGATGTAACGTTTGCCAAAATAATATTATCAGTTCAATTCAACGATACTGAATTTAAAATGTGCTTACTTTTCTAAATCCTTACATAATAACTGTAATACATTAATTTCAATAACTGCTTTTGTTGTTTGTAATATGCGACATTACATAAAATCACTTCAAAAATAAGCCAAAAGTTTTTTATGTTCAATAATGCAATAAATTATCTAAATATTTTTACACGGGAGCATAACGGGTATATCGCATTGCGTAGTTATCTTAATGATACACGTTAAATTTCGTCAAAATATTTGTACATGTATTTATTTCCTTTGTCGAGTTTTTTGTAGTAAGAAACAATTGTAACTTTTCTTCAATATTTTACTATTAACAATATAATTTTAATATTCCGTTTTTGGGGATCATAGATGAATTTAAAGAACAAAAAATTATCATGATTTATTAGTGTAAAATTTTATTTTTTAAATAGAATGCTATCTTTGCAGTACTGCCAAGTCTCCGGCTTTTTCGATACCGGTAATTTAGTTCAGAAAAAGTTGATTTACTCAATCAGATCATTTTGTGATTTACTAGATCATCGTTTTCTCTAAGAAAATACTGGTGTACAAAAAGCCGGAGACTTGGCAACTCTGTCTTTGTCACCGTATATCAGTTAAAAAAGTTTATTTTATCGGTATTCAAATGCAAAATATTTTTTTAGTAAAGTGCAAACACTTTAAAGATGTTTTTTATTCAATTGTAAAAATTGTTTGTCTGCCATAGTATTACAACAAGCATATTCATAAAAATGAATGTGAAATTGCTGAAAACCTAAAGTATTTCTTTAAAGTCTTAAAATATATATAAGCTGAGGGCTATTTTACCATTTGCCGATTTGCAAAAAAAAAAAAAAAAAAAAAAAAAAAAATTAAATACTGTACATTTTGAAAAATATTTTTCTGCAAACTATTTAAACTTTTTCAAACGTTTCGTATTTTACAAATTTTGAAATTAGGGAGAATTTATCTTAAATCATTTTGCATATTAGCGTCTAGTCATAGATGTGTGATTGCTCATTCATCCTGTTCGTATACAATATGGAAATTTTGTTTGAGAAAATAATTTCTTTCAATAATTTTTCTACATAAATAAGAATCAAAAAGATAATATAATGATTTATAGCTGAAGTTTAAAATTACAATAACAAAATATTAATACAATTATATTTAAAATTTTGAAAATTCTTTTTTAAATTAAAAATTACTTATCAGCCAGTGCAATCAACTGTAAATTGTAAAACTAAGAAATGCATAACATATTTGCATTGCATATTAAAATTTAAATAAGAGACAATTATTCGCAAATTGATTTAAATCATGCATTTCTAACACAAAATTGAATGTCTAAATTTATTAGAACTATATTCATTTCAATGATTGACTAATCCCATCTGAAATATGTAGTCTGGTAAATATTAGGTTACTAAGATTTGAAAATCATTAGAAATTTACTGTTTTTCGAAGAAGACATTGGATGAAGAAAAGTTTTGGCAATCAATTCTGTTTATTACATTAGCATTTAATACTAGAACCACATAAGGATATTAGATGGATTTTCCTTGAAATAATTTCATGCTACTATACAATAAATACGCAGCAAAAAAAAAAAGAGTCTTTCCGGCCTGTACCGGGAGAAAAATATAGCTATCCTATTTGTTCGTTTTAAAATTTTAGCTAATGTTGTTACAAACAGCAAGCTAAAATTCAAAGAACACTATTACAGAAGATTCGTTAATACTGAATTTTAATGATAAATTTGCCAAATTAGTCAACTATATCAAAGTTGGCTTCATTTATTAAAACTTACTTTGGTCGCCAAATTTGGCGATATTTCGCCAAGTATCGCCAAGTTTGGTGAGAATTTGGCGCTAACGGATATGAATATATAGTTTTATGCGTATGATTGAGAAATGATTAGAACAATAAAAGATAATAATTTGCGAGAAATCGCGTTCACTAAAACTCATAAATTAGTCGTTGGTTTTTTGTAATGTGCTGTCTTGTTTCAAAATCCCAACCACCCTAGAATTTCAAACTGCTCTATCTCAGGCATTTTTTAAGATAGAGATAAAGCAAAAAGTGCTCCGGAATTCTAGTATCAAGGCTTAACACTTGAACAAAAAGTAAATTTGAATCTTTAACTTTTTTGTATATTTATTTTAGTTTTAAATCTTTCAGTGGCCGCCATTTTGGAACAAGACGGCGGAGCAAGCTGACCAACGAACTCGGTCGAGACATTGGTGAGCTAAATACACACAATTAGTTTCATCCAAATTGATTTATGAATACGAGTGTTATCGTATGACATAGATCAAATATATATATATATATATATATATATATATATATATATTAATGTTATATAAAAAATGTATTTCCTTCGCAAATCCTTCACATTTATTTCGCATTAGTCCTTTAAATTAATCTAACTTCTGACATGGTCAGTATTTCCTTAATTCTTAATAATATGTATTCCTATTTAATGTCCTTTTAAAAATATTAACCCGTATATTAATAATTATCTTATTCCAAATCTTAATCTAAAATTTTAAGTTCATTCGTAACTTTTATCAGCTCCCCAATCTATAAAATTCCGAGAGACGCTTTCTCATTTCGAATGTTTTTAAAAGCCATTTTTTATTATTATTATTCCATGCTCGGTTTCGCGCGCTAGGTATTTTTCACTTCAAAATTAATGCGTGGCTCGAGAGGGATTCTTTCGCGTTAGAGCTTCTCCCTCGCGCCTCATTCGCTGGGCTGGAGCTCGCCTCTCACTCATTGGTTTGTTCACACGTGACGTCGTATTTCGGTATCTCTACGCTCGTGAACAAAACTCGCTAGCACGCTTTGGAGTGCGGATTTTTGACGTGTTTGGAAGTGTAACCAAATGGGTATCTGGTGTTGTAGTCACGTAGAATTTTCATTCAGTTCTTTAAGATCTTTTAAAATGATGTAGTGAGCCATCGTGAAGCCTGAGGGCTATAAGTTTATACCTGTGGGAACTGTTACTGCATCGCTCTTATCATAAATAAACGATTTGTCTGCAAAGTGGCTGGTCTTATTGAAGAAACTGTTGTGGAATCTCATTATTGCCTCACTTCTTCGCCATGATTATTGATATCGACTGCAACCTTCTATATCTTTAACAAACTGTCATTTTCTCGTGGAATATTACATCTCGTGTTATCTCATCTTCGTAAAAACACCATATATATATATATATATATATATATATATATATATATATATAGAGAGAGAGAGAGAGAGAGAGAGAGAGAGAATGATGAATTAATAAATTAAAGGAAAAATTAACTTCGATTTCTTTGAAAAAAATCAGCTTTAGAAACTGTTGTTTTTAGTGTATTTCACCATAGTTGAAAATTGTTTAATACTGCGGTTTGACTGCCGGGCTGTCTATCTACTCGCGCTCTAACCTTCGTAAATATAATTGGTTGCCTCGAAATTGACATACGTTAGGGATGTTTACAAAATAATGTTTCATATTGAAATTTTAGTGTATAAGATTTATAGTTCATTTACAAGGACATATGAAAGTACATTTTACAATATTGTATATTGTGTCTGTACAACATCCATTCTATAGAATATGTTGTCCGTAACATTCATCTTAATTTACAGGGACACATAAAAGACAATGTTTGCAGAACGATCTATGAATGATAGTTGCGTTTTAAGTTTTAGTAAGATTTTTTTTATTTAACTAAACTCTAATGTATTGTATGGTGTGTATACATTTTATAGATTATATTCAGGATAGTAAACCAGAAATCGTAAACTATAATACATATAAATGCGAACTAATTAAAGTGTGTTTCTAATTGTGCTATACATTTACACTGTTAAAAATTTGCAGCAAACCATTTTTATAGAAATAGGTTACATAACCGTAATTTAGCGCTATTGTGACCATGTTATTGCCCATATTATGGTCAGAATAGAGTTAAATTACGGTTATGTAACCGTTTTCAACAAAAACGGTCAAATGGTTGGACAGTTTGCTGCAAATTTTTAACAGTGTACAAGCCGAACTATATTTTACTATATATAGTGAAATAAATAAATTTTATTCACAGATGGGCTTTGCAAAAGAAATTTGACTCATTGCCAACTGTGCAGAAGTGCGTTTTTAATTGTGCTGAGTGTTTTATTCTTAATTCAATTTTTATCACAATAGGTACTGTTAATAAACATATTTAGATCAGTTACAGGTTTGGACAAATCAATGTAGAATATATTATCGTTTATGACGGTAATTATTGAAAGTGAACGTCTAACAGTATTATAGATGTTTATAGGTGAATTTTTGAATACTGTGTAGTAGGTTCAAAACTTCAAATATCATACACAAAGCTACACAAAAGTATTAAAATACCGAAACTATAACCACAAATTGCTGAAATGGGGTTTTAACTGTGATATACATTTTTTAATGTATTTAATTTGATATCTTTATTCCCCAAACCAAAAGACAGAGTAAAATATAGATGTCTAAAATTGTTTCATTATATACGCATAAGGCATGATTGCTATTTCTTTTTTTATTCATTTACGTCAAAACTTATCAGTTTAATAATGAATAAATAAACTGTCGAGTTTCACAGCTTATATATTAGGAAATAAAAAAGTCGAAAATCGAAACAAAATATACTTTAACCAGAAATTGATTCTGTAAATTTAAAATTTAGAAAATGCAGCTCATTCCGCTAAATTGGTTTTAAGCTATTCCTAAAAATCTATCCGTATTGCAGTTTGTTTTGTAATAAAAAAATTAATTGACATTAGGAGTTACAAATTTTTCATATGCATAATTCATAAATTACTTAATCGAATGATACACAAAAGTATTAAAATACCGAAACTATAACCGCAAATTGCTGAAATGTGGTTTTAACTGTGATATACCTTTTTTAATGTATTTAATTTGATATCTTTATTCACCAAACCAAAAGACTGAGAAAAATATAGATGTCTAAAATTGTTTCATTATATACGCATAAGGCATGATTGCTATTTTCTTTTTTATTCATTTACGTCAAAACTTATGTGTTTAACCCTGTAATGCATCAATTATTTGTCTATTCCAACAGAAATTCTCCCTTCCACTGACCGTTGCTAGAAGACTGAAATTGAGAGATCAGTAACACCTATATAGTCTGTTGGAGAAGATATCTCCTAAAGGCAGTGGCATGCTGTAAGGGTTGAAATTTATTTTCATTAGCTGTGAGCAGGGTTTTAGTAAAGTCTAGTAAAGTCCGCTTTGAGGCAGTCGTGTGCATTACAGGGTTAATAATGAATAAATACACTGTCTAGTTTCACAGCATATATATTAGGAAATAAAACAGTCGAAAATCGAAACAAAATATACTTTAACCAGAAATTGATTCTATAAATTTAAAATTTAGAAAATGCAGCTCATTCCGCTAAACTGGTTTTAAGCTACTCCTAAAAATATATCCGTATTGCAGTTTGTTTTGTAATAAAAAAATTAATTAACTTTAGGAGTTCCAAATTTTTCATATGCATAATTCATAAATTACTTCATCGAATGATACACAAAAGTATTAAAATACCGAAACTATAACCGCAAATTACTGAAATGGGGTTTTAACTGTGATATACCTTTTTTAGTGTATTTAATTTGATATCTTTATTCACCAAACCAAAAGACTAAGTAAAATATAGATGTCTAAAATTGTTTCATTATATACGCATAAGGCATGATTGCTATTTCCTTTTTTATTCATTTACGTCAAAACGTATCTGTTTAATATTGAATAAATAAACTGTCTAGTTTCACAGCTTATATATTAGGAAATAAAAAAGTCGAAAATCGAAACAAAATATAATTTAACCAGAAATTGATTCTATAAATTTAAAATTTAGAAAATGCAGCTCATTCCGCTAAATTGGTTTTAAGCTATGCCTAAAAATCTATCCGTATTGCAGTTTGTTTTGTAAACAAAAAATTAATTAACATTAGGAGTTCCAAATTTTTCATATGCATAATTCATAAATTACTTCATAGAATGATACACAAAAATATTAAAATACCGAAACTATAACCGCAAATTGCTGAAATGGGGTTTTAACTGTGATATACCTTTTCCAATGTATTTAATTTGATATCTTTATTCCCCAAACCAAAAGACAGAGTAAAATATAGATGTCTAAAATTGTTTCATTATATACGCATAAGGCATGATTGCTATTTCCTTTCTTATTCATTTACGTCAAAACTTATCTGTTTAACCCTGTAATGCATCAATTATTTGTCTATTCCAACAAAAATTCTTCCTTCCACTGACCGTTGCTAGAAGACTGAAGTTGAGAGATCAGTAACACCTATATAGTCTGTATAGAAGATATCTCCTAAAGGCAGTGGCATGCTGTAAGGGTTGAAATTTATTTTCTTTAGCTGTGAGCAGGGTTTTAGTAAAGTCTAGTAAAGTCCGCCTTGAGGCAGTCGTGTGCATTACAGGGTTAATAATGAATAAATACACTGTCTAGTTTCACAGCTTATATATTAGGAAATAAAATAGTTGAAAATCGAAACAAAATATACTTTAACCAGAAAAAGATTCTATAAATTTAAAATTTAGAAAATGCAGCTCATTCCGCTAAATTGGTTTTAAGCTATGCCTAAAAATCTATCCGTATTGCAGTTTGTTTTGTAATAAAAAAATTAATTAACATTAGGAGTTCCAAATTTTTCATATGCATAATTCCTAAATTACTTCATCGAATGATACACAAAAGTATTAAAATACCGAAACCATAACCGCAAATTGCTGAAATGGGGTTTTAACTGTGATATACCTTTTTTAATTAATTTAATTTGATATCTTTATTCACCAAACCAAAAGACTGAGAAAAATATAGATGTCTAAAATTGTTTCATTATATACGCATAAGGCATGATTACTATTTTCTTTTTTATTCATTTACGTCAAAACTTATCTGTTTAACCCTGTAATGCAACAATTATTTGTCTATTCCAACAGAAATTCTTCCTTCCACTGACCGTTGCTAGAAGACTGAAGTTGAGAGATCAGTAACACCTATATAGTCTGTTGGAGAAGATATCTCCTAAAGGCAGTGGCATGCTGTAAGGGTTGAAATTTATTTTCATTAGCTGTGAGCAGGGTTTTAATAAAGTCTAGTAAAGTCCGCCTTGAGGCAGTCGTGTGCATTACAGGGTTAATAATGAATAAATACACTGTCTAGTTTCTCAGCTTATATATTAGGAAATAAAACAGTCGAAAATCGAAACAAAATATACTTTAACCAGAAATTGATTCTATAAATTTAAAATTTAGAAAATGCAGCTCATTCCGCTAAATTGGTTTTAAGATATGCGTAAAAATCTATCCGTATTGCAGTTTGTTTTGTAAACAAAAAATTAATTAACATTAGGAGTTCCAAATTTTTCATATGCATAATTCATAAATTACTTCATAGAATGATACACAAAAATATTAAAATACCGAAACTATAACCGCAAATTGCTGAAATGGGGTTTTAACTGTGATATACCTTTTTTAATGTATTTAATTTGATATCTTTATTCCCCAAACCAAAAGACAGAGTAAAATATAGATGTCTAAAATTGTTTCATTATATACGCATAAGGCATGATTGCTATTTCCTTTCTTATTCATTTACGTCAAAACTTATCTGTTTAACCCTGTAATGCATCAATTATTTGTCTATTCCAACAAAAATTCTTCCTTCCACTGACCGTTGCTAGAAGACTGAAGTTGAGAGATCAGTAACACCTATATAGTCTGTATAGAAGATATCTCCTAAAGGCAGTGGCATGCTGTAAGGGTTGAAATTTATTTTCTTTAGCTGTGAGCAGGGTTTTAGTAAAGTCTAGTAAAGTCCGCCTTGAGGCAGTCGTGTGCATTACAGGGTTAATAATGAATAAATACACTGTCTAGTTTCACAGCTTATATATTAGGAAATAAAATAGTTGAAAATCGAAACAAAATATACTTTAACCAGAAAAAGATTCTATAAATTTAAAATTTAGAAAATGCAGCTCATTCCGCTAAATTGGTTTTAAGCTATGCCTAAAAATCTATCCGTATTGCAGTTTGTTTTGTAATAAAAAAATTAATTAACATTAGGAGTTCCAAATTTTTCATATGCATAATTCCTAAATTACTTCATCGAATGATACACAAAAGTATTAAAATACCGAAACCATAACCGCAAATTGCTGAAATGGGGTTTTAACTGTGATATACCTTTTTTAATTAATTTAATTTGATATCTTTATTCACCAAACCAAAAGACTGAGAAAAATATAGATGTCTAAAATTGTTTCATTATATACGCATAAGGCATGATTACTATTTTCTTTTTTATTCATTTACGTCAAAACTTATCTGTTTAACCCTGTAATGCAACAATTATTTGTCTATTCCAACAGAAATTCTTCCTTCCACTGACCGTTGCTAGAAGACTGAAGTTGAGAGATCAGTAACACCTATATAGTCTGTTGGAGAAGATATCTCCTAAAGGCAGTGGCATGCTGTAAGGGTTGAAATTTATTTTCATTAGCTGTGAGCAGGGTTTTAATAAAGTCTAGTAAAGTCCGCCTTGAGGCAGTCGTGTGCATTACAGGGTTAATAATGAATAAATACACTGTCTAGTTTCTCAGCTTATATATTAGGAAATAAAACAGTCGAAAATCGAAACAAAATATACTTTAACCAGAAATTGATTCTATAAATTTAAAATTTAGAAAATGCAGCTCATTCCGCTAAATTGGTTTTAAGCTACTCTTTAAAATATATCCGTATTGCAGTTTGTTTTGTAATAAAAAAAATAATTAACATTAGGAGTTACAAATTTTTCATATGCATAATTCATAAATTACTTCATCAAATGATGCAGAAAAGTATTAAAATACCGAAACTATAACCGCAAATTGCTGAAATAAGGTTTTAACTGTGATATACCTTTTTTAGTGTATTTAATTTGATATCTTTATTCACCAAACCAAAAGACTAAGTAAAATATAGATGTCTAAAATTGTTTCATTATATACGCATAAGGCATGATTGCTATATCCTTTTTTATTCATTTACGTCAAAACTTATCTGTTTAATAATGAACAAATAAACTGTCTAGTTTCACAGCTTATATATTAGGAAATAAAAAAGTCGAAAATCGAAACAAAATATAATTTAACCAGAAATTGATTCTATAAATTTAAAATTTAGAAAATGCAGCTCATTCCGCTAAATTGGTTTTAAGATATGCGTAAAAATCTATCCGTATTGCAGTTTGTTTTGTAAACAAAAAATTAATTAACATTAGGAGTTCCAAATTTTTCATATGCATAATTCATAAATTACTTCATAGAATGATACACAAAAATATTAAAATACCGAAACTATAACCGCAAATTGCTGAAATGGGGTTTTAACTGTGATATACCTTTTTTAATGTATTTAATTTGATATCTTTATTCCCCAAACCAAAAGACAGAGTAAAATATAGATGTCTAAAATTGTTTCATTATATACGCATAAGGCATGATTGCTATTTCCTTTCTTATTCATTTACGTCAAAACTTATCTGTTTAACCCTGTAATGCATCAATTATTTGTCTATTCCAACAAAAATTCTTCCTTCCACTGACCGTTGCTAGAAGACTGAAGTTGAGAGATCAGTAACACCTATATAGTCTGTATAGAAGATATCTCCTAAAGGCAGTGGCATGCTGTAAGGGTTGAAATTTATTTTCTTTAGCTGTGAGCAGGGTTTTAGTAAAGTCTAGTAAAGTCCGCCTTGAGGCAGTCGTGTGCATTACAGGGTTAATAATGAATAAATACACTGTCTAGTTTCACAGCTTATATATTAGGAAATAAAATAGTTGAAAATCGAAACAAAATATACTTTAACCAGAAAAAGATTCTATAAATTTAAAATTTAGAAAATGCAGCTCATTCCGCTAAATTGGTTTTAAGCTATGCCTAAAAATCTATCCGTATTGCAGTTTGTTTTGTAATAAAAAAAATTAATTAACATTAAGAGTTCCAAATTTTTCATATGCATAATTCCTAAATTACTTCATCGAATGATACACAAAAGTATTAAAATACCGAAACTATAACCGCAAATTGCTGAAATGAGGTTTTAACTGTGATATACCTTTTTTAATTAATTTAATTTGATATCTTTATTCACCAAATCAAAAGACTGAGAAAAACATAGATGTCTAAAATTGTTTCATTATATACGCATAAGGCATGATTACTATTTTCTTTTTTATTCATTTACGTCAAAACTTATCTGTTTAACCCTGTAATGCAACAATTATTTGTCTATTCCAACAGAAATTCTTCCTTCCACTGACCGTTGCTAGAAGACTGAAATTGAGAGATCAGTAACACCTATATAGTCTGTTGGAGAAGATATCTCCTAAAGGCAGTGGCATGCTGTAAGGGTTGAAATTTATTTTCATTAGCTGTGAGCAGGGTTTTAATAAAGTCTAGTAAAGTCCGCCTTGAGGCAGTCGTGTGCATTACTGCATTACAGGGTTAATAATGAATAAATACACTGTCTAGCTTCACAGCTTATATATTAGGAAATAAAACAGTCGAAAATCGAAACAAAATATACTTTAACCAGAAATTGATTCTATAAATTTAAAATTTAGAAAATGCAGCTCATTCCGCTAAATTGGTTTTAAGCTACTCTTTAAAATATATCCGTATTGCAGTTTGTTTTGTAATAAAAAAATAATTAACATTAGGAGTTCCAAATTTTTTATATGCATAATTCATAAATTACTTCATCAAATGATGCACAAAAGTATTAAAATACCGAAACTATAACCGCAAATTGCTGAAATAAGGTTTTAACTGTGATATACCTTTTTTAGTGTATTTAATTTGATATCTTTATTCACCAAACCAAAAGACTAAGTAAAATATAGATGTCTAAAATTGTTTCATTATATACGCATAAGGCATGATTGCTATTTCCTTTTTTATTCATTTACGTCAAAACTTATCTGTTTAATAATGAATAAATAAACTGTTTAGTTTCACAGCTTATATATTAGGTAATAAAATAGTTGAAAATCGAAAGAAAATATACTTTAACCAGAAATTGATTCTATAAATTTAAAATTTAGAAAATGCAGCTCATTCCGCTAAATTGGTTTTAAGCTATGCCTAAAAATCTATCCGTATTGCAGTTTGTTTTGTAATAAAAAAAAATTAATTAACATTAGGAGTTCCAAATTTTTCATATGCATAATTCTTAAATTACTTCATCGAATGATTCCGCATTTACTGTCTAAAGGTATAATTTATCCAATTTCCATATAATAATTTAAAAAATATTATAAATAAGCACATACAATTTTTAAAAAATGTTTTCTAATTTTTGTTGTGATTGAATTTTATATAAAAATATAGAAAATCTATGCGATTAAATATCCTCTTGAGTTATCATCTACGTGTATCTCACATTATTTAATAGCGTTACATTTTTGGTGAACTACACGGAGTTTGGAGGTCTATTTTCTTACTGAAGTGCTATTAAATATCTAGTAATTAAGAAAATAATAATAATAATACAAATTAAAAGCCAAAAAGTGTTTGTTGATATAAATCTCTAAAGTCTTCTAGAATATTTTATTTTTAACATGATATTCTTACAATGCATGCATTTTGATATGGTTTTAATTTTACAATTTAACAATTTTACTATTAAGTGTATAATATGTATAATGTGTAATATACAATTAAAATTTCAAAAGTTTAATTTTACATTAAATACTGAAGTTACGGTCAAATAATTAACAATTAATGCAATAAATAAAACCGGTAATAGAGAATATTGAGAGTAATAAACTTCCTATTAAAGTAAAATATTTTCACCTTTAATCATTAAATGTATTAAACTCTATTTCTGGAAATTATAGAAAACCTTTATTTTTGAAGAAAAATTTCCCAGATAAAAGACAAAACAAAGTCATTAAAATGACATTATTTACTTTTTTGAACCTACCTCCTAAAGTATGATTAATAATAGTCAAGAATGCATTTATAAAATATATTTTACTAACGATAGCTACTTAGTCAAAAAGTACAGTTCACTTCGTGTGAAAATTATAAAGTAAATTGATGGAAAAAATCAGGTTAATGTTTATTAGTTTTAAAAATAAATATTATGTTTAAATAGTTTTAATTTGAGATAACATTAATGTAATATTTAATGAACATTTTAGCAAATTATTTATTTACAAAAAAACAACTGAAAAAGTCAAACCATATGTTATAACAAAGGCGATTTTCATTTTTGCTGTGCCAAACATTAAATTAAAGCATCATTAGCTTATTTATATTTTCCGAAAAAAATGCATATAAAGCGAACATAAGACTTGAGAATGCATTTTTTCTATTTTTAGATATATTCTTTACACTACGCGCACCATGTTTTTTTGCAAAGCAATCCTCATCAGATGTGTATCATGAAAATACAATAAAGGGCATTTAAAAGCAAGTGGGTAAGTGTGATCGACGATCGCACAAAGCGTTTCGTTTAATATTGATTTCAAATCACTTTATACTTTCTTTAATGAATCCAAATAAATTTCATTTTAAAAAAAAAAAAAAAAAAATATATATATATATATATATATAAATATATATATATATATATATATAATTTAAGAAATTACAATAACCATTGGGAAAATGATCCAAAAGCTTAAAAAAAATAAAAATACCGTGTTTTCGTGTTATAGCGTCCCCCACAATTATAATTATGCCAAGGTTGTAGTTATGATTTCGTCAGGATCATCTCAAAGCTTAAATATGCATCCCATATACGCATATATATATTCGAACACTCCTATATGTGCCATATACGTCATTATACGCATATTATTTACGTCTTAAATGTCGTATATACACAATATACACATGTCATACATATACGTATGCATCATATAATGACTATAACTTGGAAACATACGTCAAGAAATTTTATATATATATCATATATTATTATAATATCATACATGTTTTATAATTTGGCAATAAATCTTGGTTGCTTAGCGATTCATCCGTGGGTGGCCGCTATAACACGAAAGTACCAAATTTACAATATATTATTGAAAGAGAAACCAAAATATTTCATCCTTGGGAGCTGGTATAACATGAAAGTACCAAATTTCTATTTTATTTTTCATATATGATAATTTGCATCTATCGTTTTGTAACTTTACCATTTTTGTAACTATTTTATGCATTTCTGTTGCCTATTCCAAGAAAAATTCTTCTAAAGTTACAGAATTTCGTTAAAAACGTTAAAAAAATTCTTCTAAACTCAGAGAATTTCGTTAAAAACGGTTAAAATAGTAAAATGCGAACATCATTTGGTCCATTCTCGATCGAAAGCAACAGCCATTTTCCCAATGCTTTAAAATAACAAAAGAATAAATAAAAAAAGACAAAAATCCATTTATGAATCTTTACGTAAGTAAAAACCTCTTCGAACAGACGGACAAAGAATATTACAATGCGGGACCTAAAACGATTTCCTATGTTTCTAAATTAGCAGGATTTTTTTTTCAAAACTGTTTCCGATTAGTAATATTCGCTTTAATTAATCTCTCATTCAATAAGCCGAATATTGCTATTCGAAAATAGTGGTAGCTATCTGAATAACAAAATCCCACTAAATTGGCAACACTGGAAAAATTCGGATATTGATCTATGAATTCCGGCATTAAGTGATAATTTTTGCCTCAAGAGAGTGAAACTTTATTGTATATTACGCGGGATCTCGTAATAACCTTTCGCGTATTACACATGATATTTTACATTAGTCTTATGGACGATATTGAAGAAACCGGAAAAATCCGTGTGTTAAGCGGGATCGCGTGTTAATCTGATCCGACTGTATATATATATATATATATATATATATATATATATATATATATATATATATATATATATATATATATATATATACTGTGTGTGTGTGTATGTGTGTTTGTGAAATTTAATGTAAAAAAAAAGAAATGTTCTTTAAAAAATATAACAATTATAAAATAATTATTTTTAACATGTTTCGCACTTCCTTTCATTTATGTAATACTTTTTGTAAGGCATACAGGGTACAATCGTGGATGAAACACATACTTTCACAAACCTTAATTCATACATAATTACGGAAAGCTATTTTTTATATTAAATTTTTTAAGGTCAGATAAATGAATTTAATACGATAAATTAGTGTTAGTTTCTAATAGTAACACATAAATAGTTACACAAAATTTTTAAGAAAAACGAAAATTAATGTAGCAGTCGTTTCTAAGGGGGAAAATATATACACAACTAACCACATAGAATCCATGACTAAAAATATATTTAAAAGTAATATACTTTACATTTTTTTTTAATACTTCCTTAAAAAGTATATATCTGACAGCCGTTCCGAAATATTCCTAGAAAGACAATTTATTTACCATGCAGAATGACAAATTACAAAATACAGACTCACACTACGAAAATGAAAAGCTTTTACTTATTTTGCATTTTCCACCTTGTAAATGATGCATGATACTCTGAGAAAAAATGAGTTTTATTTAGCTTTTTGATTGATTTGTTTAACCCATATCGTACCAAGCATTGAAAGAAATATTATTTTTAAATAAAATCTTAAATATATGCTTCATTAAGCCTATGTATACACACAAAATCAAAAAACTTACCAATTTTTTATTTGCTTGATTGGTACAGGCTCTCCTAAAAATAGGAAAATGGTATAATCCACTGCTATTCATTATTAGATGAATGGAATGGGACAAAACATCTTAAGCATAGTCCGACGTTACATTTTTTACATATTGTGGTTGGTTTTCCTGTACAAGGTTTTAGCTGGCATCTTCTTTGTCGGTTTTCTGGGTGTTTTATCAACACATGCTCATTCTGAATCCTTAAAAAATCTGCATTACTCTGTTGACGACCCAATTTTCTGTAAGATGGTTTTCTTGGAATAGAAATCCCCAAATAGGCAACTGTTATGTGCCTTCGAAAATCAAGCAGGCTCAGACTATTTTCTCCAAATAACTGATTGAGCTTCCATGAAGCAACAAGCGCTGTTTCAAATGCATTAACAAATAATGGCCAATACCATTTTTCTCTTGAATGGAAGTAAAGTAAGATGCTGCATGATTATCAAACAAGTCAACTCCATTTTTGTATTTATTGTAGGATGTAATGCACGCAGGTATCTTTACCTGTTTTTTACCACCTTTTACTCCTTCTTTCTACTGTTGAGATACTTTTTGTTTCTTCGAAATTAGTGATTACAGAAACAACCCGATTGTCATTCCACCGAACTGTGGCTATTTTGTTCCTTGTATCGAATCTGCTGTCAGAAAATCCACGTTCCAATTTCGACATTGCTTTTGAAGACATAAGTGGACACTTAGAGATTCTATTTTCTCTAACAGTACCTGTAACGAAGAAGTTCTTGGTTTCCAGAATGGGTAGCAGTTCATGGGAAGTAAAGAAATTATCCATGTAAATTTTATGTATCTCAGGATTTGCAACTATTGACAGCAAGTTCTGGATAACTGTGTGAGATAATGGCTCATTCACGTTTTTCTGACATGGTTGATTCTTTTTAACCTTTGGATTTTTTTTCTTTTGACCTTCTAGAGTTTTCATAGCTTGGCATTTGGATGTTGATGGTATATTGTCGATAGATGCAGGTTCTGTTTTATTCTGCTTTGCACCATGGTACGGTATAATATAATACGGGAATCCGTTGAAAGAAGTTAGCATCCATAATTTATATCCAAATTTGACTGGTTTTCCTTTTATATACATCTTACAGCCATGTTTTCCAAAGTATCTAACCATTCTTTCATCAATACTTAAAAATTCCGAAAATACTCCAAATTGTTCAAGGCCTTCATTTAACAGATTATAAAGTGGCCTCACTTTAAAATAGCGATCATTCCGATCAAGTCGCAAGTTATCTTTAAAATAAAGATATTTCTTTATTTCGTAATATCTGTTCCTTGACATCGATTTACTTACAAGTAAAGTTCCAGTGTCGGGTGCATTTTCCCAGTACATTTTCTCTTGAGGTAAAATATGATAACCGCTATAGAAAAGAATTGCTAAAAATTGTTTCATTTCATCCATGCTTATTTCAAAACCATGATTATTATTTTGTCTGGAATATTTAATTGATTCTTCAACCGTCAGCTCAATCATTTTCAAACAGATCATTTCCAAAAGTTCAATAGGAGATTTACCAGCCACATTATCTTTAACTCTTTGAAGTCTCATGAGGAAATGCTTTTGGAGCACGTTCGAACTTAGGTTCGCATTTTTCCCATTTTGGATTTACAGAAATGTTTTCATTTCTATTTGGAACTAAAATTACAATCGTTCCTGCAACCTCTGTAGAATCTACTTCATCACACAAGATTTCTTCTACTTTCCTTACAGATGAATCATCAATGTCCTCTGTGTCACTCATTAAATCAGGATCTGGAGGTACAATAACTAGTTCATTGTCATTGTCTTCAAAATCACTATCATCTAAACTCCACAAAAAGTCCAAGGCTTCCTGCGTAGTTAAAAATTTACGAGATATTTTTAAGCATTAGGATCTAAGTAGTTTCCGAAACGAAGCAAAGAGAAACGCGGTACACAATAATTTCACAATGCAATTTTTTTTACTTTCTTACACGGGGATTCCCCTCACACAAACCAGTCTGACACGTGACCACGCAGGGCACTTGTACCTAACACCTGCAGACACACGTGACCTGCAGGTGTTAGAGAAACTATTTAAAGATTATCCGTACAAATGTTTGGAATATCACAGAGAAGAATGGATTATTCCCATTACTTAATGTAGGGATTATGTATCAGTGGATTATACCATCGTCCTATTTTTAGAACAGTATGAAATATAAGGAAAATAGACCATTTAGATATATATTTTTAATATATCTTTTTTATCTGTAGAAAAGTATAGAATATTACCTCAATAAATTTATATAACCGTTATTTTTAATAGTAAAATCTTTTAAGAAATAATGTATTGAATATGTAAGAAATAAATCTTCAAAAAATCACCATTTTGAAAAATTAAAAAAAAATATTTAACATTAATTTAAACTAACAATAAGAGCAGAGATATACTTAACAGACTTTAAAAAATATATCGCCTTTAATTTGAATTAAAATACTCAAAAGAATTTATATAAAGGCCATTCATACATGGTGTCCTATTTTTAGGACGATGGTGAAATATGGGTTTAAAGAAAAAAATGCCTTTTTTAAAACAACACTTTATGTCACGTGAAAGTGTTAACTTGAAAAAGGAAAATGAGTTTTCATTTGCTTAAGTGTATAAAAAGCGTAAAGAAATTATAATTAAAGATACAATACGTTACCTTGATAGAAAAAGAGACAATGCTTTTCATTCCGGACCAGCAACAGCTGCAATTTGCAGATGTTGTGAACGCAACTCTCACTGAATAATAAGAGGTCACTGTTCAAAGGAACCTAGTCGACCAGGTTCTCTTGAATTGAGACCTCTTACTCTCTCTGTGTCTCTAAACAAAGACACATCCAGGTGGTACTTAAGTAAATAAACGAAAAGTGCTGAACAGTATGAACACATTTAAGAGGTTTCCCAGTTGCAGTCAACTTTACGTCCAAACTTTTAAATGAGATGTCTTGCAATAGATGGAACCATTAGGATACTGATTTGCTGTAGTTATTTGTACAGTCAAACCTCGTTAACACGAACAGGCTTAACGCGAATTACTTTTAGCACGAACTGTTTCCGTTTGACCGTCCAGTTATATGTAAAGTATTTAAGTTCGGATAACACGAACTAAAAAAGTTTCCCCTTGAGTGTTCGCGTTAACGAGGTTCGACTGTAGTTATAAATCTATTGGTGAGAATGTAAAGCTAGCTAAAAAAAACGGAAGAAAAATTAATGTAGTTTAGTATCATTAAAAAGTAAGAGCAATAAAACCTGAAAAAGATAAGATTTATAAAAATGAAAAATGAAATATTATTCTAAAAGAAAAGAAGAATTTTGTTCAAAACAAGTCAAATAAAATAAAAATAAAAAGGGTTTGACCAAAGCAACAGGAATTTAAAAAGGCGTTTTTCAGATAGTATTGTTTTGTTAAAATGTATATAATCTTCTTATTTAATTACTTATTTTTTTAAAATAAAGAATAGAGGAAACAATTAATCATTATGTGAGGAACTCAAAGCTTACTCATCAAACATGAACATGTGGTATTTAGGGCGTTTTCATTGCTGAGGTTCGAAAGCGTCATAGACGAGTAGTTCTAAAACAATTAAACTGGCAATGTTATAAACAATCTGATAGACATTTTGGACAAATTAATTACCTTTTCCCGGAAATTGGCGATTTGAGGAATTGCTATTCAGGATATAATTACAATTCCAAGAAAGAAAAGGCAGAGAGAAATAATAAGTAGAATATTCATCATTCATCAGTAGAGATCATACTCATCAGTAGAGATTGAAACATGAAGTCAGGTTGTCAAATTCATTCACGATTAGGCAAATCTTTTCAGTTGGGTGTTCGAAGTTTTTACATGAGGTTTAGAATATGTTTAAAGCATTTATTAATTTCGTGAATTTTAGATCTCATTTATTTCCTGGGAATCATTAGTATAACTGGTGGATCTTGCACCGTTAGTTTGGTTAGTTGGCATATTAGCAAGGTTAGTTGAGATATTACAAGCGGTGAAAGTAGGGTCCGAAGCTCGGACTTCATTATGTGTGCTAGGAGATTGCAGTTTCCTCAAGGATTTACAGTTTATACTCAAGGTTCTGAGCGTTTCCAGAAAGCTGACAAGAGCTGTCAAATTAGAAATTAATAGGACAAAATGTAAAAAAAAATGTTTTAACAAAGCATTTAATTTTTATCTATGTTATCTATGGTGAGTTAGATTTTTTTGTGTCTAATAATAGTCTTTGAAGAAAGAAAAAATCAAAATGTATAACACTTATCTAATACTGAGTTAAAAAAAAACACGGATTTTATCAGTATCTTGATTTCACAGACTGTACAGTTTTTGCATCTCTTTGAATTTTGCGTAATATACTCCCCAAGGATCTGAAAAACGAGCTTGTATAACAAACAACTGCAGACACTTGTTGAACTATGGGCTATATTTTGGTATAATTTTGGCAGTACACTGTAAAAAATTGCAGTAAAATTACGGGCAGAGGCTGGCAGCAGAGATTCCAGTCATACCCCGTAAAAAAAATGCCTTCTAAGTATAATTTTCTAAGTATCTAAGGGGTAAGGCCGCTTATTTAGTGGATCAGACCGTTTTTCATCAAATAAGGCTGTTGCCCGTAAAAATTGAAGGCAAACGCTCATAAATTTAGTTTTTTCTGAAAGTGTACCTCAGCTATATTCCAGAATATCAATAAATCAAAATAAATTTTTTTTGGGTGAATCCACGTCTCTCTTCGCCGAAAATATGTCGATCTATTAAATTCTGCATGGCTAAAGAAGTGGAACTAAAATTGTTTATGAATTTTATGGTGTTACGAACTAAATGAAAACCTCCTCCTTTCATCTCTAACAATCAACGTAAGTCATATTTCACATATAGTTAATCATATGGACTTGCGGTTGGTCTCATTCAATTCAGCGACCAAAAATAAATGGATTCTGATACCCCCGACGAATTTTTTTTCGATTTCTCAATTTTATTAGATTTTTGCGAACCTTTTTTTTTTTTTTTTTTTTTTTACCTTTTAATGAAATTAGATTACGATGAGAAAAAAAGCATTTCAACTGTTTGAATAAATGTATTTGTCGTCCAGATTTGAAGTGTTCAACTGTTCCTTTCACAAATTATTATGTTTTAGTGTTTTCGTGCAATTCCGTCCCACTATGCGCTATGGAGTTTTGTTACTTCTTAAAGATTTATTTGAATTAAAATATATATCCAATCTACTTTTAACATTTTTCTTTATGCTGAAGTGATTACTTGGAAGATAGAAAAGGCATTTTCTATTGTATTAGAAAAAAAAACAGTTAAAACAATTTATATAAAACGCAAATTTCTATTTATAGATCTGGTGCATTATAGAAAATATAAAATAAACGAACGCAGAAATCCAATTAACATAAATCCTACTGTAGAGGTATTTTTTTAATCTTAATTCAATGACAAGACGACATTTTTATTCTGTTTACAATTAAGATAAATTGACATGAAAAAATGAATAGAAATTTGTTGAAATTAGTTTAATCAGTGGTTCCCTAAATTACAAAACAAAAAAAAATGCACTGGATAACTTCTATGAAAAATAGATATTTTGAAGCAAAATACTTCATAATTTTTTTGTACTACAAATAAAGTCCTTCAAAGGAATTTTTTATCTACAGTTTGAAAAAGGTCTTGAAAAACATAAATTATTTGGAAATAAGAATGCAGAAATTGAAAATAGAAAGTCAAACCACAAAATCTTTTCATCGGAATCAAAAGCTTTTACTTACTTGTTTCTTTTTCCGCCATATAAATCCTGCATGATATACAACAAAATCTCTCCATATTATTTTACATTTTGGAAGATTTACTTTAAAAGAAAAATATCAAGATTTTTTTAATCACAATTAATTTTCTGTTTGGGCATTAATAAAGGAAAATATATTTCCATAAGATTAAATAAATATATATATATATATATATATTTTATATATTGAACTATATATATATATATTTTTTTTATATATTGAACTATATATATATATATGTTCATATATATATGTTATATATATATATATATATATAACAACTTTCAAACAATTATACTAAAATTTTTATTTGCCTTTTACAGTTTATTATTTTTTTTATTTGCCGTAATGCATCAGACAGATTAAAATCAATTGATTTGTATTGATTTTTCTCTATAAACTGATTATATACATATATATATATATATATATATATATATGTGTGTGTGTGTGTATATATATATACATATATGTATATATATATATATGTATATAATCAGTTTATAGAGAAAAATCAATACAAATCAATTGATTTTAATCTGTCTGATGCATTACGGCAAATTAAAAAAATAATAAACTGCAAAAGGCAAATAAAAATTTTAGTATAATTGTTTGAAAGTTGTTTTCAAATTTTTTAGATGTCATTTCTTGGAGATGATTCTTCAATTACTATGAATTAATATTTACTGTTTACGTTTTTAAAAGACCTTTTTGAAAGGAAAATATATCTAGCCTATTTTAATCTACCCTCTGCATGTTAAAATGTACTTTTGGTGTCGTTAGAAATGTGTAGGCCAGTTTTGGACTCCAGAAAATAGGTCGCGTGCTATATTTACCACTCATACATGAACTTCTACATATCGCATTTTTTCCAATTTTGCAGCATTAAACAGTAAAATCTTGTACTTTGTAATGAAATTTATCTGAAAAATGTAGCTCAATTTTGTGACATTTTTGGCGTTGCAAATCATTTTTAAGTAGGATGTAAGTCAACAAGGAATATTTATTAGTTACAATAATGTAAGGTAACAGAAAAGGTAGCATAATTGACAACTGCTAGCACAAAATAAATACACTGGCGATAAAAATTAAAGGAACAGCCATAAAAATGTGCTTTATATTAATTCTATTATGTGAACATCAATGAAAGGTGATTGGTTGGTAACTCAGTGTCAAGGTTATCACGTAGTCTAATGGAATTAACCTTCGCTACAGAAAAAATATGCACATTTTTGAGCCCGTTATTTCGGTACGTGTGAAAATGAGTGCATTTGGGTGATTAGATTGGTGTCTAATTTAAAGGATTGTACGTGTAGTTGGATAAAATTTTCACTTTTAGTAATTGGAATATGTCGTCTATAAGACATTTGACCGATTGTGAGAAATGGCGTACGACACGGAGAATGGAAGCATGATGTATACTGACAGGGATCTGTAAAGACTTAAAAATAGCCAAAATTTTCATGTCAAGATTTGGGAAACGGTTTGACACTGGGTATGTGTAAAGATAACCAAGTCAAGGTCGAAAATGGTGCCACAAATGATATATTCTTAACAAAAATTGAAAAACAAATTATAGATAAATAAAATATATCATATAATTGTATCTTAAATATTTCAAGTGCTTAGTTTGTGAGATGAACAATATTTTTTTGTGTTGTAGCTGAAGAACTTAGTATCATATAGATAAAGCAAATACCGAAGCCCCTCGTTACACCACTCATTTTGAAAAATAACTCATTCTCTTATCTCCCAAAAAATAGGTTTGTCTGAACTGCATTTTATTAATTGTAACTAATCGTGAAAATTGTAATAACTGTAACTCGCTATAGTCAATTTTGTCAACATAATTATGGCTGTATAAACAGATAAATAGAAGACAAATATAAAACTTAGTAATATAACAACTTATAATTTCTAAAATGTTAATACAGTCATTTACATTGCGATTTTTGATATAACTTACTGTATTACTGTATTACTGGGGAGGGGGGGGCAAAGCACCGCGACCAGAGGTCTATTGTACTATCCCCCACAGATGAAAAAGGAAAAATCATCCCCACTTAGTCCCTAAACAGGCCAGTAGCTGACATAAAATTCAGCAGATATTTGATAGAGCTATCCTGAATTTCCCATGGCTCAATCAGATGTCGACCCAGGTGTTCGAAACGATAGGCAGCATAAGCTTCACAGCTACAAAGGACATGTGAAGAAGTGTCTTCCTCGTTCTTACAACCCCTACAAAGAGGATCACTGACCACCTTCATAATGCAAAGGTGTCTATTAAGTCTACAGTGCCCTGTTAACAGTTCCACCATATTTCGTAGACTATTCCTTCTGAGCCCAATGAGTTCCTGTGCCCTTTTACTAGGACAGCTACTGTTAAGCTCTTTCGCTTGCCTCTGTCCACTTGAGTCAAGCCATGCTTGAGACTGCTGCTCTCTTATAATTTTAAAAACAGTAGTTCTGATGCAGTCCTTAGAAATGCCAATAGCTGGTTCTGGTCCAACAAAGGGAGTAATCGACCCTTTCCTTGCTAGACTATCAGCAAGCTCATTAAGGGATACCAGTATGACCTGGCACCCAATGTATAGTAACATTGTTGCCATTTCTGGCAAGCCTGTTCAAAGAGCAGTAACACTTCCAAACAATCCTGGAAGTAATTTTATGTTTCTCCAGGGCAAGTAATTGATATAACTTACATTTATGTTGTATTTTAGTATGCGCGATATAAAAAAGAAGCTACAGTATGATATGCAATATACGACGTAGTTATCTTAAATTTTCTAATTAGAACAAAGTTCATACTATATAAATGTGTTATTTTTTTTCGCAAGAGAAAAAAATGTATTTTTAATTCTAATATTATTGTATTTTTTTAAAAAATAGAGCAGATCATTGTTATTTTGAATTTTTTTACCAATTTAATGCTTCTCTTGAATTATGTTTTTTTTTTTTTTTTTTTTTTTTTTTTTTTTTTTTTTTTTATTTGGTGAAATCATGAGAAACTAGATAACGAATCCAAATGACCAATATCTCATAAGTAAAGTTTTTATGCGTTCATTGTCGGTATTTCTGTACATAGCTAAGTGGTATTTCAAGTCTGTAGCCAAACATAGATTGTCTAATAGCGAGTCTATTTCAAGTCTGTGCATAGCTAAGTACTATTTCAACATGTAATATACAATCAGTACCTACCTGTTCAACCTCTTTAGGAGTAGGTACATCTCTAGGTTTGGAATGTAAGCGTTACTCGATTTCTGTTGCCTCAAAATTTAGTAGAACGCCGACTAATACTCAGATTAATTTTTACGCAATTATTCAAATTGGTAAAGAAATCATATGGGATGTAATCTTCCCAACTGAGTGATAATGTCCGTGCCAGGATTTTAACCTGGGATCTTTTGACTGAAGCTACCAGTGCCTTACCAACGGAGCAATCCCGGACGAATATGGCTGAACTTACTCACCCAGTTAACCTCAATAATCATAGCATCTGATACAGATATCAGGCCAGATGCTATTTATCATTAAGGTTAACTGGGTGAATAAGTTCATCCATATTCGTCCGGGAATGCTCAGTTGGTAGAGCATTGGCAGCTGCGAATTAGCTGGGTTCGAATCCTGGCCCGGACTTTTTCGCTCAGTTGGGAAGATTACATCTCATATTACTCATACTTTTTAATCTTGTTTGCTTTCTCCCTTCCTTATTCAATTTATATTAGAATTTTAGAGAATCTGAAATTTTCATAATCTAAATACGTAACGTGAGCGGTGTTCACCAATAATTCGATTTATTTTATTTTTTAATCGCCAAGAAAATCGTGAAAACAATTCGGTGAAATTTTTGTAATAGAATCTGCGTTGTAAATGTGCTGCCAATTTTTCTTCTATTGGCTCATCCACATACTACAGTAATAAGTATATACATATGTACTACAATTTTGCCAAGGAGTATTCGATGTTATAATACGATTTGCTGTTTTAATGGTACATTTTTATTTCGAAGTGTGGTTCAAAAACCTTGACCATAGAGAGTCATTACTTTATAAATCTTAAAAAACAACTTCACAGTTCCGTAATATAGTTTCTTTTTTAGTAAGTATTGCTGATTAATTCTCATTGTGCGATGAGGTTCTATCAATAAAAGTATGAGAAAATTATGCTTTTTTTATGAACGAATGTTTTTTGTGAAGAATAATCTACTCAGTACTCAATAGCGGTTTACTGTAAACAGTTTTATGATCGACTTTATACATTTTATGAAACAAGCACTATTTGAAAGATTTTGTGAAATAATGCAAATCTTATGAACTTTTCCTTAACATTCATTTCTAGACAATTATGATAAATCAATTCTGATTTTATAATTCTTTTTCGCATTCTGCTTATGAATTTTGTAGTGGATTCCCTTTAAGATTTTATGCCCAAAAATTTCATATACATTTTATATATATTATATTTCATAATGTCAGAAGCAAAATGTTTCCTACGTGTTTCCGACTGAAATTACACTGAAAACATCTGCTTTTTTAAAATACATAAATATCATTAACATTAAGAGCATGTAACAATAATGTAATTCTGACCAATATATATATTCTATATATTTATTCTAACACAATACTTTTGCGAACCAGATTTTAATTCAGTCACTAGCAAGCAAACATTTGCAGAAACAAGTATACATTATAAAGAGCCGAAGTAATGCTTCAGTAACATTTTAACCTCGTAAGATGTCTGCAACAAAAAGAAAGCAATTAACGCTTGAAGGTTTTTGCGGAGAAGTTAACATATAACATTCTTGCTGTAATTAAATTTCTCGTCAATAGGCTCCATTTAGAAAATGTTTACTCTTACTTCTTCAATAGTGAACGCAAGTTAAATAAAATGAAACAGAATAAACGAAAAATTATAAAAGGACTGAGAATAATGGTATAAATGTTGATCATGTTTTAAAATTTAACTCCATCCCAATTTTGGGTTGAATGGATAAACACGTTAATACATTAAAGAAGTATAGATGATTTTTTACTTACCCATCATGTTGGCGCTATAGACGTATCGAAATGCGTACATAATAACTCAAAATTTAAGCATTTATATGTTACTTACCCATCATACGTAGTATAGGAAAAGTCTTGTAATCGTTTTGAAAATCAAAAAAAAAATTTAACGGATTTATACATTTCAGACACTGGAGATTCCGAAAAACATATTTTTAGAAAAAAAAATGCCGTAGTCTGTCTGCGTGTCTGTGTGTCTGTAAACGCTCTATCGCCCGAAAAAATTGAGATAGAGACTTGAAATTTGGTATGTACTTAGTATGTAATAATGGGAAGAAGCTTATTGAATTTCGGTAACCTCGATTATCCGGAACTATTTTTTTGGACTTTCGAAATATTTGTTCTGATAAAAGGTATATAAAATTTTTCGATTTTTTTTATATTTTAATGGTTGAATATAAAAGACAATAAAAAAATATAAATTTTGCATAAAGAATGAAGTCGATAGGATAATTAGTTGCCGAGATATTTGTAATCCTATTTTTCACACTCTTCAATTTTTCATGACCCTGTATTGCATTCAAATTTCAATTGCCGTCCTCGTACACGGGAAATCCCGAAAACAAATTGAAAAAAATACCCTTACAGATTTTGGTTTCTGAAAAAAGAAAATGTTTTGCAGTGCTTGAGACGAAACAATGTTTTTATGAGAGTATCAAACCAAATGAGATTTTCGGTATTATGGAGCAGAAAAAACTAAATTTGTTTAAATTATCTATACTAATAAAAGAAAGTATCGCTCTATGTGTGTGTCTTTTGGCGATGGCTACAAAAATCTAGCCCACATAGAAGCCTAGAATTTTAGATTTAGGTAGTCCAAACCCTCTCCTGGTGTACCTGAGCCTCAGAATTTTTAAATTTAGAAAATTAAAGTAGTTATCAATTAAAACTGATCAAAGATCACAAATAAAAAAGTCATTATTCTGAAGCTAGCTGGCGCAGGCGCAGAAACCAATTTCCGTATCTTCCGGAACAGAAGAAAGAAAGCAGAAGACATTCCGTTTTTTTTTTTTTTTTTTTTTTTTTTTTTAAGTATTTCTAAATTCTCCATGGACAAACGGCTAAAAATACGGAAAAACCGTCACCATATTGTAAAAGAACATACTTTTACGTCTCGAACGATCTGGTTGGTTTGAAAAAATTTTATATTAACTCTTTCAAAAAAAAAAATAATCAAAAAGCATGGAATTCATGTTTTTTAATTTCTCCCGTTTTCCGAGCCTTGCATCTACCGGAATACAAAAGATACAGAAAAACAATGGTCACCAAATTAAAGAACTTTTTTGTATTTCTCAAAGCTACGTTTGGTTTTAAAAAATGCAAAAATTAACCCTTTGAAAAAGTATATTTTCTGTATGCCGTTTTGCGATTTTTGCGATTTTGGCAATTTTTAAAAATTCGCATCGGTGATTCAGACACAGGTAACAAAAACTAAAAATACCAGACAATATCTACATTTATTCCTTTTTCGACATCTGTATTTGTTTTTGAAAAATACGAATATTAACCCTTCAAAAAAATTCGTGCGCAGGACGCTCTTTTGCGAATTTCAATTTTCTGCTTTATATTAAATCTGCCATCGGCTTTCTAAAATAACCAAACAAAAAGCAAACACACCTAAAGACATCTACGTTCTATCGGGTTTAGGCAGAAACTTTTAGTTTAAAAAATACATCACGTTAACCCTTTATAAAACGTTTTTAACCGTAAGTCAAATTCACTTTTTTAACTATTTCTCCTATCTTTAAAAATCCGAATTGGCGTTTATAAACAAGATACGAAAAACTAAAAATACCGTGCCTAATCTATATCCTTTTTTTTAAATCTGGTATTCGTTTTGAAAAAAATTAATTTTAACCCTCCAAAAAAAAATTCCTTTCCAAAACTCACGCACGCGAATTTCCTTTTTTTTTGGTCCAGATATAAAAATCGGCATCGACTCGGGAAATGCAAGTACTGACAAACAGTAGACTCCAGATCATAGACACGCTCATTTTCTTTAAAATGCACGGTTGGGTTTAAAAAAATATCTACATTAACCCTTTAGAAACCGATCGATTACGTAACCCACTTTCGCGATTTCCGCTATTTTAGCAGTGTTTACCCGTAGTTAAATTTCAATTCTACTAGGAAATTTGGTTGGGTCAAGTGACTGAAAAGGCCACTTCCAGAACAGACTGCGCCCCCTGGTGGTGGAAAGTGGAACTGTAGGAGTATATCTGGTTCTATGGACCCGATTACGACGGGGTTTGGCTCATTCGACTTGATATCTATAGCCTTAAATATTTTAGCTGCACTTTCGACCGCCAGGATGCGCTTTCCGATATTGGGTTTTATGAGCCCGATTACGACGGGGTTTTCCTCATTCTACTGGATTTCGATAGCCTTACAGATTTCAGTCATATTCATATAGGACAGATTATTAATATTTCGGGACCGGGCAACGCCGGGCGGATTAGCTAGTTATTAATAAAAATATTAACGTTGTCCATGTCTTCAAATTTTACGCTATTTTACCGTTTTGTTAAATTGTTAAACATTTTGAAATTAATAACTTTAATAAGTACATATGAGCTTATTTTTTTCAATATGATTAATAAAGTAAATGTTTCTTTAAAATTGAGTAGACAATTTAAAAAAAAAAATTCATTGTAAAAACAATTCTAGTTGTTTTGTGCGCAGTAAATTAGGTATGGTAATATCGAGAAAAAATACTTTTTAAAGAGTAATTTTAAAATATCACTTTTTCTTACGAACGAATTATACAAGCTGAACATAAATACATGATTTAACTTCAAATTGAAATAATACATTAACTAGTAATAAATTTAAAGAGGAAATAAATAACATGTTTATCAGGCAGTTTTTAATTTTGTACACACATTTTTAAATAGTTCAAATTTTTGTCAACAAAAGTACCTTTTTCTCCTTAAACTCTTTGCACGCTCAAATTTACGCGTGAAACTCAACTAAAAGTATCACATTTTTTCTCTTTAATACTATTTAGCTATTAAAATTCGAAAGACAGGTTTGCAGTTTGAAATTTGGAAGGTAATTTGAGTTATTCTGAGAGTTTAACATGGTAAAGCTCCGTTCGCTGACAAAATGTTTCATTTTTTGTTTTTTTACTGTGTACAAAATTCATAACCTACCTAAACAATATGTGTCTTTTAAATCTTTATCTTTGTTATATTTTATTACTTTTATTAGTTAATAAATTATTTAATTTTAATGGTGAGGGTTTACTTCTGTTGGAAATAATACATATATATATATATATATATATATATATATATATATATATTAGGGCGTATCGAAAAAATCCAAATTTCTTAGATCTTTTAGCGGTAGTGCAGAAAAGTTATGAACTGCCTTTATTAAAAAGTGTGCGGAATCTTAAAACTGTGTGTTGATATCTTCTGTCGCCTCAGTGGGACGAAAGTTCCAAAAATTGGACTAAAAATGATTAAAATACAAAAATTAATAAATAATCACAGATTTCGCTCATCTGTTTGGGGTAGTGCTTGCAAATTACAGTTTTGTAACAACAACAGCCATAGAAAATTGTAGAATTATAGGTTAATATCTTCTGTCGCCTCCTCGGCATCGAATTTTTGAAATTTTGATGCAGTTTGGTAGTTTTCTGCATAACTGTTTACTACTTGCACAATGCACAATCGAGACAGACTGGGTTCGTAGATCTGCCAAAATAGTGGAACACCCTTATTTTCACGCCGAGAAACAACAACAGCCATAATTTTTTTTTAGAATTATACGTTAATATCTTCTGCCGCTTCATCGACACCAAATTTTGGAAAATGAAGGCAAAATTTTAAATAAATGCACGTCACACTTACCTCATTTTAATGCGAACACAAACTTTATTTTATCTTTCGAACATATAAATGACAAAAGCAGTACTGCTTGCAATTATTTTTGGTCTCAAATTTTGACATGTTTTTTCAGAATTCTAGTGTCGTTCTAATAAATCTATCCCTGTTCTGCATCCCAACTGTTTTTCCGAAGGCTTCAGTGACTAGTTTCACAGTCCGCTCAAACGCTTGTGTGTATGAAGCAAATTTAATAAAGTCCCAACAATACATTGGTATACTGCCCTGTATCATCTTCAGAAATTCTTGATAACTGATCTCTATGAGAACAAGAGGGGATATCACATAACAAGCTTGCCAGTCAATGAGATCTACATAGTCTGTAGCTCCGTTTAACAATAGGATTAACGAATTTGCGAACACAATTTCCGTCTTGGCTAATTTCTCTTGCCTTGATAATCCGCCGATCTGCAAGGGTCCTAATACGGCACCTATCATCAGATAACATGGACAAAATCATGTTTATTTGAGCCGCAAAGTAATCGTTGCAAGAAATAACTGGGTTGGTTATGTCACAATACTTTTTCGGCAATTACCGAGATGAGCTGATGAAATTCCACAAGTGTCTAGTACCATTCTTTATGGAATGACGAATCTTAATTCGGAACCATGAGAGTGCGTAGACTCTTAGAATGAATACAAGCAATGCTAGCAACTCATTTGATGGGTCTGATGTAGATATAAATAACCTCAGTATTCGATTGGAAGTTGTTAGCCAGCGGGACAAATTCAACGTTCCCGGTTCCCGGATAGCTAGATCAGAACAACAAACGCCAGGCAACTTGCATTCAATACTATTAAAAGCAACAACTGAAAGCTTTTCGCATCCTTTGAGGTTTCGTCCAATGCCTCCGGTGTAAGATGTGGGGCCAGATGACTTGCCGTCTATGGACTCAGGTGTCTTAATGACAACTCATGGAAATGAAGTAAGCAGATAATCCATTGGAATGGCCTCTGAAGTTTCAATTCAAGCCTGCGACTCCTGTATTCACTACAGTGCCGTCACACCCGATAACAATAAAGTTGCTAAAATCATCCAATAAAGCACTTGTTACGCATTCTTAAATGCTATTAGATATATCAAGACTAGATCCGCTTTCAAGTTAACATGTCCCATATACGTAGAACCAGGCTCTGATACAATACAGAAATGCGCTTCTACAATTGTTCTTTAGAACTGCTTGTCCTCGAGTGTTTCCGATGTTAAGGTTTTGTCATGTCGGCCATCAAAATAAAGGCCAGATAGAGTGGAAAGATTTTCATTTGATTTTAAGACCAATTTTTTTGTAAATTCTCGATTTTTTCCTTCATATTTTATTTTTGCCTGTGACGAGGCTGGTGTCTGATTCCGATATTAAACCCAAATCTTGCATAAAACGCGATGCAATAGCAGCCGTGGCTCTGTTGGAGACACCACAGCTTCCACTGACAAGAACTGTGTTGTCCAGTTTTAAACGCATTTGAACACTCCTTGTGGGTTCCCACATTGTCTTCACTATTTTGGCAGACCGCCAAACCCAGTTTGTCTCGATTGTGTATTGTGCAAGCAGTAAACAATTATGCAGAAAACTACCAAAATGCGTCAAAATTTCCAAAATTCGATGCCGAAGAGGCGACAGAAGATATTAAACTATAATTCTACAATTTTCTGTGGTTGTTGTTGTTACAAAATAGTAACTTGTAAGCACTACCTCAAACCAATGAGCGAAATCTGTGATTATTTATTAATTTTTAATTTTTAATAATTTTTAATCCAATTTTTGGAACTTTAGGCCCACTGAGGCGACAGAAGATATCAACCCACAGTTTTAAGATTCCGCACACTTTTTAATAAAGGCAGTTCACAACTTTTCCGCGCCCTACCGCTAAAAGATCTAAGAAATTTGGATTTTTTCGATACGCCCTAATATATATATATATATATATATATGTATATATAAAGAATACATATAGTATAAGATTATAAAAAAATGACTCCAGGATAAAACATTTTTCAAGCGATTTCAAATATGTATTTTCCATTCCAAACGGCCTCACCAGTGGTTGAGAGATTCTGCTCTCAAAGCTGATAGACGGGAGGTGCTGGGTTCAAACCCCTGTCGCGTCGTCGATCTAACCTTTCGGAGTTTTCCGTGGTTTTCTTCGAACCTCGCAGTAAATACGGATTGAGATCCCTTAGAAAGACCCCCACGGAGGAAACTCCCTCTAGGGCCTATATCCCTCCTGTAGATTATCAGCCGTCATAAAATCAACCAACCAACCAACCAACCATTCAAAACGATTTTTAGAAAAACAACATTTCAGAGTTGAGGATGTTGTAAAATATAACACCATTAGATAGTACTATCTTTATAGTGCAAAACGTAATCATGCCATAGGGACATACACTAGTAAATACACTAGGGAAATATACTATACTAGTCCAACTCACGGGAATATTTTTTGCTATACTAGAAATTATAGATTTCTGATTTTTTTTTTACCATTATTGTTATTAATATTATTATTTTACCATTGAATAATATGGCTTGTTTTTTAGGGAATATTCGGGTTGTTGAAATTTTTGTTTAAATAATGCACATAAACGAAAACGGTATTTGTCATTGATTTATTTTATTTCGTCAAGTGTGTGAAAATTGTCAGATAAAAATGTTATAATATTATTCAATGTAAACTAGGGTTTAATCGATTTTAATTGAGTTATTAAAATTATTGGTTTAATTCGTGATTATAATCAGATCATTTAAAAACATAATGGATAAAACTATATATTGTATAAAATTTAAAAGTATTTAAAAAAGTTTAGACGGACGTAATTTGCAATGTTTCTAAAAATATTTGCTCTATTAAAAAATGTAATAAACTTTAAAAATGCCTTACGTTTTTAAATAATAAACCTTTTAAAAAGTGATTTTTTAATCAGACATAAAATGCGTTTTATTTAGAATTGGTATTTAATTAAATATATTTCAAATTCACATTATCATTTTTCAAACAGTAAATTATTCACTCATTTCTACGGAATAAGCACACGAAGTTTAATTAATTTCTGCAGTTCCAAAATGATCCCCATTTGTTTTTAATTCGGCATTTACAAGTAAACATATAACAACAAAGTGGAGGTAAATGAGATTGCAAGAATTATAACATCTGCTCAAACGTTACTGTAAGAGAACGCAGAATAATAATAATTAGTATAGCTGGAGCTACTTTAGTAGAAATTTGAATAAAGTTTTCTAGTTTTGGACTCGTTCAGAGCAAATAAAAAATCAGTTATGGATGTCCAAGAGAGCAAATATTTTTTTTTTCGTTCAAAGCACTAAATACCAATAATGCCCAATATGAGGATAATAACGCAAATGTTTATTATTTTGATAAATTACTCTAGATTGTAGATATAACTGGTCATTCTTATAATTATATTTATTCAATGTGCATGTATGAATAAATACGAATAATAATTTTCACATTTTTTATGTTTAACGTACACATGTACATGTGTGTAGATTTAAACAATTGAAATTATCTTATGAAGTATAAGTGTAGAAAGAGCTGACACGATATTTGCTTGATTACTAATTTGTACTATAACCAAGGGAATTATTTATCCGCACTTTTTAAAATGACTGTAATTACTAATTATGCAAATTAATTATTAAATTAATATTATTACATAAAATACAAACCATAATAATAATGTTATTAAAGAATAAAAATACAAATAATGCTCCCCAAAACTTTTAATTACAAGTTTAATTATTTTGTAAACCTATAATTCTTAGTGGCCTTTGAATACATTAGCAAAAGGAAAAAATAAAATAAAATCGAATCTAAATAAAAGCAATATCTGAATTTAACGCCTTTTTGACGAGCGGCATGTATACGTGCCTTTTAAAGTGCATAAAAACCTTGAATTTAAACACCAGCAATTTAATACAGAAATTTTCGACTTATTTAATCACTTCAGTTCTTCATTTAAGAAATTAAATATATCGATGAGTAACTTTATACATGAATTAGACATATCTATAAAAAACTAGCTGTTACCCGTGACTTCGTTCACGTAACATTAAAAAAAGAATAATTGCATTAATTTAGCAAAGCATTCCATTCGATAATTAAAAACATATATAGCTAATCAAATCTTTATCACATTTTATAGTTTACAATACGGTATTTCTTTGCTATAGGGGCCTTAACATAACCCAGTCTTAAAAAAGTGAAATTTAATGCCAAATAATATATACAATCGCGAAAATGAAACTGCAGCCAATGAAAAAAGAAGGGCCCAGTAAAATCGTGAAAACCTCTTCGTAAAACGAAAAACAACACTGAGAGAATTCTTCTATACAACAGTGCATTTTATGTGGTATTTGATGTGAAATTTGTATATGTATTCATTTATAAATGGGCATTATTATATTGTTTATTTGTATAGACATGTGTGTTATATATATTTCTTACTACATTATTATTTTATGTCTTGTTTTTGTATATATTAAATAAAGTGCTTCTCGCTAAGTGGTGTAAAGATTGAACAAACTGCTTGTGGATTTTATACATTGATAGATATTTCATGAAGATATAACAATCTGATGCGATTCTAAAATGTAAACAAAGGTTGATAGAAAGTACTTTAAATTCTGCCCAATTTAACCTTGATATTTTTCTATCGCGTCAAGGACACTTTAAACAAATAAATACCGCCAAAACCAATCTGATGATCTAAATTTACATATTTTTGTTAGTATATATAGGATTATTTTAATTTATTTCGTGGGCTTGAAATTTTTTACGCTTTTTCTATGGTTGAGTGTCGAATGAATGTACTTTCTTGTTATTTTATTTTGCCATTTCTATTTATTCTATTTTCCATTTATTCATTTATGGATACTGATTTAATTTACATATTCGTTTCAAATAATACTGTTTAAAGTTATTATTAGGATTAGGATACGATACGATTAGGATTAGGATTAATAATAAAAATTGGACCACAATGGTATGATTAATTCAGGTTTAAAGGATGAACCAGGATGTCTATTTACATCATGAAATAATAAGAAAATTTTAAAATTATCGTCTAATAGTTTTTTAATATGTTTTGCAGTGATAGTTGGCATCAAAGGTAAGCGAGGAAATGATCATCTAAAATACCATTCAGTGTTTACCACGCAAAAACAATCTGGTTACAACAATGTATTTAATTTTGCGCCAAATTTCACTTGATAAAAAAAAGCAAATTGGCTATGGACCCGATTACAGACCCCCTAACCTTCCTATTCTCGTAAATTTTCTACCTATATGTGAAAACCTTTTCTACTATATACAACGCGCTTTCACGTTTATAATATTATGAATTGGCATGATCGGCTTGTATAAGTTTACATAATTTGGCTGGAAGAAAAGTTTCATTACTTATTGATTTCTTCTTTGCTTTTGCATTACGCGAATTTGTCGGTAAAATTTATTTTCATTTCGATAACATTGTTGCTTTTTAAGTTTGTAAAAATATTATAATTTTACTTAAACATTGCTTTAAAATCTATGCCATTTTTCTCACAAGACTTTACCAAAATCTATAGTGAAACAGAACTTAAAAAAAAGCTATATTTAAAATTGACAACAAAGTTTCGACTATTTTAAAGCTAAAAGAAATGTAAAATTAAATGGAGGTTCGAAACGACCATTTACAAATGTGTTTTGGTTGTGGGAAAATGATAGAGGAAAAATGCTATTATTTCGACGCAATCATATTAAATCTTTAGCTTTTATGATAAAATGCAATTTTCTTTTAAAAAATAAAGTTCTTTTTATTAATATTTTATGATTTTCTATACGGATAATTTTGCGGTGCATATTATTGACATTTGTCGTCCAATATCTTTTCAAACGTGTTTTTTTTAACTTTTAAAATTTAAATTAAAAATATGGTACCTTTATGTTAGCCGTGTGCAGACGATAAACCGCCAAGTATTATTCCTATCACAATCATTCGTATGGGATTCGTATTAAGATATAAATCTTTCACTCATTTCATTTAAAACATAGAACTTTAATTTACAACACATACATTTAAAATAATTCATTTCATGTGAAATAGAAAAAAAGAGAAATTAATCACAAATAATTTGATAACCCAAGATTATTTTATTTCAACATCAAAGCAAATCTGTTTTATTTTCGATATATGACATCATATTCGCTTGCTTTCCATACTTACTCGTATTTATGCGCCTTCTATTATAATCTAATATTTGAAAACTGAAGTTTTATTTCTAATATGACGTCATTTCATATTCTGTTTCTTAAATAATTAATTTCATTTAAATTTTTGACTTGGAAATTTTTCATTTGAAAATAAATTGTTGAGTAAAAATTATTATTCCAGGTTTTGATTTAGTTTTGGCAACGATAAAATATCAGCAACGGTAAAGTAAATTTAACCATTTTAAAATATTATACGGAAAAATGTCCATTTATTCTCTATGAAAATAACGAAATTTTGAATTATTAAGAAAAATATTTGAATAAAATAAACAAAAACCAGCCTATGTTCATTTCCGAGTTATAATCAACCTATATGCAAATATACAGGATTATTAAGTGCTCATTTTGACGCTGGCTTCAGCCAAACATTTGCACACAATCGGATTTATAATATTATTAGGATAAGGAAAATTAGGTTTAAGAAAAGTTTTTTTTTTCTATATTGGTTATGAAAAGCGTAATGTTGAGTATGATTTTAGTTCTAATATTGAACGATAGATAGTATTTTAGAATGGATTACATTAATGAATATAGAAAATCAAGATTTAATTTTTAGTAGCAATTCACAAGCAATTTTTTTAATACAAAATCAGCGGAAAGAAGTAACTGAACTCAAAGGTATAAACATTATATTCTATTGCTCCAAATGAAACTAAAAATATAATACGTATATCAGAAATATTACGGTTGTCATTCTATTGAATAAAATGTTCTCTTATGACTTAACCAGAAGATGGTGCTGTGGACTTGAAATAATTATTCATTCAGTATTTTAATTTCAATGCTCATTTTTCCGCTAAACAATAATTATTTTTACAATAAAATTGCAATATGGACTCCATTTTCAACAACTAGCTATAATCGAAAAACAGTATTGTCTTTCGCTAATCAATGTGAAATTGTTCAAATATCTAAAACCTGGCGACTAATGTCTTTTTTTATAGTATAATTAATGGAAATAAATATAAATAACAGAGACAAAGTATAAATAACAAAAAATGATTTTTTTTTTTAAGAAATAGGATAACAAAAATTAAGAAGCTATTCTTAAAGACATTAAAAATAATTACTTTTTTAAAAAATACTAAAAAAACTATTTTTGTTCTCGTTATAAAAATGTACGAGTTTCGCATGTTCTAAGACAAAAAGTGTAATTATTTAAAAATACAGTTCACGTTCTTTTTCAAAATGGTAAAAACTTTTTAAAGAAATAACTTTCTTGAAAAGTATGTTCTTAAACAAAATACTCTGATAATAGTTAGAAAACAAGTGGATTTTTTTTAATAAAGAAAGATTGAAATAGAAAGCATTTTTGCTGTATAAAAGGTTTTGGTTGCAGAGAAAATGTGCATACTTTTTAAATATTCAGTCATTTTTTATATCAAAACTAAAAACTAAAACGAAGAAATGTATGATGAGAAATTTGAGTATCATCTATCTATACTTTTTTTACGTAAAAAAAGTACTTCGTACACAAAAAACTATTATTAATACCATGCTTTTTTTAATTGGTTTTCCTTTGAATGTAATCATCTTAACGAGTTTTTTTCCAAATATGTACTCGTCAAAAGCTGTTATTTGACATTTTACTATTAATAACAATTATGAAAACTTGACGGTGATTTTCAATCCAATATATGTATTTATTAAAAATATATATATTAAAAGGATTTTTATTTGAAATGTATTCCACTTGTATAAATATTATATATCGAGTAAACATTTCGGCCGAATAGATTTTCAAAAAACGACGTATCAGAAATATAATTGATAACAACAAATCACATGGTTGCATGATATCTTTCATTTCATGAGAATTTAGCGCAACTGAGGTCTTGAAATTTAAACACATTGACAATACTTTTTCTTTATATTTGGTTTAGTCATTATTTAAATATCTATAGAAATATTACTTAGATGATTGAGTTTCGAACTACAGTTTACATTAAATTACAGCTAAATGCGAATGCTTACGACTTAGATTTGGGTTTAAACAAATTAAATAATTACATAGTATCGAATTTTAAATTTAGTAAAAATGCTTAGATATAACACATTTATCTTTCAGTGTCAGATATTTCATTAAATGTAATAGAATCAGGTATATATTCAAGACTAAAAACCAATTTTTAATTACAAAACTCTCAATTCAACATAAGAAATAAGTAATTTGCCATTTGAGAGCGCAAAATTATTTGATGACAGATAAATGAAGTCTTTCTCATTAATGAACCCTCTTAAATTCTCCTTTTTAAATTAAAATGCGTAAATTAAGAACATTAATTGCAATTAAATTGAAAAATTTCATTATTCCTACTAATGTATGTCCTTGAAACCTTAATTAAAACAATTTCTTGAATAACTATTTTAGAATAGAGTGAAACGTAAAAAATGACAAAGTAAGATTTAATGTGTTGCCGCCGTGAAGTATTAAAAATATTTTCTTTTTAAAAAAAACGCTGTATTTTTAAAAAGAAAATTAATTCATATTAATAATGCATACCTTAAAATTACTCTATGCAGTTTAATATATAAAATACTTTCTTATGTTTAATAAAAGAATGTGTTTCAGTTCTTTAAAATTAAAGAGAGTTAAGTCAAAATTTTAACATATTTGTAAAATCACATTAAGATTAAAAATAATACCTTCGCGACGAGCATCCATTGCAGAATTCTTAATCTTTTATCGCCGGTAATTCGGAAAAGAAATTTCTGTTTAATTTAATTGTAGGAACACTAACTCAAAATTTTCTATTCAAAATTACCGATAGTAATAATCAAGGATTCTTAGCACATTATATATCACGAATATCCGATTTTATTCCCTAAGGAGTTAAATAAAAAATCGGCAGAGAAAATTGATATATTTTTTCTTATGCTCTTGCATATCTGTCTTTCAGTGATCTATATGACACCATAAAATATACTAAAATTTCATTTAGCTAGAATACGAAAAACAGCACCTAAAAATCTTTTCTGGAAACTACCATTTATAGACGAAAATGTATCTATATCCTTTTGTGCATTCTTGTATATAAATTTAATTTATATTATATTCAAACATCATAGTAAACCAAATTTGAGATAAACTAGACAACTTGTAACACATTTGAAAGCGCACATTCAGAAGTTCCTATTTATAAATTGATCGTAACAAATTCGAATTTATTTGGGCAGCCCTGTATATAATGTATAAATTATATACATACTATATATTATACAATAATTTTGTTAAGCTTGAAAACGCACAACGCAATTAAAATATCACTTGCCGCACTTTCGGATCAGAAAATGTACCTAAATTCTTTTGTGCAACACTGTTAAAAATACGTTACATATTACATATATTTTGTATTTACGTAAGATGTTATCACGTCCCCTTAAAAACGTATATGTTGTGTTAACAGCTACATTTATAAAGTTCGTATTTATGAAATTATAAAATTACCTATAATCCCATCATGTATCCAAATTCTGTCGTAAAATATGAGTTAAAATGTTACTGCTAATAAACGATTACCTTTGAAAACTAGATTCATATTTTTATTTAATCTGAAGTATTTTTTCCAATGACTAATTAAATTCGAGTTAATTAATTCCTAGAATTATGCACTTTTGGATATAGTAGGTTAGTTATATATCCAGCTGTCGCCGGGATTTGAATCATGACCCGTAGATTTCATAACATATGAGTTACCACTACACCAATACCTTATTTCTTTATAATCTTCTTTATCTTGGGAAGATGGATACCGGCTTCTTATATCATAAAATCTTTGAATTTTTTTGGCGAGGCATGGTTCCCAGTCAACTCCCATCAATCGCTTATGGCATCGTCTTGTTCTCCATCGATAAACCAATTCGGGCACCAAATGTGGAATCCGTCGCAGTTGAGACGCGAACCATGGCTCTTCGATTTGCAAACCAGTGGCTTTCAATAGACCACTACGACAGGTCTTCTACTTCTTCTTTTTCTCTATGCTGCGGAGGTGCCAGTTACACAATGGCTATCAAAAATCTTTATATATATAATGGACGTTGTTGTGGTTCCTTACAACCACTGCCATTTTTTTAATCTAATTTAATTTAAGAAATATTTTATTAATATTTATCCATTTAATATTAAAATTCGCATTCAAATTATTTTAATTCCTTCCTTTTTAAAACTTTCCCTGTAAGCTTTTCTTTCCTACGTAACATTTCGCTTTAATTTAAAATGATAATGATCGATTTGAAATCTGTACTTCCGGCATTGGAATCTGCGAGAACATTCTACAGCATTCTATTCGTGATCTCACTTCCTATTCTAAGCTTCTCCCCTAGCCAATCAAATTCAAATCAATTTAATACGTAATTTTCAAAATTGTAACACTTTACTAATATTTGGCATCTTATCTTAAAAAATTCTATAAAATATAACCTAATAAAGGCTGTTTTCATATTCAATTGCATGGCAAATTATGCCAACGCAAGTTTTTTGTATTCTTTATCCCTGCCAATTGGCGATTTTTAATTTTTACGACAACCCCGTTCCCTCTGGCAGAGCTGTGGCTGCGCGCTCACACTGAGACGTTTTCTACAGGCGTGGAAGGTAGCATCTACCTTCTGCGAAGAAATCATGTTCGTACATCGAAAGCTGTAATATGAAAGAAGTTTCTTTTTAAAATTGTGATGGTTTGAGGGCCTATATATTCTCTTCTAAGTACGGCAAAGATGATAGCAAATTCCCCCAACGTAGACGCGATAATGATTCTTACTTATGATAACTGGACAGAACCTACTGATCCTGTATAACGAGATTAGTTTTATTTTATCCGACTGATGCGATGCTCTGTGTTTGAATTGATGATAAGTCATATAAAAGATTTGTTTTTTTAAAACAAAAATGCCTTCTAAAACCCTGAGAGATGATTTTTATTATGTTTTTCTTGAAAAGTGCATATTAAAAAAATCATCTATTGTGTACTACTCATTAAAAAAAATGGTTCGAATAATACGAGAATACATAATTTATTTTTTTCTTCAAGAAAATTATTCGTAAATAAAGAATTTCGAACCTGCAATATTGGAATATTAATATGATTCCAGTGTTAAAAGAAGAACTTATCGTCCAACCACCACAGACGTCAATGGTTTAGAATGATCAATCGTGTTAAATGTTGAACAATGAACCATATTTTAGGTTATTAGCATATGATTCTTCCTTTATGTGTACGTATGGAATCATGTGCACGTACTATATATATATATTTAATTTTTTGAAAATATTACAACTTATATTTGAAAAGTATACCACTCAATATAAAACTATACACAGTAAAATAAAATCAGGTATAACAAAAAATAAAAGAAAGTATAATACTTTGTATAAATATTTTTATATGACCTTTCATTAATGTGCAAAGTTTCTACGTAAACTTAAGAATTTTCAAAAATGCTATTTAGAATAACTACATACATTACATCAATATATAATAAAATATGTGTTAGATATAAGAATATATTTTTATTACAATAATTCATTACAATTACGTTAAAGAAATGTTAGAAATAATTGAGAAAAATTGTAGATTTTTTAAAAACATAATTTTCAAACAGGTATTCATATCAGTAAATTTATGTAATGTGTTTATTTTTATTTTTAGATTTTCTAATACAACTATTTTCGCTTTCCAGTTAATGTATACATTTAATCAATCGTACATTAATTTTAAATATTGTGCTTGAGGTTATGGTAGTTTAAGAAGATAGTGTATTTTTTTTATAGTAAACAATGTAATTTCTTTTCCTAATATATGTTTAATTTTGATCTGACCTGCTATAAAGTGTATCGATGCAGTTTTGATATATTTTTACGTCTTGTATTTTTTAATGCAATTTTTAATGCAAAAATTTTATACCGTATGTACTCGTGTATAATACGTACACGGGTATAAAGCGCAACTTGCTACTTTAATGGCAACAAATCTGGATAATTTAAAATTACACTCAGTCCAAATGCTTACTCACAATTTTCGTATCGATCCTAAATTAGAATAATCACTCCTTATAATTCGCCTTTTTATAAAATTCTATAATATTAAAGTTTTTTCAACGTACACTTTTCACTCATTTGAAATTTTGTTTTAAAATATTTATAGATATCAGATATCTATATGGTATATTTTCACACAATAAATTATGTACCGTTTATTTTCGCCTGAACATGTAACAGAACTGTTATTTCACTTGCTACTTATTCGGTACAATTTTGAAACAATATCTACGTGTTCTATGATGACTTAGTGGAAGCATGTGTACTGTCATATAAAGACGGACATAATACCCTGTATTCTGTGTGACAACCACATTTGAGGTCCAAACTTTGTTTTTTAACAAAAGACGAATTATAAACGATTAAACACGATGCGCATTATTCTCCTCATATTTCAAAATATCTTAAATATTTTCTTCGCAAAAAACCTTTGTAAATCTAATAGTATATCGGAATATATCTTGGGACTTATTTTAAACCTACAAAAATCTGTCAAATAAGTGTATAACGCGCTCTCAAACGGTTCCGTACATTAAATTTATTAAGTAATAAACTACTACCACTCCTATTTTTTTTCATAATTTTAGTGTCAATAGATTCAGAAATAGGAGATAGGAGGGGGTGCGACATATTTTTCCATTATACTTTCGACGATATCTCTGAAAATATAATACCTAAAATTAAAACAGATATAGTTTTGAGTTCGATGGTACGAGACCCTTCCAACAATACCCTACATCTACACATATATAAACATAATTTTTTTTCAAGTAACTTAATTAATATATCGTCTAATTGCCGACATTTTTTTTTCGAAAATCATTAACAAATATCCTTGGATGATTCTTCGTCGATACATACCTCGAGCGACCGTCAACATTTTCAACTGACCCCTGAAAAGAAAAGTTTGTGTGTAACAAAGAAATACGTTTTTCTCAAAAATGTGTTACCTAGGAAAATCGCTATAATTTTCCTGCGAGGTTTAAATAAACTCCTACTACCCTCCAATTTATGCATACATTTAGTTTCTGTACAATCGGAAATAGAGGGGGGGGGGGGGCACATAATTTTGCATTACATTTTCGATGATATCTCTGAAAATATAATACGTGAAATTAAACAAAATATATATTTTTTTGAGTTCGGTATTACAAGATATTTCACACGACACCCTACACAATAGACAAAAAGAAAACTTTTCAAGTAACTTAATTACCCCCCTACATTTTTTCTAACCATATTTGTAAATGTCTAATGATCTGAAAATATCTGGGTAAAATGGTTTTATAACTTTCCCAAGTTTGAACTTTCCACGTCGCATAGTTTACGAGAAAAAGGGCTCTGACAGACAGACGTACAGACACAGGAGTGATCTTATAATGGTTCTGTTTTTACATTTTAAGTACGTAACCATAAAAATATGCAATGATAGGTTGAGGTACAAGTATGAATAAGTAAAATGTGAATTAAAGTAATGTCGTTCCTGAAATAAATATTCTGCTTTTGTCATCGGATCTCTCTAACTATCCACAATGGAGAGTTAAGGAACAAGATAAGATAAAGAAATTCTGAAAATTTCATAATAACAGAATTTTTTTTTTTAATTCGTATTATTTACTCTAATCCCTTATTTTTTCTGGTATCAAATTTCATTATTTTTTTATATTTAAAAAGTTTGTTAAAACGCAAACATTCGCTTTGTTGCATCTTTTTTTTTTCTGTGTCAACACACTTTTTCGGATTATTGGACTGAAAATTTTAAAATTCAATATTTTTTGTAAAAAGTGCATGTCAGTTACTGTACCTAATTCAATTTTTAATTGATCTGGGTTAAAAATATAAATAATGAAAATATTTATAAATGTGTTATGAAAGTGTATAAAAGTGTTTCAGTAATTATAAATTGAACATTTTATAAAATTATATCCTTTGAAATGGCAAATATACAGAAGGTATATTACACTTAATGAAAACGAATTTCACATTAAATGTCTACGCAAAACTGCTGACTTCATTGCGACCATTTTACTGTAATGGATAGTCGTGACTGTTGTTTTAAACTCTATCTCAAAACTTGCATGAAGAAATAGATTTTGCAGTACAGTCATCTAAATTTTATCCGAGATTTTTAGAGAGAATTTCTGAAGTATGTTTGAGGTTCACGAATTACTTCTTCACGCTCTCAGTAAGCGAAAGGCAGAAAAAGTACACGACGGCAGTGTCAATGGAATTCTTCAAATGAGGTACAGTTTATTCCCTGTGTTTGATTATTTTGTTTCCAAGTATGTGGCATTTGCTTTGGAAGTGTGACTCCTAACTTTATTGATTTAACATGAAACATGACTTTACTGATGTCCTTTATTGATGTCTAAAATGGGAACTTCCTTATAGAAAACGGATTTTATTGGTAATAGAGTGAATTTACTTTAGATTTTTCTCACACTTTTTTTAGCTTTAATTTGCCTACATAATAAAATCCAGCAGCAATCATGTGAATGTCTTCTAAAACCATCCTCTGTACTCAAAAACCCATTGCGGTGGGGTTTCGTCTTCCCTTGATTGATAAAAATGCTTTTTATTAAAGATGTAAAAAAATAAACTATTCTTCATTGAGTGGTACCACATGTTTAAATTTTGTACTAAGGGTTTGGTAAAGCAAATGTTAGGAAGACGCTGCACAGGAACATTAAAAATACTTTGGAAATCTGTCCAAGAAGGGGGGTGGGTGGAAAGTTACATGAATGTATTAAGCAAAATTGTACTACTTTGAACATAACTGTCGCATTTGATCTGCCGCAAAGAATTTGTCCGTTTTCAGCCTAGAAATTTATTTTATAAATGTCTATTTTAACTTTTTTTCGTAAGTATTTTAAAATATTTTATTTTTAAAAAGTCTATTAACGTGTAGGAAAATGATCCTGGAAGAATAAATTCTTTCGATAGACGAATTGTTAAATCATTAATACAGGGTCATACCACAGAAATATATTTATGAAAAGAAAAATCCTTATTTTTTTTCGCATTATAAATGGTGCATGAAAAGAAACTTAACTTTAATTTTTTTTAATGCATCAAAAGATTCATTTAAAAATATACCTCCTAAATTTAAAACTGCAATACATTGCATGTGGAAGTGATGTTAAAGTTAAGTAAAAGTTATTTTCAATAGAATAAGATTATAAAAAATGAATAAATGCATCATAAACGGTGTATTAAAATACAATAGAAGTAGGTAAAATATAAGTTTAGCTTGTGAATCTACATACTTCTACACTTTACGAAAAAGATAAAATACAACATGAAATAAACAAGGCCATTTGTACTTTACTGAAAAAATTTCCAAAGTATTTTTTTACACATAACTGCCGTGTCCTATACAAATAATTTGACTCTATCCAGAACCTTGGCTACAGCTATGACTCAAATTTTCCATGATAGTAGAAATTTCTTAGCATAGCTGTGCCATTTTTCCCACACTGCTTGGACGGCTTTTAATAGTATTCCCAATGTTTGAGGCAGGGTATACAGCTTGGCTTTTTTTTATTCAGAAATTTTGCGTTTATACCAGAAATTTAAAAAGAAGACTTTTTACTTTACGTAATATCGAAATGTTTGTCTTTGAAAAAAGGCAGAAATAATGTTATTCATTTCTTATATCAATTCAGATTATCTGAATAATAAAATAGGTCAAACTGGTAATCCTTGTAGGCATTTACTTAGCGTAGCTTTAATAAATACCTAGCTGTTGATAAATGGAAATTTGCATTTCTACTGTATGTAGAATGGCTTTAATCTTTCGTAACAAATATAAGAGCATTGTTTTAATCAATGGAATACAAATATTCCAATAATATGTGTTGGTGAATGTAGAGACATTCTCAAATGATTCTTGATTGCTGCTAGATTTTCTTATGATGGTAAAATAAAGTTCAAAACAGTATCAAGTAACCCAACAAACACAAGATCTGTGGCCGCATTCTGTATACATTAAGGCCAAAAAGACTTGGGGCCATTTGTACCCAGCCACCGTTGTATTTTAAATGACACACCACTGCATCCGCTGACCGCTGTTTCATTGATAACGGACGAGCGAAAGTAAAAGTAATTGGTCATCATTGTCCAGTATCCATTAAAGATTTAGTTTGTGGCCAGGCTATAAAGGCCTGGCATCAAATAAAAAGAAAAAGGCTAATGCCATGTATTTGATACATTGGTTATAAGATAAAAATATTTTTTTCTTCACTCTTTTCAACATAATTTTCGATATTTAAAATCTGTCATTGGATGAAAGTTTTAAATGGGGTGCGAGTTATATATATATATTTTTTAACTTTTACGTTTTTTTTATAAATTACAAGTAAAAGCGTCTTGAGTCTAAAATATGTATATACACATAAATAATTTTTATGAGCACATTACAGTGAAATTGAATATATGTTAATTTTAATTCATATATATTTTTTTAATTGCAAAGATAAATAGATACAAAAATTAATAGCAAACATATCCAAATGCCCTTTTAAACGATACGAAATTAATTGGAATAAACTGCACTGTTTAAGCATACTTACTATATAGATTTATAATAAAAGTTTTAAGGATAAATGTCAATTTATTTATTTATTTATTTTCAGTTTCAACAGAAAAATATTCACTCATAAAGAACAAGTGGAAAGTATATGCTACTTTTGTATACACCCCAATTACAGCTCCGTTTTCCCGTATTATAATATTTTAAATTTGTTTCTAATATGAAATACGATTGCGAAAAAGAACTTTCCATGTAATGGTGATTAAATAATAATTGTTAAAAGAAAACAAATACAAGAGAAAAAAATGGATGGTTTTGTAAGAACTGAAAACTGATTAAAAAATCACACAGTATATCTTAATTTTTCTTTAAAAAATATATTTTTTCAAGTGACTTAAAATATATAAAAATTAAAAGAAAAAATATATGATTTAATTAAAAAAAATATTTTTATTTATTGTACTAAGGCATTGGCTCATAAAAGCCCCCCCCCTCCTCCCGAAAAAATTGTTTAGTTCCAAGTAAGCAAGTTATCAGACATGCAATCAGATCAAGGTCAAGGTGATTTGAGGGGTGTGAAAACAGAGAGGGACTTTTCCTGGAATTTCCTGGCCTGACTCATTTTTGCTCCGTCATTCAGGTATACGGACTACGGAGTGCCAGTTTGGGAGAGCAGATTGCAGGGAGCAGACCTTAGAGAAGCAGACGCTACGCTCCTTTTCAATTTCAAATATAGCATGGAATGGAAATGCTGCGTCCATCTGTAAGTCTTATAAATTTATGTTTATTCGTTACAAGTTTATTAATTTCAATATAATCTGTTTTTTGCATCATTTAGAATATTTATATTTTACTTTTTAATAATACACAAGAATGTTTTAAACATATTTTCATTTTCGGCAAAATAGTGTAAAATTCAATTCAGTAATTTATTATTATTATTGCGTAAATTATTTTTAAACATTACAAATATCTATCAATCTATTCTTTAAAATAGTTTGCCTCGCTTTAAATATAAAAAATATGACTTTAAAAAGAAAATTACTTTTTTTCTTCTGGATGAAGAAATTTACCAGTTTATACTCAAGAAAAATTCAGTGACAGTAACAATGGAATAGAGTTTCTTACATTTTTTAATTGCTAAAAAGCGTAAAATAGACAGTAAAATAAGTTTTATTAAACTGTTGACATGTTTCGACTCCATCGGAGCCATTATCGAAACAAATAAGAATATTCTACAATTTCACGTTCTTTGAAGTTATTATTTGAAACGCCATCATTTAATTTTTAACTTCAAAAATCGTGCAATTGTAGAATATTCTTACTTGTTTTGATAATGGCTCCAATGAAGCCGAAACATGTCAGCAGGCTAATAAAACTTATTTTACTCTTTATTTTACGCCTTTTACCATTAAAAAAAGTTTATTATTACACGGTGTTATAATTTGTTATATTTTTAATGGAAAAGAGTTTAATAAAATTTAAGAAAAATGTTGTTGACATTTAAAATTACTGAAAATAACTCTCAGGGATTTTGTAAAGTTTTAAATAATCTATTTTTTCTAAAGTTTGAGTATTAAACTGTGAGAGAAAAATGTAAATGTTATGATGCAAATATATATAATATGTTTCAGATTATAATGATTTAATAATACTTAAAAGAATAAACATAATTTATTGGTAACAGATTGTAAAAACCAGTGAAAAAAAATCACACATTAAATTACATATTAAATCACATATTATCATTTGTTAAATATAAAATATATAACAGATCATGAACAAAAGACATAAAGAAAAGATTATTTAAGCAACAATTCAAATTTTATTCTGTAAAAAAGAATGCTTTTTAGAAGTTTATTTAAATGATAAAGTGTTTTCGCGTGAAAAAAAAAGTACTAATAATTATTTAGGTACACTTTTCAAGAAAACTATAAGTTCAACTTACCTTGATTTTTTTTTCTTTTTTTCAAAAAGTTTCCGAAACAGAATACTTGACGTAGTGAATTAATTAGTTTATTTTTTTTAATTATATACTTTTAAAATTTATATGAAATGCAATAATTTAAAAATAGCATATGATATAAATTTTAAAAATATATAATTGAAAAAATAAACAAATACTTCATTCCCTATGTCAAACATTGTATTTTTAAAATTTTTGTAAACAATATAGGTAAGTGAATTTATAATTTTGTTGAAAAGTCTACCTAAATGATTATTTGTAATTTTTTTCACGCAAAAACAATTTATCATTTGAATAAATATCTGAAAAGTATTTTCTTTTATAGAATACATTTTGATTACGATAGACAAAGTTTATTATAGCATTAATGCTATAATAAACTTTGTCTATCGTAAGCAAAATAAATCTCGATTTCGAATACGAAACACCAGTTTTATCTGGAAAATAAAGAAGCTTCACATGGACAAAGCATCAATTGTTACTTCAAGCTTTCAAAAAGGTGTTATTTTAACAACTCAGCTTTAAAAAATCGAACGCGAATGCTAATTAATAACTTAAAGCATACAGAAAATAGTCATTTAACCTCTTAAGCTTTCAAAATACTATTAATTTATTTAGCTGTAAAAAATTATACCTTATTGCATAAAAAAAAAAAAATAAAAAAAAACAGTAAAAAACAATTTCTTATGCACGTTACATCTTATAAAACTGCATCACGAGAATTAAAGATGAGAGTATAATAATAAAAATAAAAAAGAGACACGAACAATAGATTTAACATCCATCAAAAGTCAATTATTTACCTGCAAAAGAATTACAAACGAAGTTGTATCCCATTTGAAGAAATAATTGGAAAAATCACCTGACACTTCCCCGGCGGAGTTTGGCTCGTGAAAGCGAGTGTTAGGTGCACGTTGTCTAAGACTATTGATAGGTATTGAAGGCCGCCAAGGCGCTGCGCGAGAAAATTATTGGCAATTAAATTGTGTTATCATGCAAAATTTGAGCCAGAGCTACAGCCGAGTTTCAAACCTATAAATTTGACACCAATTCATAGATATTAAATTTAAATATCGTTTTCATACAAAACAAACAACCTTTTGTTAAGAACTATTTAAAACTTAATTTAAACCCTACACGATATTTGTTTTTGTTTTTGCTAGCAAAGTAACATGAATTAATATTTATTAGTTTAAAAATATTTATTTGAATTCAAAAATATCTTCCTATTTTTTTCCTTATATGGAAGTAAAAAATTAAAAATGAGAGAAAAAAATTATTTAAAGATTTAAATAGGTAAGATTAAGTTAGACGAAAGAGGTAAAAATGCGTTCGTTGACATATATATGTTGATATTTATATGAAATACACAATTTTGAAATGGTAAAAATATATTCTTTATAGCTATTTGAAACTTAATTTAAATAGCGTACAATCTATTTTCTCTGCTTTGTCTGTCACATTAGCATGAAAAACAATAACAAATTACTTCGATCGCTGGTAAGAAGGAAAAAAATGCATAAAATGTATGATTTAATAGATATTATAAAATAGTAATAATAAAAAAAACTTTAACGACTATTTTTACTTCTTTTAGAAGTGTATTTTAGACGCTCCAAACTGTTACCAGGAAAAATAAATTATTTCGAAAAGAAAAAAAAATGTGAAAACGAAAAATACATGATTAAATTTCACAAATATTCATGAAATTCAAAACCTTTACTTATTTATATTTTCGTCCTTACAAATGATGAAAGGCGCCCTTTCATATGAATGTAAGAAAAATCCGTAAGTTTCATTCCACTTTTTAAAGTTTCATTTGAAAAAAGAAATAATTTTTTCAAACTAAACTTAAATTTATATAGAAATACTAAAACCAAAAAATGTAAATTGTATTTTCATCAACATCAGGTTAAATAAAACTATAATAAACTTATATAAAATGTACAAAAGTGTATTTTTATACATATGCAATACAAGAAATGAAAATTTGTAATACTTTTCAGTTCTTTGTTAAGACGTAAAGCAATGCACGGAATAAAATATAACCTATGAAGAAACATAAAATTTTAAAATAAAAACATTAATAAACGGTTTTATGATATGTAACTTCTTTTAAAAGAAATTCTTATCAGCTGTTTGAAATTCTTTCTGAAACAAATCAAGTATTTCGTAGAAGGATGACACTGTTTAATATATTAGTTTAAAAAGGAAAAATATCTTTATAGAATTGAAAGGCCACTTATTTCTTTTTTTTACATTAGATAAATTATGCTGATATCTTTAAAAAAGGAACAAATCATTGAATTGTTTTTCAGTTTTAAATGACTTATTTTAAAGAAAGTTTTTTACATATTTTTAAACTATACTGACATTTATAAAAGTTTAATTTCCATATATACAGGTTGCGTCAGAAACATGTATACATACACTGTTAACGGGTCCAAACTTTCTAATTTCGTTCTATTTTAAAGTGTAATTAATTGGAAATAATGAGGGGACTAAGATTAACTTTTGAAAAAAGAAAATTTATTTTAAAATACTATTGTAAGTATGAAAATGTAGCAGAAATAGAAAAACAACATCGCAGGGAGATTCAGGCAGATCCACGCATGTGACTTACAATTTATTAGATAAAATATAAGTTTGAAACAAATGGATGTTCTTAGACAGTGTTGCGGAACCGGAATTGAGCAAGGATGCGCAACAACACTGAATGAAACTTTTGATAAAGTTTGTGAATCAATAACCCACTGTAATACGCAGTGTATGGACCAGCAAAGTAATTTTGAACATTTTCGGTAGGAGGAAAAGTTATACATTGCAGATTCTTTTTAATTTAAATATTAATTATACATGAAAAAAAAACTTTAAAAACAGGAGTTAAAATCATTCAAAGTGTGTATACACTTTTCTCACGCAAACTGTATATATATGTTTTTGTTGATTTTTGTGCACGTATGTGCAATATATACGATGGAAATTTTCTAATGACACACAGAAAACACATTTTATCTGCACCTAAAATCACATTTAATTTCTATAATAATGCGAAGATAATAACGCAATTTGAATAAAAAAATTTAAATGCAATTTCCTTTTTCAATAAGACTGTCGGATGAAAAATAATTTACTCATTATTTCATAGAGGTTTAACATAAAACGTTTTATGAAGTCATTTATAAAATTACCGCTGGCAATAAATTCTAACTAAAACTAATGCACGAAATTAAGGGGCACAGAGGAAACAAGAAACAGCACATTTAAACTAAACTTGGGTGTTGTTTTAATATACATAAATAATTGAAACGAAAAAAAAATTAATGATACTTTTCAAATGGTCGTTTGTCACAAGAAACCCGCTATTTTATTGACACTGATACAAAAGCTATTTGAACATTTTTTGTATATTTATGTATAATTTTATTTCTATATCCTTCTTTCATATTGGGAAATTATTTTTGCTTTATAATTATAGTTGAAGATTGTTTCACTCAATATTATTAAAAAAAAAAAAAACAAAAAAAAAACGCATGGATTCGATGCAAATTATTTAAAATATTTTTTTCATAAACAAATGGTATCTTTTGTGAATTATGACTATTTATGTCTTTTTTGGAATATGAGGCGAAATGTTGTCAGACAAAAAACATACTTTCGGTCAGAACGATATTCTTATATAATTCACATAAAATAAGCAAAAATATTTTTAGTGACTTTCTAGACTGTCATTTAACCTTCTAATTTTTTCGAACTAATATATCCGTTCACTAGCCTGTAGGTTTCACTGCAATGGAAACATTCTTTAAATTGATATAATTCTACAAAAATAATGCCGTATTAAAACATCGAGTAATGATTAATACTGTCCAGGATTATACTCATATACGTTATTAAGATTTTTACATAAAGTCTGAAAATTCCTCTTTTTTGTAGCAATTTATTAAAAATACAGAGAAGATAACATTACAAATTTGCCTTTTTTCTCGGGCAAATCTTTTCTTCATCAGGGGGTTCATTAATTACCTAGCAGTCTAGGTTTGAAATAAATTTCGAAAATTCACTTGTCAGAGATATTCAACTAAAGCATCATTTTGCTTTCAAATTGTCTTCTTATGCTTGAATTTTATATTAGAGAAGACACGTTGTTATTGTGTAGAGTAACATATCGATTTGAAACTTTTGGATTTAAAACTGGTAACTTTAATTTTTATCATACACCATGAGCGGTTTTTGCTTAAAATTTATTTTTACCCAAAAGCAATTTTATTTAATCCACTGTAACTGTGCTTCTGCATACGGTGGCGTATTCTCGTTTTTATGGCATTTAATTTCAATCAATGTATACAGGGTGATTCATAAAAGATGAGCAGAACTTTAAGGGGTTATAGTACACTTAAAGACAAATAATATTAAATAGGAGACTAAGGGTCCCAGACGTATTCCCAAGGAGATAGGGGGCATTAAAGTTTAGGGTCCGAAATTTCAAATGATTATAAAACATGGAAAAATTGGTCGATTCGTTTGCGGTTTTTGCAAAAAATTTTCTTTATGCCAGTATTTTCTTGAAATAAAATTTTAAAGTTCAATTTCAAAAAATGCCGATAGGGGGCGCTTTAGACTTTGGAGTAACAAACAACTATTTTTTAACGTTATTTTTTGTATTTCTTTAAATGATTTCGAAAGCTTAGACTTAAACTTAAATTTTGATCTAAAAATCTGAGTCCTAACGAGTAGTTAAGTAGCGTAAACTGAAATTTGAAATTTGAAACCCTTCTCCCCCCAGAACAAAAATCAGTTATTCCCGATCTTTGTGTCGTAGATTAGGCTCTAACTACTGCCGCGTTTTGCTAAAATTATTCTTTATGTCAGTATTTTCTTGAAAATAAATTTTAAAGAAAATTTTCAAAAAATTCCGATAGAGGGCGCTTTAGACTTTGGAGTAACGAACAACTATTTTATACCGTTATTTTTTGTGTCTCATTAAATGCTTTCTAAAGCTTAGACTTAAATTTTCAGCCCAAAATCTGAATCGTTAGACGTGGTTAAGTTTCTGGGGAGAGGGGTTTGAAATTTCTACTCCTGAGCACAGTTCAGTTTACCATGTCCACACATTGTGTGCTGTGATACGAGGTAAAAAGACACAAATTAGGATTATGTTACCAAAGCATATTTATTAACATGTAATCACAATAAATGTTCAAAATTGTGACCACCAGAGGTTATGCACGCAGAACAACGGCGACGAATGGAACGGCGAACATTCGCGAAAACATCAGGCTTTTCGAGCACTTCCCCTACAGCGGCGGAAAGTCTGGCGACCAGTTCCTCGGGGGATTCAATGGGTGTCTCATACATAAGAGCCTTCAATCGTCCCCAAAAAAAGAAATCGAGGGGTGAAAGATCTGGCGAGCGAGCAGGCCAAGCAACAGGACCACCTAGACCAATCCATCTGTTCGGAAATGTGATGTCCAGATAGTTGCGGCCGTCTCGTACGTAATGGGCTGGCGCTCCATCGTGCTGGAACCACATGACCCGCCGGATGCGTGGAGGAACAACGTTTAACAGGTCTGGCAGCACATGTTGCAGAAATGTGAGGTATGTTTTACCGTTGAGGCGTTCAGGAAGAAGGTACGGTCCGATTAGGTGGTCTCCGAGGATTCCTGCCCAAACATTGATGGAAAAGCGTCTCTGATGAGCATGTGGATACGTAGCATGTGGATTGACATCCGCCCATACATGAAGCGAGAAATGATCCCGTCTCACACAACTGTCTGTGCAAGCGCTCGAAAGTTTTGCGGTTAGGCAACCGCCTGTTAGGAAATCGCTCTCCGTACATTCGTTGTGCCTCTGCACCATTTCCATCTGCCGCTCCGTAAATTAAATGCATCTCAGCCTTTTCCTTATTCGTGAAGGGCACCATCTTCCGATTCATTACTACAGCGACTTACACTTGACTCACCGTTCAGTGGTTTTTATGCCTGAATCGTGTCGAAATTTTGCATACGTGTTCTTCTTCTTCCCCATTTGACATTTGCATACTTTCTGTTTCCTTCTTCACCCGGTGACTAGCGTCAGGAATGGAGCTTTAACGTTTGCATGAGCGACGTTTCCAACTGTGCCAGTGCCTTTATGAGTGAATTCCGACTATGCAGTCCTTGACGAAAGTTGTATTTTTGCCTCGTATCACAGCACAGAATCGTTGGGCATGGTTAAGTAGTGCAAACTGAACTATGTTCAGAAGTTGAAATTTGAACCCCCTCCCCTCGCTACTGAACCACGCTCAGCGATTCAGATTTTGAGCTGAAAATTTAAGTTTAAGTCTAAGCTTTAGAAAGCATTTAATGAGACACAAAAAATAACGGTATAAAATAGTTGTTCGTTACTCCAAAGTCTAAAGCGCCCTCTATCGGAATTTTTTGAAAATTTTCTTTAAAATTTATTTTCAAGAAAATACTGACATAAAGAATAATTTTAGCAAAACGCGGCAGTAGTTAGAGCCTAATCTACGACACAAAGATCGGGAATAACTGATTTTTGTTCTGGGGGGAGAAGGGTTTCAAATTTCAAATTTCAGTTTACGCTACTTAACTACTCGTTAGGACTCAGATTTTTAGATCAAAATTTAAGTTTAAGTCTAAGCTTTCGAAATCATTTAAAGAAATACAAAAAATAACGTTAAAAAATAGTTGTTTGTTACTCCAAAGTCTAAAGCGCCCCCTATCGGCATTTTTTGAAATTGAACTTTAAAATTTTATTTCAAGAAAATACTGGCATAAAGAAAATTTTTTGCAAAAACCGCAAACGAATCGACCAATTTTTCCATGTTTTATAATCATTTGAAATTTCGGACCCTAAACTTTAATGCCCCCTATCTCCTTGGGAATACGTCTGGGACCCTTAGTCTCCTATTTAATATTATTTGTCTTTAAGTGTACTATAACCCCTTAAAGTTCTGCCCATCTTTTATGAATCACCCTGTATAGTTGAGGACAAATTTTCATGCATATTGTAGTGAAATATGAAATTTACGGCTTCAATTACCTTTTATGCCATATTTGCTCTGAGAGATACTCGTTGGATTCAGCATATTATTTTAGTTATAATACTTGGTATATACTATCTGGTTTTCTTTCAATTGCTCCATGTTAATTAGCCCACAAACAGTTCATTTGTGTACTTGATTAGTAACAAAGTATATCATACATCATGATTTTGAAATTGTTTTTTTCTTTGAATAAAATTGCACAATAATATTTACGAAAATATTTTATTTTGATATTATTTTTAATTGTTTCCATAGCTAATTTTTAGCCGTATTTGTTGGTTTATACATGTTAAAAAGATGTTGAAGTGTAAAAAAAAATACAAAACATTACTGACTTGAATAGTAAATCGTTTCCAAACGACTTAATAAACTAAGTGTAGATTTTCAGTTGTAACAGTTGTAACCGTTATTTTATGTAACATTTCACAAACGGAATAATGCCCAGATACTTTCGTCTTAAATTATTCTAAAACAATCTGCTTTTAAAAAAATATATACCCTTCATTAGTATAAATAACATCCTACGGTAAAATTCCTGACCGATGTATATATTTATTCCAACACAATTCGTTTATGGACCATATTTCAATTTGCTTACTGTCAAGTAAACATCTGTGGAAACAAATATACTTTATAAAGAACCGAAGTAATGCGTCAGTGACTTTTTAACAACGTAACATGTCTTCAGCAAAAATAAAGAAATTACCGCTTGAAGGTTTTTGAAGAACAGTTAACATCTTATAACATTCTCCTTGTAATTAAGTTTCATGTCAAAGAAGTCCACATACAAAATTAGTCTCTTATTTCTGCAACAGCGAATGCAGGTGTAATAAGATGAAGCAGAATAAACTATAAATTATCTAAGGATTGTTAATAAAGGTATTAATGTTGATAATGTCTTAAAATTTAAATCTATCCTACGTTTTGGTTGAGTTGTTAAACTCGTTTTAAAGAAGATTTTTAGAAGTACAGATGAGTTTTCTGAGTGATTTAAATGTGAAAAGAAATACAGAAAAACATAATTTCTTACGAACAATTTTTAAATATAAGTCGTCTTACAAAATATATTATATTAGCATGAATAACTGCAATATAAGAATTTAAATGGTGACAATTATGGAGAAACATGTTGTAATTGTTTGGAAATTTTGTTTTAATCGAAATATCCTTTAGAGAAAAAATAATAAACTTTTTCATAGTTGAAGACATTGTAAATTAGAAAACCAGTGGTTAGAACAGTCTTTATACTATAAATCGTGATTAATTCCATAACATATGGATATATGGATCATTATAATAGATGAATTCAAAGGAGAAAATGATTTTTAGGTATCTTTCTTTACAAAAAGCTACCTATTGCAACCGTTCGGAGGACATTTCCAAACAATGTTGGTATATTTTCACCGATCATAACCCCCAGACCCCCAAACCGCCCAACCACAATTACATAATGAACATACAATTGAAAAATAACCGTGACAACTAGATTCCAGTGATGGATACACACTTTTCAAAACTTAAAGAGAGACAGAATAGAACTCTCATTCGCGTGGAAGTGTAATTCAGGATTCCTAGTCACCATTCAGTGTCACCATTCCTAGTCAATTCAACGTCTAAAAATGGTAAGGTCTTTTCATTTTCTATTTCCAAAGTTAATTTAATGTTATCGTCAATTGCATTGATATCCTGTATGTCCTTGCATTTTACAGCATATCAATGCAGTTGACGATAACATTAAATTTACTTTGAAAATAGAAAATGAATGAAAAGACCTTACCATTTTTAGACGTTGAATTGACTAGGAATGGTGGAAAATTAGTTAGAAATGTTTATAGGAAACCCAATAAGTAAAACCACACCATACCTTCTGACAGCGCTTCTCCTTTTGGATATAAAATAGCAGCCTATTGGTTTTATGTTAAATGAGCTTTCGAAATATGCACTGACACTTATCTAGTTAATGAAATAAATAAAATCAAATGCATCGCTAAGGAAAATGGTTTCCCCCTACATTTTATTAACAAACTGGTCTACGAAATGAAATATAAAGCACATAAAAGGAATTCAGTTAATAAAATTAAATTTTGTAACTTTAGGTTCCTGGTTTGTATGAGAAGCTAAGATATGCAGTAAAGAAATTTAATATTAAACTGGTAGCTAGAACAACAAGAAAACTGAATGACTTAAAACATAGTAAGATCGACCCTATTCCTAATGATTAATTCACAGGTATTTACGCAATTCTATTGGTAACCGAAATGCAAGACGAAAAGGTATATATTGGGATGACCGGACGTAAATTTAAGGACAGATTGAAAGAACACATTAGTGATATTAAGTTTAGTAGACAAATCACAGCGTTAGCAAGACTTAACCTACAGCAAAATATAAATATTCGTTTTAATGAAGCAAGAATCATCATTCCTACCTCCCATTATCATATTTCCTGAATAAAAGAGTCCATAGAAATTTTAATAAAATGTAATAAGGCTATTAATGATAACATGTCATATAACATTCCGGATATATGGTTAAAGTTTTTTAAATAGAAGAGGTTTTCTTAAAGTTTGGATAGAAATGTTCAGTTTTCTTTTTTCACCCCCCCCCCTCCACTGTAAAGTAGATTCACCTGGTTGCACAGCCGAAGACAGAGTACGTTTAGGAATTTTTCAGTATGCAATCAAAGCTGCCCTGACGACGATCAAGGTCTGATCGAAAGCGCTCGGCGCGAAATGTCGGAAGTTTTTAAGTTTTTAAAAACTATTTTATAATGTAATAACATCTTTTATATTTGTGACATCTTTTTTTGTATTTGTGACATTAAATGCATCTTTTTAACAAATCTTCTTTAATTTTTTCGGTAATTTTTTCGGTTAACAGTATTTAAAAAATATACTTGGCGACATTGCACATGGCTTGCTGCAATATAAAATAAAATAACAATATAATGAAGACTGTTGTATTAGTCTTCCATAATTGGCAACCATTTATTTTTCTTTGTAGCTTGACTGAAAGTCTAAGTTTCAGTCTGCTGTCAATGAGCCAGTGTAAATAAGAGAAAAAAATCATATAAGATGTTTCGAGTATCTTAAAAATGGCAGCATTTTAGATGTTTTAAATGTCTGAAAAATGACGTATTTTTAAGACGTTTCAAGTGTTTTAAAAATGACGCATTTTTAAGACATTTCAAGTGTTTTAAAAATGTCGTCTTTTTAAGACAGTTCAAGTGTTTTAAAAATGGCGGCGTTTTAAGACGTTTCCAATGTCTTAACTTCAGATGCAAAAAGGCGTCTTAAAAAGTAAGACACCTTTTTAACACTTTCCAACCTAGTTGAAAAGTGTTTATGACTTCGATTTGTCTGCCGTCTGGCCGGATGGCCGTCTATCCGTCTGTCCGGATGGCCGTCTGTCCGTCTGCCCGTGCTCTAACTTCTGTAAATAAGCTCGGATTGCTCTGCAATTTTTATATGTAATTGTCGATATCTATAGCATTATCACTATTTCAACGGAAGTGTGTAGCACTTATAGTTTTTTACAGGGACACACAAAAGAATTCCGTTACATTACGTCTATGTAGAAAAATCGTCTGCAGTTTATTTAAATAATGTTTCACTATTTTAAACACATTGAATTTATATATATCACTAAGGTGCATTACAAGAGGCTTACTACAGAATATTGTGTGTATAGCAGTCATCGTTCATTTAGAGGGACACACAAAAGAATTCTCTACTGTCTGTTAATAAGAATTCCTGGACGTGCGTTTTAAGTTACTGACCGCGATTTTAAATTTAACGCACTTTTTGTATATTACGTGGTGTGCATAAATTATGTAGATCATATACAGGGAAGCACAAAAGTTCGCGAACACATTTCCGTTTATTGACATAAACTCCAGAAGGAGAATTTTAAACTGTGCTAAGCGTTTTCTAACTGAACTAAAATTTAGCATCCTATGTAGTATGTATACAAATCTATAGATCATATACAGGGCTGAATAAAAGTATTCGGATATTTTTCGGAATATTGTATATGTTGAAAATTTCTGATTTTTTTTAAAAATATGGTATGCGTTTTCCAAATTCTTTACTTAGATGTTATCTTTCAGCTTATTAAACGGTATGATTTGTAAAATTATTTTGGAAGCGTTGGAAAGTGTTACATAATATATGCTTGACGCATGATTTTTCGTTCTTGTTTTCACTTAAAATGTGACCATCCATTTAGGACAATTTTTAAACTGAATTTCAGACGTTTGTGTTTACAGTGTTGATAGTATAAAAAATAACATTTTGAGAATTTTTCAGAGCAAGATGCTTACAAAATCTGATATAACTTTCACGAAAAGCATTTGTGCCAAAAGTTGCAGATTTTTAATACTGCAGTTTTCGTGTAGTATAATTCACCTTTTTAAATGCATAATACTGCCATTGAATAAATTTAATATTAGTATGCGACAAAAGTTATATTCAAAATTACCAACTCTGACAATTATATTAAAAATGTCCAACCTATGCAAATTATTAAGCAACCTCCATTCTTTTAAAAAATTAGTGATTTAGATGTGTTTTTATTTTAGAGTACAAATATTATTACAAATGTCTTCATACTTGCTTTATTTTCAGAATTCAGTTAGTTCTGTTTCTTTAAAAATTCACCGTCGTAAATGAGGACATATAAATAATTAATAGAATTTAAATATATGAGAAATCGCATGCATAAACAAATTGGATTATCTTAGTAAATTTTGAGAATTCTGCGTAAACTCACAAAGTATTCGAGGGTACTTTACATATATTTTCATTTTTTACACCTTTAATAAAAATTCCTATATTATACTTCCGCTATCTTTAGATCTCTCGCTTTAAATCCATCACAATTTCGTGCAGCTCAGTTCCTGAATTTTAAATACACAGACGATTTTATATTTCTTTAATGGCAGTTCAGCTAAGTTATTTAGGAGAATTATTTACATGAATTAGCTTTTAACATTGGTTTATAATACCCGGTAACTAAATGCTAATGATCTTAGACAGAATGTTTATTAGAAAAATGCAAATGACGCAGAGTTTAGTTTAAAGACATTAAAACAATTATATATTATTGAATTTTAAAATTAGTTAAAATGGGTAGGTTATAGCGCATTCTTCTGTAAGTGGCATATATTTTCTTCAAGTCAATGAAATAATCTAAATATTTAAAAATAAAATCAATTAGTAATCAAGAAGCTTCAAATGTATTTTAAAATGTAACTAATGTAACATTTTTACACAATAAAGTTATTTTAATGACCGATAATTAAAATCTTTTCCATTTATTGCCCTTTCTTAAAATTTGCTTCTTAAACACAACAGCGTGAATGAAAATTTCTTTCCTTTTATCAAGGACATTAATTGCAATCAAATTGAAATCATCCAATAATGTTACTAATAATTATCCTTGAACTCTTAATTAGACTATTTCTTCAATTATATTCTAGAACATAAAAAAACGAATATTCGAAAGAAGTAGGATTTAATAGGTTCTTTTTTGTTAAGTAACTTTAAAAAACTTTTTGAATTAAAAAAATGTGTTTCAGATTTTGAAATTAATCAGAGTAAATTGAAAATTGTAATACATTTCTAAATTAATCAGATTGATGTTTGAAATTGCAAATTTTTCTAAAATCACGTTAAGATAAATAATAATCGGCAGAGAGTATCGATATATTTTTCTTATACCATACTGTTTGTGCAATTCAATGATTTATCTGTACAGTATATATGTTTATTGTACAATTGATACAATATGATACACTATTTTACGCATTTGTAACGAATTATACTTTTTGTTTTTTTTTACTCAAAAATCTATTTGTTTGAGAATAATTTAAAATTTCTTCTTTTTTAGTTCATTGAATTCTATTATTTACATAATCCTTTCACCTGAAATTTTAATCTCTGAATTCTTTACTTTGAGAATTCAAATGATCATTTTTGTTATTTTGTTAACTAGAATATTATATTTTAGTAAGTAGAATATTATATATTTAAGTGTCTAAAAACTTTTCGGTCTGCACAGGCAACAACATTAAATTACACCAAATTACATGGAATCGATATTGGCGTAATTCCAAAAAAAATCATTTGTTGATATAATATATTCTAGCATGTCATTTTAAACAAGGAATTTTCTTCTATTGAAATTTATGTTTTAATATTCCTAAATACCTGAAATATGAGAATTGAAAACAGTAATAGTATCAACCTTGTTAGTACAAAATTTTAATTGCATTTACAATCGAAATTGATTAGATGCCGTTAATACAATCCCACAAAATCTTGTTTCCTTTATTGATTATCTGGATGCAGTGGTACGTAGAGTACATTTATTTTAAAGAGTAGCGAAATAAGTACGGGATACATCTACGGGGCGCATCTAAAAAGACTTTGTCCAACTTAAGCAACCACATCATGGAAATTGGCTAGATTAGACCAGTTCACTTAAAACAGCAGTGCTCACAATTATCTGTGATAGAGCCAAAATCTGGTACAGAAATGAACTCAAGCACCTAAGGTTTTAGAGTCATGTGTTGATATATTATAATAAAGGTGCGTACAATCCTTTCATATGTAATTACCAAGGTGTCTGACACAACTACTTATGAATATAAAAGTTCTACTTAATATTTAAAGCTGCGAATTTAAAATCGCCGTTACTTAATTGCTGACATTGTAATATTTTTTGAGAATAAATAAAGCAAATTATTCTATTAACAGTTTTTGGTACCACTATATGCACCTTCATTATAATGATCTGCTATTATATACGAATTAAGAATACGTGACTAGTAATTGTAACCAATGTTAATAATTTAATATTAACTATTTGTGGATTAGGTACTCTACTATTATCTAATAGGAAATGTTACTGAAGAATAGACGAAACACAGTCAGATGAGATATCCTCTCCATGTTTGGGGTTATATTTTGAAAAATTAAACCAAAATCCTTATATTTGTTACGTTTTAGAGTTTGAAAATAATTGAGTTGTCTTAAGAATTACACGTATGTATCTTATTTATATTTTTTAGTTATGTTTCAAACTTGCGGTGTCACATGAAATGAACTAGATGGCCCCGTACTTGTCGCTAGCCGCATAGTGAGTTACACTTGCTTAGATGATAAAATAAATATTAGCTAGGAGATAATATCCAGCTCGCCAAGTTTGTATTTTTACAAAATTCTCTCAACCAGTGAAACTATACCAAGTTAAAGGCGTTGTCACTAGCCAGTTGCCTTTAGCAAGTTGATCGATGACATGCTCTACAGCAGCGGTTCTTAGAATGTGGTCCAAGAACACATGGAAGTCCACGAGCATACAGCCACACTGAAAAAAAACTCAGAAGCGTTTTGGCACAAGGCGGAAAGGTTTCCGGAAATTTATAGTAAACTTTGTGTTCTCCTCAGTTACTTGTTATTTCGGAATCGTTACACGTATTTTCGGAAAAATATTCAAAACGGTGAATTATTCTGAAGAAGTCAGAAACGTTACATTCCATACCGGAAATGTTTTCGAATAGGTTGTGTAAAATGATGGTTACTGAAAAATTCGGAAATGTTACAGTCATTCCGTGTAAAGTTTTAAAATGGAATTCGAAATGAAGTAATATTTGCGCATGTTCACCTACTCCGACCTATTGCACATGTCATTATCACATGATTTCTATTGTTCTTGAGAGGAAAGACAGCTTAAAACAGATGCATAGATGCAACGTATTTATATGAGCTGTAAGTATTCTGTTTATAATTTCTTTTATTTGAGAGAACAATATGCTTTTTAAAAAATAATAATATTATCAGATTGTATTTTATTGCATATTAATATTACATTTGCAGTTAATCTTTTGTTGTATACACAAAGTTAAATAACTCGTTCGATAGTCTTTTTATAATCTTGTTCCATGTATCTATAATAAATATTAGGTATTTGATTGATGAATAATAATGTAGTACTAGTATTAATGAAGTACAGATAGCACCGTATGCGTATATACGTCTTTAACACCTTTTCGTTTTGAGATCGGTTCCGTTTCATAACTTTTCTAATGATGAAATGTATCTTTTATATGACAGAACAAATCCCTAATTCCACTTATACTATACGTTTTTCCTTCATTTTTTATGAATCAGATATTTATAAATAAATATAATTGAAAATTTGATTCATAAATCTATAAATATTCTTTTTTAAAATCCGGTCTCGTGAATTCCATGCTGTAAACAGATACATATGAATTATGAAAATGCTTTATTTCCCAAAATAGATGTATTATTTTTAATATCTTTAAATAAATATATTTTTTAATCTTGTAAGTATACATATTATGTCAAAAGATTTCGTATATGTAAATAATTATTTTATTTTATGAACTGTATACTTATAAAAATATATTTATTTTCTCAGGTTATCTCAGCACTTCACAAGTTATACGAATAAAATAATATCTTTAAATGAATATATTTAGAAGCATGATAGTTATAAAACACTATATTAAAAATATTTACAAACAGACCAAACATTTTTATCAATATATCTATTTATAAATATACAATTCGTGAAAATAAAACAATTACCACAGATATAAAATATTTTCGAATAGTATAACTATTTACAAGATTTTTTAAAAAAAATGTTGAAAGGTATTACTAAAATCTATCTATTTATAAGTATAGGGAAAATAAACATTTTCATTGAGTATCTATTTAGAGAATGGAACTCATGAGGCTGCATTTAAAAGAAGATTTATTTATAGATCCATAAATCAAATTTTCAACGTTATTTATTTACAAATATCTGATTCATAAAAACTGAGTGAAAAACGTATAGTATAAGTGAAATTAGGAATTTGTTCTGTCATATAAACGATACATTTCATCATTAGAAAAGTTATGAAACGGAACCGATCTCAAAACGAAAAGATGTTAAAGACGTATATATGGTGCTATCTGTACTTAATTAATACTAGTACTACATTATTATTCATCAATCAAATATCTAATATTTATTATATATTCATGGAACAAGAGTATAAAGAAACTGTCGAACGAGTTCTTTAACTGTGTATACAACAACTTCTAAACTTGTTGTACTTGTAAACTTGTAGTAGGTAAACTAAAGAATTTTCCAGACGACTCAACTCTGTTCCTACAAAGGAAAATTTGGAAGCCTCTCTTCAGTAGAAGGACATACTCTCAAATTTGGAGTTATTTTAAAATGACAGAAGTATTTGTCATAGAATTAAGTTTTTTCAAAGTTTATTTCGCCTGCATAAATAACTTTAAAGTGATATTTTGAGTAGCAGTCTAATAACAAAAGGTGAATAATAAAACGAGTTCAGAAAAACATGTGTTTCACACCAGAAATTACAGAAAGTTTATAATATTGCTAATTCTAGAGTATAATTCAACTACAAGATCATACTTCATAGGATCATTTCTATAGTATGCTTAGCGAGTTCGCTCACCGAATTTCGCAGAAAGCCCAACCACGATGATGTGGAGTGGGGTTTCGCCTCGAGCGAATGTAATATTAAATTTTTAAAGCATATTATTCCCTCAAATAAAGTAAATTATAAAACAGAAATACACAGAAACATTTCCGATGTATACAAAAATATTTCTGATGTATGCAGAAACCTTTCCTATGTATACAAAAACATTTCCGAAATATGCAGAAACCTTTCCGATGTATACAAAAAGATTTCCGATATGTGCAGAATCGTTACTGAACATCTGACTGAAATATAAAGAAACGTTTCCGAAATGCACGTAAATGTTTCCGAAATATGCAAAAACTTTTACGAACATCTGACCGAAATTTGCGGAAACTTTTACGAACATCTGACCGAAATATGCAGAAACATAACAGAACCGATGGGCCACATTGCTTCCCCACCAGATAGAGTAACGTTTCTGAGGTTTTTTTTACAGTGCAGGGTTACACAAGGCAAACGGAAACTTCTTTAAAATACAGATGTAAGTTTTTCAGTGATAAAAGAGAACCCAAGAAGGCTTATAAAAACCTTTTAACAAAATGATCGACATGTTTCCAACACACAATTTAAGCCTGTGCGCCAATCGCTGTCAGCGCCATCTATTGTTTGAAATTTGAACTAAATTCAAGAATCGCAGTAGAAAACTCCTGATATGATACATAACCCACCTTTTTTAATATCTGTCGCCGTTTGAAAGTTACGGAATTTAAAAATCCATCAGTCATTTTTGGGGCACCCGGTATGATCTCATGGTTTATATTTTCAAGTTCATATTCAAAACTTTTTGCTATAATAGTTTGTTTAACTTGTAGATCTTGATAATGGCGCCATATGTGCGCTCGATACATTTCGATCATTATATTAAAATGTTTTTATAAGCCTTCTTTTGTTCTATTTTATCACTTAAGCACTTATATCTGTATTTTAATGATTATTAGTTATTTTATTGTGCGATTTGAAATTTCTTTATTTAATTTTATTATTAAAATATAATAATCATGCCCTGCAGTCCCAATGAATTTATGATCAAACGTAGGATGTGGTTATAAATATAAATTTGCTACTGAACATTAAAAAGCCTGTAGTTACATTTAATACGTTTGTATATATTTTTATGTAGACCAACAATATGCATGTCTATCTTTTTATGCCTGTGATTTCAACGGAGACTATAATATCACATTTTTTAAAGGGTTTGTTTTAATTGTTGTTCCATATATATATATATATATAATCCAAACTTGAAGTGTTCGTCAGCAAAGGCTTTATTTTTCTAAAAGTAAGCTATTTGTCTCGAAATTTAGATATTAAGGTAAAAAGTGCAATTTTAAGTTTTTTAAATGTATGATTTATAAGCCATAGGCATCTTTTCACAAATATCCTACAGAGCTACTGGTCAATAAACAGCAGCACACCTCCCATAGCAAACAGTAATATATATTGTTTTATATGCATAACACTCTGCTATATATGTTAGAAAATTTTCATACCTTTATTAGGCAAAATATCGACCTGGGTTACGTCAAAAGGGACTGCGAAAGTTTAAGAACGATTGCTCTAACCTCTCTGCACAAGTACAGTGTCTGTAAATCAGAAAGCAGTGATAATGTTTACAAAATTACATTCTGTACTCGTGTATCAATGCACTTCTGTATGCATTTTAATGCTAATTCATTTATTTTTAAATATAAAACAAACAATACTAACAACACTGGTTTACAAACTTAAACATTTTTTATATACTTTTGATGAAACACGTATTTTCTTATTATACTACCTCTTACTAATGAAAGGCGGTATTTGAAAAAAATCTATCACGTCACATTTTTAAAATTTTTACATTTTTCAATATTCACATTTTTAATTCTATAATATATCTATCACGTCGCATTCAACCTAACCGCATTGTCAATTTGGATTCTATATTCTGTTTTCTTGTGTTTTTGTGAACTAAAGGGGTTTTGTTTTTGATAAAATGTCTAATTGAGTGTGTAAATTAAATTCTGATCGTTTTTGTTATGTTTGTAGACAATTTATATTCGCAATAAAAGGAAGACCGATATCAGAATGTCTTAAAACAGCATATTTGCATTATTTTGGATTCTCAGTGAGTAATCAAGATAAACAGTGAGTCCCACATGTTTTTTGTGAAAGCTATAGGCTTACTCTTATATACTGGGCTTCGGCACAATAAAAGTATCTTCAATTTGGATCATCAATGCTGTGGAGAGAACCTTCAAATCACGAAAATGACTGTTATTTTTGTTTCACAAAAACTGCAGTCTTTAATTAAAAAAATAAACATAAAATTCAATATCCTCGCATTCCATCAGTCTGAAAACCGATATCACATTCGAAAACTCTGCCACATCCCGTATATCCAGGTATGTCAAGTGCGAGTTGCCAAGCTAGTGACGATATGTTTATGGAAGCTGAAAATGATGCCGAGTTCTTAATCGAAGATGATAAAACGCCATATGCAATACATCAAAATGAGTTGAACGACCTTGTGTGAGACTTACAACTATCTAGATCTAAGGCAGATATTCTTGCCTCTCGTCTACAACAGCGGAACTTATTGACACGAAATACCAAAGTAACTTATTACCGAAGTCGAAGTGAAATTTTCAGCAGTTATTTCACCAAAAAGGATGATTTTTGTTTTTCCCATGATATTCCCGGACTTTTTAATCGACGAATCAAACGTATGATCCAAATGAATGGCATTTATTTATCGATTCATCTAAATATAGCTTGAAAGCTGTATTACTTCATAACGGTAATATAAAACCATCTTTACCAATTGGCCATACCGTAAACAGTAAAGAAACCTATCAAATAATGTCTCTTTTAATGAAAATGATACAATATGAACAGCACAACTGGATAATATGTGGCGAATTTAATTAGTTAGTATATTACTGGGCTTACAGGGCTGGTATACCAGATATTCATGTTTTTTGTGCCTGTGGAATAGTCGAGCTAAAGAACACCATTACATCAAAAAATATTGGCCTATCCAAAATGAATTTACTACAAGAAAAATGAATGTGAAATATACATCTTTAGTGAATCTGCAAAATATAATTTTGCCACCATTACACATTAAATTGGGCCTAATAAAAACTTTCGTCAAAGCCATGAATAAAAACAGTGCTGCTTTTAAATATTTATACAATTTTTTTCCAAGTATTTCAGATACACAATTAAAAGAGGGAATTTTTATCGGTCCATACATACGTAAGCTGATGCAAGATAATGACTTTGAAAAACTTTTATCTACTACTGAAAAAAAAATGCGTGGGATTCCTTTAAAACGGTCGTCCATAGATTCTTAGAAAATCGTAAATATGCAAATTATGAAAAAAATATTGCTCTTTTATTAAAAAAAACTATCATGCAATGCGTGTGAACATGGATGTTGAGATACATTTTCTCCATTCACACCTGGATTTTTTCCGTGAAAACTTGGGCGCCGTGAGTGAAGAGCAGGGCGAGCGTTTTCACCAAGACCTTAAACTTTTTGAAGACAGACACAAATGTTTTTGGGACGAAAGCATGTTAGGGGACTACTGCTAGTTTATGTTAAGAGAAACAGATCAAGAAAATTATAAAAAGAAGAGTAAAATCAATAATTTCTAATTTTTTGTTTTTATATTTCATATTATTATTTTTTAAGTATTTAATAAATATTTTTTAAACTAGACGTGACAGATTTTTTACAATAATTTCCCCCGTACTCTGCGCACTAGAATCTATGAAAATATACTCTTTTTGGCGAAAGTATATAAACCGTGTAAACCTGTGTAATCATTAACATATTTTTAAATTAACCATTTATATTTCGTCTTTATTGATTTTTTTTTTTTTTTTGCTGTTATAGGCATTTTCGTGTAAAGAGTTGAAAACATATAAAAAGCTTATTTTTTAAAAATTTATGTCTAACAATGATTTTAATTATACAGGTATGCAATGTAACGGTAAAACATGAAGTTATATGATTTTATAAATTTATTTAAAATCAAAATATCTCTTTAAATTTCAAATTTCTTCAATGGATATTACACACAAAAGTATTTCACAGAACATTCCATCGCATACAGAATTATTTTGCAGAAAAATCAATGCTTATAAGTATGTATTTAATTACGCTTGTATATATGAAATTCATACGTGTTATATTTGAAAACTACATTTATTTTTAATATATGTTAAAATTTCTGCATAAAGATTTTGCACAAAGATGAGAGTTCAAGAATGCATTTGCAACAAATATGTCTTAGCGTAGACAAGATGTGGAATTTTATTTGATATATAGTTTATTTCAATGATTTATTATTCCCAAATTGATTTATTTCTAGAATTATGTAGTTATGAATATATATTAGCTTAGATACTACTGGAAATCTTTAGTTATATATTGGACTTTAATAAACATACTGAACGAGCAATATTATTCCATGTATCATAAACCACATTTTATATTGTTGTATAAAATATGTCCTTGTTGTCACGAATGTAGTTACTTTATTATTATTATTATTATTATTATTATTATTATTATTATTATTATTATTATTATTATTGATCTTTGAAAATATTCTAATTTGTTTTTGAAAAGTATACCACAAAAATACAATTTATTATTTAGAATTTCCAGGAAAGTATAACGTTTGATACCGAACATTAACATTTATAATAAAGCATTTAGATATATTTTAATGATTTAAACTGTTTGTGCAATGTTTTTACATAAATTTACGAATATTGAAAAGTGCATTTTTGTGGGATTCTATCGCTTAATTTATTTGCAATAATATTAAGCTACTGCTATAAGTAAACATGAGAATGTTTATACTCAAATATGTTAATTGTTTTCATTAATTCTTTTTAAGCTTATCAGTTAAGGAAATCAAAGACACTTGAGAGGAATCCTAGATTTGTCTGAGACAAGTTTCCGAAATATAATCACATAAGTAAATTATTTTTTTTTTCTAATTTTATTATAAGATGATGAACTGAAATGCAGTCATAAAAGATTTTTAAATATATACTTTGACCTCACACCTCTATGTTTGGAAGTTTTTTCTTTTTTTCTTTTTCACATAGTCTTGATATCTAAAAAAAATCATTGTATTTTTTGGAAAATACACAATGTTAATTCTTTTTACATATACTTTTTCTTTACATTTCTTTCCATCCTCTTGCAAGCTGTGTTTAATGTGGTTTTACATTATTTTTTCGCCTAAAAATTTCAGGAGAAATCCTCAGTTTAAATTATTGATTTTATACTGAATATATCCGATATCTGCTGAGAATGAGCAAGTGGCTTCCTCTCATAATAATCCGTGTTCTGGAACTATAGCAAGCGTATTCAATGTAGGGCCCTGCACGGTCGTGTTATAACCAACAGAAAGCTAGTAGCGTTATACTTAAACAGATACATTTTATTATGCAAATGCATTGAATGTAATACTTGCAGTATGTCACAAAATTGTACACTTGGAAACAACCTCAAAATACGCTGTTTATAAAACTTATATACCTTATATATGTTTACAAGTTCAAAAATAAACTGCTTTAAAAGCGATATTTATTAGTCAGGTATTGACACCATTCATATGACGTTAGCATAACACATGGGCATTTTTTTATAACATTGACAATCTACAAAGAAGAACTTGTTATAAAGTTTGCTTTGAAATTAAAATGCGTATGATGTTTCCATATATGGGAACAGAATGTAAACATTTTATAAAATATTGAATTCCGCAAACAGTTTTTTTAATTACGCATATCAATAGAACTAGTCGTTGGGGGCCACCATGATACTTACCCATCATGGATATGCATAATATAAAATATTAAAATAAAAAATGTGTAAACTACTTATAAAATGCATTGCAATTCGAAAAAAATCGTGCCTTGATGACGTCATAAACTTTAAAGTCTCGATTACTGAATTGCTTAAAAAAACATCCTTAAAACTCCAAAAACAAAAATCCTATTAACTAGCGGTTTATTGCAGCTGATTAAACGTCTTATTTTCAATTAAAATATATCTTTGAATTGAAATTTAGTTGAAATACAGGGTCATGAAAATTCGAAGAGTGTAGAAAATAGGATTACAAATATCTCGGCAACTCATTATCCGATCGACTTCATGCTTCATGCAAAATTTATGTCTTTTTATTGTCTTTTATATTCACTCCTTAAAATAAACAATTTCGAAAATTTTTATATACCTTTTATCAGAACAAATAATTCGAGAGTCCGAAAAAAATAGTTCCAGATAATCGAGGTTACTGAAATTCAAGAAGCTTCTTCCCATTATTACATGCTAAGTACATACCAAATTTCAAGTCTCTACCAAATTTCAAGTTTCTTTTTTCGGGAGATAGAGCGTTTACAGACACACAGACACACAGATATACAGACTCACAGACGGATGGCAATTTTTTTTTTTAAATATGTTTTTCGGAATCTCCAGTGTCTGAAACGTGTAAATCCGTCAAAAAAAATTTCGATTTTCAAAACGATTACAAGACTTACCCTATATGTATGATGGGTAAGTAAAAAGAAATTATAAATTCGGCCATGGGTAAATGTAAAGTACGAATAGTTTTCTGCTTTCGGACAATAATATAATTTAAATTAATATAATAGAATATTGAACAATAAACGCAAGAAATAAAAACTGTATAATTCTAAATAATTTAAGGGTTATAAAAATAAGTTGTCTGTAAAACGGAAGTAGGAAAGATTTTCTTTTAATTTTCTTTCAAATTTATTTAGAAGCTTAAACTGTTCTGAATGTTGTAATTTGGATTTAATTTAAATTTGTTATGTTTGTCGAAATATTTATTGTAAAAAATAAAAATACTATTTACTAGAAATAATACCTCAAAGTAGCATTCTATATTTATCTTGTATTTAAATAAAAAAGACATTTTGGCTATTAAATGATGCTGAAAATGTTTGGATAAACTTTTCAAATTGTATTTCGATTTTAGAAGTGACTAAGTAGTCCAAAACCAGAACAAAGAAACTATGTGAAATATATAATTAAAAGAAAAATATATTTATTCTGGGAAAAATACGAATATATATAACAGAAACATATCTCAATTTTAATAGTATTATGACTGAATGCTTATTGCTCCGTCGGATGTTTTTCAAAATCTTAATACGTTACATTGACGAATATATTTTATTATATGTCACGTAAAATTACACTTATTTAATAGCACAAACCCATTCAGGAATATATCAAAATCCTGAATTTCCCGAATATATTTTTTTAAGACACGAGAATCTTGTAAATTAATATTACGAAAAGGTATGATTAATCTAAAACGAATCATCAAGTCTGTAATCTGTAAAAAAACATATTTTATTATTAATATTATTATTATTATTATTATTATTAGCATTAATGTAATGATATAATACAATTTTAATAAATACATCTCACCATCTGGGTTAAAACTGGAAATATTTTAAATAACTTAAAATCTATAGAAAGTTGTAGTTATAACTAAATTTCATTTATATAAACTTATAAGTAAAGCATATTTTATAAATCATTTAAAAAACTATGCTATGATAAAAATTAGATAAAAATTATTTAATATAAAAAATAATCAAGTTGCATTTTACATGAAAAATGTAGGATTAAAGTATAATGGAAGGTATTTCAGGTAGATGGAATGCTAATACTATAATGCGTTTTGTAAATATAATTTGCAAGAACATTAAAGAAGATAATTGCACATATCCCGATGGGAAAAATTAAACATATACCGTCGAAAAAAGAGTTAATCCTTCAAATAATAGGATAATTAAAAAAAAAATAAAAACCTTAAATATACTTAAAGATTAGTCTGATATTTTTGCATTTTTTTTTTATATATATTTCAGTCTTCTTTATTTGAGTTAACTGTAGACATAAAAAGTAACTTTTTGTAAGTGCATTATGTTTAAAAAAAATACATTTCCATATTATGGGATTATGAAAATAATAGCAAAAATGATATGGCGGACGAACAAAATACAGATAATTATTTTGGTGAACATTTTACATTTTAAATTTTTCTTTAAATATTTTTAGGTACTAATTTAAGAATAAAATTTTGACTTTTTAACTCTCCTTTGCCCGCGTTATTTTTAAAGGAGTTTTACTCGTGATAAATCCAAATACTTGTTTTACTAATTTTTAGGAACACTAAAACTAACTGGAAGTATAAATAATTTTACAAAAAAATATATTTTAAAACGTTGAGGGTTATTTTACTATTTCAAATGTTTTAACGCTGACTATTATGTTGAGGTGATTGTAAAAAGTTTTTGTTGTATAATGATGATAAATATAGTGGTTGTGTCTATGACGGATTTTATTTTAAAATAAATACAATTAAGTTTTGTTTGAAAAAAAGCATATTTGCATATACATAGTAGTATTTATGTAATCTTACTATTTATATACATTTTATATATACATAAACAATTCTGAAAAACAAATAAAAAATGTTTTTAACTTATCCATAAAAAGTGGATTTGGTTAACATTATTTATTTTACTGAGGGACTCTGGATCCCACGGAATGTTCAGTTGGCTACTCCACTTTATAATATTATCCATAATATTACTGTTTCTATTGAATGATTTAATTTTATGCTTATCGTGCTGTTCAATAATAATGAATTGATTTCATATAATTAAATGTAAGTTAAAATTATTAGTATATTAAATATTTAAAAATGGTATAGTTATGTTTATATATACATTTATAAACCGATACTATAGTGTATGTATTTCTATTTCAGGACACGCCGTTCAAGTGTGTAGTATCCCAGTGCAAAGGAAACTACAAACCACCATATGTATCCTGGTTTAGATTTCCAAACAATATTGAAAGGAGGAAAAATTGGTTCGGTCGTATTGGTAGAAAAATGTCGAACCATCCAAAACAGTCAGGTAGTTGGCACTGGCGTGAACGTGGGAGGAAGGAAGTTTCCGTGAATTCTACTCTTCGTATATACATGGTATTTTTATTAATACTATATACGGCTAATATATATTTCTTGTTTCTGAGACAGGATAAACAAAATGCACATTAGTAATTTTCTCTTCCTAAAAATAATCATTCACTCCCAAATTCTTACTTTGTATATTTTTGACATCAGATAAGAATATTAAATAAAAAGGTTTTTATTCATTTCTGTAGTAAATAAATAGTTTTAATCACCTTAAAGCACCACGCTACAAACAAAGTCAAATTTTGCTACACACTCAAATTCTTTCGTTTCATATAAAATATCCCTTGTTCAAAATCAATATTATTATTATTATTATTATTATTATTATTATTATTATTATTACTAAATAGCGAGTAGGCCCGGGGTTTGTCTGGAGGGATTGTGAAACATAATTATTTCATCCTCAAATATGAGCGCTCGCATAAGGATTTTTTTTTTTGGGGGGGGGGTAATTATTCCCCCCCTGGATTTTCAAGTGTTATTTCATTCTCTCTTAAAATATACATATTTATTTTATAAAATAATAAAAAAAAATGCTTCAAATAAATTAAGGCATTTTGCAGAGAAAAACTTTTTATAGAATCATCTTTTATGAATTGGAAGTGAAACGGATATCGATTATACTTTTATTCATGCTTTTTCTTACACAAACCACTTAGATATACTAGGATCCTGACAGTATTTGAAATGTACAATAAAAAAATATATTATTATTGTTTATTCTTATTAAATTTTATCCGCTTATTTCTTGCATTTGTTTAGTTTACGGCATAACATTACAAGATAAAAACTTCAGTCAGATCGATTTGAATAAACATATTCATTTGATTAAGTATATAAATGAAAGTTTGTACTTATCAACATTAATTTTAGAAAATATATTTTGTATTCTTCATCGAAAATTTCAAGTAAAATAATTTTATTTCCATATAATTATGTTTTTAAACGTTATTAACATTTCATGCAGATTTCGGAAAATCTTAAATGTTTCAAAGAAAAAATAAATAATTAAATTAATTTCATATTAAACCGAAGAACTTCCTAAAAAACATTCTTCAGAAGTATTTTGGTCTTAAGTTATTTTCAATGACGGCGTTGAATGGATGTAAGCTTCAAAAGTGTTCCTTTATCTTCCCAGAAAATAGAAACTGTGTTCTGAAATCTGTTGTGTTCAATGCGTTTTAAAGAATGTTGAATTGAATTTATTTCCTTTTAAAAGAAGGATTTTTTTTACACTTAGAAACGAAAAGAGCAAAATACATTTCAAATGCACTGTTTATTTATTATACGCGCTTTGAAATTGCAAGATTTATCATTAAGTGTCCATTATTACATTATGATGAATAATAATTATATACAAGAAAAAATTATTTCACGTACACTATAGTTTAACTCAGATGAAAATTTCGCTGTTTATTTTTTTTTCATTATTTTCGATAGATAAATTAGTTTATATTTGTTAGTAAAACTAAACATCATATTTAATTATTTTATATATTTCAAACCTGTCTATTAACATATAAGTTATTTTGTCAGTATTATCTTTAACATGTTCGTTTTATACATGTTTCATACGACAATATCTATATCTTTAACTCTGACATTATGCCTATAATTTGAAATAATATAAATCTGCAATCTCTTCTAACATATTTTGAGTCTTTACAAAGATTTAGAAAATTTTATCAAATACATCTTATAAATAATTTTTATAATGCTGGTTTCTTTATTATACACATTTTATAGGGCATCATTTGTTTCAGAATATCGCATAATCTTTATGTAGAAACATTTATTTAGTATAAAAATCCACTTATTTTTCTTATTGTAGTATTTTATATAAAATTTGGTGATATTTAAAAAATATATCTACGTAGCTGGCAAAAAGCTCAGTGCATTGTATTTCAAAAAAATTGAGTATCAAATAAAGCTTTGAGATATAAATTTGATGCATTATTCCCCATACATAATTTTATTCCCAGATTAAAATTATATTTAAAGGCTTTTTGTGCTCATCATTCTGTAATATATTAATGCAACATTGTGTACTTGTCGATTTTATACATGCGTTTGCATTGATTAAATTATTTTCATTTCAGAGTTATTATTTCTATCACTTTTGCAAAATATTCTATGTAAATCGTAACATGGGTTTCTGATAAGTTCTGGATTTCAGAACTTTTTGTAAAAAATATTATATATATTATTGTCCAATGTGTGTAATGTCTACTTATTTTGCAATTTTCTAATATTAAAAAGTGGGGTTTGCAATCTACACAGAGTTTTTACGATATTCTTGAAAATTATACCCGTTAAAATTAATTAATTATTTAAAATTATAATCATAACTAAAATAACAAACTAATGAAATGAAAAACATCCAAAAGTAAATGTAACTTAATAAGTAATAACACCGAAAAAGCATGCCTTGCACTGAAATTTGCATGTGTACCTACAATTTGGCTTACATTTTGATTCTGTTTTGCAAAACAAGTTACTGAACAATTATACTGAACAATAATTACAATAATGAACAATAGTGTCTTTGTTGCTTCTGCAATTAAATGACAATGCAACTCTTCTATGATAATCTTAAATAATTCCGATTATTTTTTGACATTATGATCGATTGTAGTATGAATAAATATTTATATAATGCATAAATACAATTTTATGAAATAAAACCGATATAAATTTTCAACCAATATTTATTAAGTGACAATTTTTTTTTCTGTGCAAATAATCATCAATTTAAATACACTTACCTACACATGTTAAAGAACATTTCTGTCGTTTAAAATCTCTTATTATTTATTCAAGCATAAAAATGCCATAATGAAAGGATATAATTTTCAACAGGTCATATTTAACAACTTTATTAAGCATTAAGACAAAAAAAAAGAACAATTTATTCTTTAATTACGTATATATTTTTATACGATTATTATTGAATTATTTTCAAAGAGATTTAAAGCTTTCTTCATTGAAAAAAAAAAGACCAGAAATACACTTTCGGACTTCTTGTAATTCAGTTATTGTCATACTTTTTGATTTACTTAAGATAAACTTTTAAAGTGATATTAGTTCTAACTATATTAATTAAATTGGATATTGAATAGTTAAACTCATATAAACACATTACACGCTTTATCAATAAGGTTAATCTAATTTTTGCTAACTAAATCATTAAAAGATCCCGTTATTTTAATGCACCTAGGGTTAATTAAGATATCTTTTTTTCTATGGTATTATAGTCATACGTCACCCACCTTGAGGACCCGCTTGTGGCAAGTCATACGTAACTTCAAATGCAAATTTAACTCTTTCTAAGGCGGCGGTACGTTTTACATACCACTTAATTTGAATTCTTAAATGCCACAATTCCATCTGGATTTTTGAATAAATATTTTTTTTATAATGTTAATGAAGAATAATATTTAATATTTGCGAAATAATTTGTTCATAAAGTATATTCAATAATTTCAAGATTTTTCAAAATAAATTACTTTGTCCCTGAAAGGGTTAAGAGGAACCTTATTTACGAAACTTAAAAGAAATTAGTAAAACGTACGTAAGTTTGTACAGTGACTCGTAGAATATTCGGTATGTATGTGAACGTGTCCTCGTACACCAACTGTGGACTCCCCTTTCTTCTCTCTCTTCCTCTTCCTAATTGACTTGTCTTTCATATAAAAAACCTCTCATTTAAAAATATCACTTGTGCGTGGTAAAATACGAACTATAAAATACGAAGAAATTATAACCTTAAAGACGAAGAATTAGAAGAAACGAAGAAATTATAGCCCTAAAACCATTACGCAAAAATATAATATATGTTCATATGTGAATTTCGAAATATTTAATAACTTGGCAATGAAATATTTGTAAATTTTCAACAGAATAATTCTATCATATTTTGCATTAAAATCTGAATCACACTTTATATCAATTACTTCCATTTTTCCGTAGCAACGATGGATCATACAAGAAATTTCGGAATTGTATCACTTTTTAGATTACACTGTCTGGGCCGCAAAATAGCTTTATGTAAGCCCCATGCGTCCCGCGGATCAGAAGTGTCACTTGTTTGTTTTAGAGGAATAAATGTATTAACGTGCACCCACTGTACCTTATTATCCGTGATATTTATGAAGTAATAAACATGATACGATTTTACTTGTTTTTCTGTGTCATTTCAAATGGTCTATTTACTAGCAAGAACAGATTCATTGCAACTTATATATTTCAATGTCTACTATAATTGATTGTACACTGAAACTTGTGTATAATAATACTGTTCTCTCAGGAAATAAAATTGTTGTGGATAGGTTACGGTTTTAGACATGGTCAAGGTCAAGAGCTTTATTTCCGTATTTCATTAGGGGAATATAGGTTAAATTGTTAAAATAGATACTATAATTATGATAATAGAAATATAAATAAAGTAATTTCAATAGTTAGTTATTTAGATGAACTGCTGCAACCCATCATTATATTAGATTAGAAGTGTAAAGTGCGATACATTCAACAGAACGATACAATCAAAACCTTTAAAACTTAAGAAATTTTTAATATACAAAAACTGTAATTGTTTGAGTAGTGGACACTTTAACGTTGTTTTTTGTATAGATTTATAGTACCGCCCATACTTTTAGTGATTGCAATAACAGCATTTGTTCGCTATTTCAATTAATACTTTCTCCGCACTACTTTACAGTAAACATTACTCATCTAAATAATTTCAGTGCATTTGTTTCTATGAGCTTGAAATGCGTTAGTAATGTACACGAGAAAGCAAGAAGGAGAGACCTGACTGTTCCTTTGCTGGACACGATTGAATTATTACAAAAAACGTCATATACAATGAATAGAAATATATATATATATATACACATTTGTCGCAACGTCAAAGCCGTTTGTCTGAAAGGGAAAGACACTTCTATTTAATGGAGCATCATAGGAGCAATTTCGCCACTATGTTTCCCAAAATCTTGATCCTTACCAGAACGTCTGTCTCGGTACCTCTTTCTCACCTCCTAACATGCTTTTATAAGAATTTTCTGTTTAATTTTAGGTAATTTTTACGATCAAAGTTGTCCGTGTATAGGTTTTCCCCACAGAAACCAACAGCAGCGTATTGTTTCCAGGTCTTCGTCCACCCTAATACTAACCCTAATACTAACTACTGCCACATACAGTTTGACATCGGTGTTTGAGAGGTAATTGGTTCTTTTTAGCATGGCTGAACATTGACATCTTACCAAAAAGAGGGAAAAACACACACAAAAAAAAACCATTTTTTTTAAAGTGCCTTTTAAGTACCAAAAAAGATGGAGTTATTACGTATTTAATTTTAATATCATAAGTAATAGAATTATTTTATTAAAACAATAGAAACCACGTTGTAACAAAATCAATTATTGAGGATAATAAACTTTTTCCTGTCGTAGATAATTTGGGAGAAATATACACACATTTTATGTTAAAATAATTGCATCATTGACTATATTCGTTGTTTTGCAATGAATATCCTTGAGTTATTAATGCTTTATAACAGGACAATATTTGTATTTAGGTTAATGTCGTTCTTTTTTGTTTCACAGTGTTTAATACATATGTAACATTTTATTGCCCTTCTATTCTGAATAGTTTATTTATTGGTGCACATTTTTTTCAATGTACGTTTTTTTTTTATAATAACATAGTTATTATCTTCTGTTAAAATGCTTATGTATTAAATCTATGTATGTATCTATCTGTATTACAATTCTTCTGTGATAACATAGTTATTATCACAGAAAAATTTTCAGAGAATAAAAAAAAATGTAGTATTGTTAAACACGCAAACCGAACATATGTGCCCTTTATTTTATGTCTATAGTTAGTCATACAAAACTGATTAATTTACTGTGCTCATTGTTTTTCTCTCTTTACAACTGGATAATATTCCTTAAATAGGTACTAACTTGAAAGATTAGTAATAGTCGAAAAAAAAATTATATAGAACATTTTATAAACTTATATGAGATCAATTTATTTTTTTAACATTATTTTATCTTATATAAGATCTTAAGAACATTGCATTTTATGGCTGCGTAATTTCTAAATTTCTTTCAAACAAATGTAACAATAAGTTATTCGGATAATTTTGCTTATGTTAATTGTTTCGTAAATTTCTTAATTTCACATATTTACAACGAAGAGAATCTAAAATAACGTGAATGACGCGTTTTTAAAAACTATACATTTCCTTTTTAATTTAAAATATGTTACATAAGCATTCTATTATATTTCCAGTAATATTATAAGCATTCTCATATTGTTTCAGTAAAAGCCATTTGTCTTGTAACGTGACTTCAAAATACTTACACATGACATAAACATGTTTAACCCACAAACACTAAGATAGACGAATATATCAAGTTGACAGATATGTAATTTATTTTACATCAGGAGTACAATATGCCCACAAAATTATTCTTGCGGTTTTGAACATATCTGGTTGCATTTAAATAAATATATTTTAGATACTTCTTACATATTTGAGAAGTTATGATGGATTGTAGAAGAGAGAAAAAACATACAACAAAATCTTTTAATTTGATTTGTAAAATTTCTCATTTTTTCAAATGTTAAAAAATAAAAAAGTATTATAAATTCACTTATTTTAGCTTACTTTCACTCACATTTAGCTTGTATTATATTATATTGACTGTAATTTATTTTCGATTTAAATTTTATTATACTAATTGGAAACATTTCTGTAACATATATTAGATTTCATTTTGCCTTTATTATATTGATTTCAATATTGTTTGCATTGTTTGTTGCCATTACTTTGAAAAAACTGTGAATGTGGTATATTAAACAGGTAAAAAAAACTGTGGCACTCCGGTTGGAGTGCCGGCAGAAGTGAAAACTTGAACAATTACGTGTGTATTTTTCGAAGGGATTATAATATTATAATATATATAATACTAGGGGGCCTACCCCCTGCACGCTAGGCTCGCCAACCCCCGCTCAGACTTCGAGACCTTTAAAAACATGACAGCGTGCTTTGTTTTAAAAATATTGGTAAATCTGTAATTGGGTTGCCATACTTTTAACGTTCAAATGGGGCATTTTTTTATGAAGGCTTCATACACAGCTGTTGCGACAACTGATGACTGTTTTCGGGATGGATAAGTAAAATCAATTACTCCTTGAAAACCAGCTTGTATAAAATGGTTAGGTTTAAATTGTAGCTACCTCTCAGACTTTTATAACAACGATCTGTATTCTATTTTTCCTTTGTGTTAAGGATGAGAAAAATTTCATCTGCCTGTGAATAACATTAAGAACCACGGTATTGAAAAGTACTATGTTACAGACATTTTCAGTAACAGGTTTTAATTTTCTCTCTATTTTAGTGCACTATCATGCATATTTTCATGTTATTTTAAATATGTAAATTATTTATTTTAATTAATATGTATATACGAATTTTCTAATAATTATTTATCATACAAAATTAATTAAATATTTTGTGCATGCATGCCTGTATTTATTCGGCATCAATTGAAGAGATATTTAAACAAATTTGCTATCCGCGATAATTTTACACCATGTTATGTCACTTGAATATTTTCCATAAGAGAATCGAGTACTTTTCCAGTATAGGATCCTTTGCTTTTAGGTTTGGCGTAATTCGAGTTTCAAAAACGGATAGATCTGTTAATATACATATATTTGTTGCCAAAAGTTATGAAAACAAACGCAATGAACTTTTGGTGCTTTTCTATTATAGGGGTCTACACGCTTTTTTAAAAAACTTGGTGCAATTCGGGCATCAGAAAGAGAGATTTGATGCCAAATGACATAAACAGCCATGGAAACAAAATCGACGATTTTTTTGTTTATATGCGTATTTTAATTATACGTATATTATTATTGTTTTTGCTATACAAATTAATTCTGATTATATACAAAATAGGATAAATGACATTTTACGCTAAACAAATTGTATAAATATTGAAAAAAATGCTTCTGCATGGGAAATGACAAAGTGAATAGGTTGACAGAAAGTATGTTGCCAAATTTCCTTTTCCGCCAAGCCTATTTTCTCTGTTTCGTCAAGGCCATATATACTGGAAAAGCACCGAACTTTTATGCTTGTTTATACATGTATTGATACATGTATATATACAATTTATTTATAATTGTCTTTCAATTTACCTATTTTTGTACATAAAAATAGATAAATGGCTTCCTTATATTAAATAAATTGTATAAATATCGAAATAATTGCTTGCGTATATCAAAAAGTGAATAGATTGTTAGAAAACATGTTGCAGAATTTCAATTCATTGCCAAGGTTACTTTCTATATCTCGGGAAGGCCCCTAAATTGGAAAAGTAACGAAAATCGTTTTAATATATAACGCAATTTACTCCTTAGGTGTGTTTCGAGTATAGTAATTTAATTATTTGTAGTTTTTTTCTTCTCTTTGTTATTTATGTGTAAACATATAATTCATTATTAAAAAAGTAATGCTACTGAAATATTCATTTGTTTTAAACTTTAATGGCATTTCTCTAATATATAGGGAGCATTTTTTCGTTGCTGTCAACAAAAGAGAGAAAGGACTAAATGTCATTTTACCATAATTGATGTCATATTCTCATTCAAATTGGAAAGAAAACCAAGCAGGATATTTTATTCTCCTTGCGTTCAGTTGGGCAATTATTATTTTATGTATTCGTTTCAAATATCCGAATTAGTGATTTTATAAATTCGTTTAATTAAATTTTACAAAAAAATAGCAAAATGATATCAATAAATAATAATTACTATTAATTCCTTCCCCCACCCTCCCCTTTTCTTTTGCGTTTACATAAATGACGTTATTTGGAGGAATTTATTCAAAATATTTTCAGCTTATAAATTCAATTAAATGCTGACAGACGATTCAATCCTGACGATAGAAATGTGATTTTCTTTTTCAAATTTTTCCTAAAAAACTTAATTTAGTCACAATCTTGTCTTCATTATCGATTGAAATAAAAGATAAATTCAATTTCAATTTGAAAATGACGAATAAAAAAGAAATCAATAACCCCTATCGGGATCCTTTTCGATTTTTTTCCGTTTTTGTCACAAAAAACTGAGTAATTAGTTGCCATCATTACAGAAATGTCATTAAAATAATAATAAAAAAAATAATATCTCGAAAACTAATTCCAATTTCAAAATTCTATTACCAGTTTTGACAGCCGCGGATTTTTATGGACAATTGGTATTCATTTCACCATCAACTTTTGATATTTTATTACAAATTTCCCTGAAACATAATCAGTCATTTAATCAGTCGTTTCATTATATCGTTTCATAAATTCGTTTCATAAAATCGTTTCACAAATTCGTTTCATTAGGATTTTAAATATATAGGGTAGATATTATAATATATTATATATATTATAATATTATATAATTAATAATGATTATATTGTATTATATAATGTAATGATTATATTTTATTATATATATATAAATATATATATATATATATAATATATATATTATAATATTATATAATATATGTAATAATTATATTTTATTTTATATATATATATATATATATATATATATATATATTATATATAAATGCAATTTAACTGACATTCTAGTGTACTATTATCTTGATTTAAATGCACGAGGTATAAATATTTTGGATCGCGTGATCAAGATTTTAATATCTTCAAAATTGGAAAAGAGTCAGTCTTCTAATTTTTGTTGTGAAGCAAACCTATATATATATATTATAAATATTTATATATTATATTAATATTATATATATATATATATATATATATATATATATATATATATATATATATATATATATATATATATATATATATATATATATATATATGTATATAATATATGTATATTACAGTATTATATATAATTATATAATATAAATTATTTGAGGGGTTACTCCTCGTCTATCTTATCTCCTAAGTTCACTTGTTGCCATCCTAGAAGGTGTGACCGATACGCCTTCACGGAAATGTCTAAATTGTCCCAAATATATTTGCGGGAAAGATAATTCTTCAGCGTGTTCATCAAATAGCAGACTGATTGGAACATTATATAAATTATATATATTATAATATAATTTATATATATATATTATATTATAATATATATATATAAATATATGATATATATATTATATATATAATATATATATATAAATATATGATATATATATTATATATATAACATATATATAAATATATTATATATATATATATATATATATATATATATATATATTATATTATAATATATATATATATAAATATATGATATATATATTATATATATAACATATATATAAATATATTATATATATATATATATATATATATATATATATATATATATATATATATATATATATATTATATATATATATATATATATATATATATTATATAGATATATATATATATATATATATATATTATATATATATATATATATATATATATATATATATATATATATATATATATATATATATATATATATATATATATCATTGCTATTATATATAATATATATAATAACGCCCTACCTCATAGCGAAGTATACACAATACATGTACATACTTATATATTGAGCTGTCGGTTACAGTAACAGTGTCGCGAGTTCAATGGTTTTGTCCCATGTCAAAAAATGCCCAACACGCCCAAAGAAGTTTTCAATTCAAATATACAGATGTATCGATTACAGTAACAGAGTCGCGATTTC